>VXBX01002109.1:129808-367636 GCA_013400415.1 Scytalopus superciliaris
TTTTTTTTTTTTTTTTTTCCCCATGTGGTTTTATTTTCCTAAGGGACAGCTTTTCTCCCCTGTGGAATTTAGAGGTGTGTGCTTTCCTCACATGGGTGAACACAGAAGCCTACTTTGGTCATAGCCAAATCCATCCTTTCTTCCAGAAGTCTACACATCCCACCACCAATCCAGCACACACCCACCTTCTCACCAGCTACCTCCCAGTGTGACACCCCTCCCTACCCTGTGCACATGGATGTACCCTCTTCCTCCAACCCACCATTCTTCTGCCTACGCCTGCTCTTGTTCAGCAGAAGCTTGTTCTTCTCCCTGTAAATGCTCCACTAGCTGTTCATTCCTGCTGCTTTCTGATCTCATAAATGAGGCTTCACCCTCATCACTCATCAAACACAGCTCCCTTTCCTTTCTCTACATCAGAATAATAAACCAGCAGTGGGTGATTTGCCACATTAGCTCTGACCAGGCACTCTGATGGACAAGGTTCCCTTTTATTACTGATTTAAGGCATTTCTGTGATGACCTTTTGAAATTAATCAAAAATACAATTAAAAAAAAATCACAGTTTGACCAACTTCCCTAGGAGTCACCTTGTTCTGTCCCTTCCCAGTACCTGTTGAAGTTTGCCTTTGCCTATCCAGGATGAGGTGATTACAGGACTGTACAGCAGCTGGTGGAACATCTCATGGGTTTGGAATTAAACCACACCAACACAAACAGTGGCTGAGGCAGCCTATGACTGGCTGCCAGACTAAAGGCACATGCTCTGGTCCAGACAGCATCCCTTGTGGAAAGGTGGGCGATAGAAGGACTGGATCTTCTCAGGGCTCCCTATAACCTTTTCAAACTCCATAAAACCCTTCACAGATTACCCTTTAGAAAGCAGGAAAGGCAAGCAGACCCCTGCATGCCCTCTGGGTAGAGGGAAGGGAGAGGTCCTGGCCTTCCCCCAGGTTGCAGAGAGATCTGGACTAAAGGTTAATGGCACGATGTAATCACAAGGTAAAAGCACAAGGCAGAGCAGGGGAAATTATTTCCTGTTCAATTGTGGCTTTTGTTATTCCCAGAGAAAAGCAGCAGGTATTCAGGAGCTTCTCATTAGCCAGCATGATTTCCATTAGGCTTTCTATTAACATTTTGTGGCCATAATAAACACCTACATAATTAACACAAAAAGGAGCCCACTCCAGCCTAACAGAAGTGGCCAGAACAAGCTGGGAATAGCGCAGGCAGGTCTGTTCCTGCCTGGAACTTTCTGCTTGCAAGGAAATTCCTCTTTTCATGCTCCTGGAACAATTCCCTTGCAAAGAGTTGTATTAATGATTCTGTCCTTCTGCTTTAGTCTAAGAGGACACCTACTTCTGCTTTGCATCCGGAAAAGAAAGGGGTCAGAGCAGGGTAGAAATTATCTTGGCAAATCCCCTGAGGATATTCAGGATACCTCTACATTCCCTGGTCCTCTGCCATAGCCCTGAGGAGCGTTTTCCTGCTGAAAACTGACAGGGAAAGAAATCCCTTAGGAACACATGCATGATCCCAGCTAGCAGACAAGCTCCAGGAACTCATACAAAGTCTTCATGGAAAGAAGACAGGACTTACTGTAACCTGGGCTTGTTTATAAGCATGAAATATGCCAGCACTTCAGTTCCACTGAGAACTGATGAATGATGAGCGACATAGGCACAGAGGTAAAACATCACCTCCCCAGTGCTTCAGTCACCGTCTTTCCATGCCTTCTCCATCCTGCTAAGGGCTTGAACAATATTTCTGAGTATGGTACTCGCAGGGAAAGTCACAGGTAGCTTTGGCTCCTCCCCAGTCCTTGCTCTCCTCACCAATTGCCAAAGGTGCCACTGCCAAGCCTGTGCACAGGAGATTGAGGACATGTCATTTTGACAGGGCTGCCTGTCCCCCTCTCCTCATTTCAGGCTCCTGCTGCTAAGAATATGTATGCCCTTTATCATAGCTCTGAAATAGAGAGAGACACTTTGGAATTCAATTAGTCAAACAGTTGCCACAGCAACAAAAACATATAAACTTAAATGATTTATACTCACAGACACCACTTCAAATAGGAATAAATTTAATACAGCAGCTGGGAATGAAATGCATTGTACAATAAGAAAATTGTATTTTTTCTCTCCCTGATGATAGGCCTCAAGGTCTTAATGCAATATAGATGAAAAAAGATATTTGGGCAGAAGGAAGCAGAATATGTTGTGCTGTATGTACAATGCCTGCTTGGAGAGTACAACACATAATGAGCATGTACATCTAATCACAGAGCTGCAATGCTGTTTGCAGACAGCCACAGATCAAAGATTGCAGCTACCAAGTTGACTGCTTGGTTTCACTTTCTTTCTTTGGCTCTCCTCCATCTCATGAAACCTTTCCTGTTGGCCCCCACCCAGCAGAAAAACAAATCTACCTTCATTCCAGCAGTTTCTCTATCCACTACAGAGCCAGGTCCCCACCTGGTAAAGTGAGACTGTGTTTTTTTTTCCTAGAAGAAGAAAAAATTGCTTTAATTCAAGCATGGTTCTGGGACTTGAAGCAGAAATTAATTCCAAGAAACATGCATGAAAATTTTTCCTCTGCAAAAGCTTGCAAGAAAATCTAGAATAGTCATTCAAAGTGACAGTCACCTGCAGTATTTTTCCTTGTGAAAGCTGAAAATGCAGTGAATGCTACACTCCCTACAGCCCTCCTCTGGCTTTGAGATTCTCTAGGTACATGGCATGTGAGATCAGTGGAAGATAATGCATGCACAGATCTCTGGCATTAGCACAACTTCAGTACATCCCCAGTCCAGTACATACAAATGTATCTTTTTACAACCAGAAAAGGTTTCACGAATGAAAATCATGTAGGGGCTTAGAAGGGCCTTATGGTTAGTTTCCAGGAAACAGGAATTGTCCAGAAGTTGTATAGAAACTGCCTCCTTCCTTTCTAAAGGCACAGCAGCTGGTTTAACCCAGAACTGTGGAAAGCTGTGCCCTTGCAGTTCATCTGCCTCTTTGTTGAGGTGCCAAAGCCAGCTGCCTTGTCAGTGCCTGGACCAGAAGCAGCCAAGCGGTGCCTAGAGTGCAAAAGAAAGTGGAGATCCAACCACTGGCTCTTCATTTTCCCCAATGGAAGTTATGCTGTGATCTGAGGAGGCATTTTGGAAGTCATCATCTGCCTCCACAAAGCCTGATCAACATGGCCAACCACAACTATCAGTGGGAGCTGAGGTTGCTAACACTCTTGGAAGGCTAATACAATGTTATGAGCAATTGTATGAGATCTCTTATCTGACCTTCTCAACTAGACAGCATTTATGGTGGGAATAAGAACTTTATTTCCTGTCCAAATCATGCTCATAACACCTTCTCCTGCACTTCACAAGAGCTTAAACAGGATGAATCTCACATACTTTGGGGCCCTCTGTGCAAAGGCAACTTCTCTGGCTGAGACTGTGTTTTGAGTAAGCATTGCAGATCTAAGTACAACAGGGAAAAGACAGAAAAGTACCTTTGAGAGAAACTCAATACTTTTGCCCAAGTATAAACAAACAAAACCACAGGCCACAGCTCTAACAGGAGTTACTGGCTCCTCAACGTAAAAAATTACTGGGATGAGTTTTTATGGATTGTTTAGTTGGCAGGTGGGGTAGAGAGTTCAGGGTGCTTTGGGTGCAAATCGAGATCAGCACCTGCAATTCTCTTTGACAGTTTTGGAAAGGAAAGCACACAGATGCAGAACAACAACTAAACAAAGCTAATAATGAAATCATATTTATGTAGGCAGGAAGGAAGCTCAATTGCCAGGAGAGTACTAAAGTCTACAAGTGTAAATACATACCAAATAAGTCAGCTTGATGAGATGCCAAGTTTGTTCAGTAGAGTATGGCACTTCACTGCTGAAGTGCTCCTGCAGGAGGGAAACCAGAAAATTGTCAAAAAGGTCAGTGAGTGAAATGTGTGGCTCCACCAAGAAACTATGCAAACAAGCTCATGTCAGCAGGATTGAGCACTGTCTTGCAAAGAGCCTGTTGATCCTGTCACACTGAAGCACAAACATTTTACTCCGGAGCTCACTTGTCTCTTCATATGACAAAGCAGAAAGCACTACAATTTATGGGTCTGATGTACTGACTTTGCTTACTTGAGGTTCTGGATTTCAAGCACAAACTTAGAGAAAAAGGTATTGACATCATGAGGGATGTGGTGGGGCAAGTGTGTGAGGATTTGTAGGACTTCTATGGCCAATATTTGAAAATGAAGGATCCAAAGCAATAAAGGAAACGAGTAGCTTTACAACATCTCTGAGCCTCGCTCTCAGACCAGACTATTCACTTACTCTGAGACAAGAGGGGAAAAAACCCCTACAAAACATGTACAAATAGTGTGAAATACCTCTGGAGATGTTAAAGTGGAAATCAGAGACATCACAATATTTAGACCCTGGATGAATCTTCCACAGGGGTTGCAAAAAGCAAGATCCTAAACAGCTGAAAGATGGAGCTGAGCCGAAAGTATTGAACCTGTGACAGCAAAAGTTTTGACTCAGATGGGAAGTCCCCTTCATCTCCCTTTTCCTAGGAAGGTAACATCTGTTCTGCTTATTCCCTGCTCCATCCCTCTTTGGTACAATGGCACAGAGAACAGCAGGTTGGCATGTCCATTCCTGCTCTGTTCCTTCTGGATTAGGGGATGCTGCAGTTCAGCAACCAGCTCCCCAAGCCACAAACTACATTTATCATCATCTTTACACGCCTTTACACAGCTGGCTCTCCTGATGATAATGCATTCTACAGTTTCCCTTGCTGGGGTGGCTTATGTTAATACTCCATTAACATTGCTAATCAGAGACAGACTTCTGGCAGTATCTCCAGGGGATGAGCGAATGTTGTCCTATGCCTTTCAGTTTAGGAGATCAGACTTTCAGATGAAATCCATTCCCAACATCTCTGATTTCAACAATTAAATGAGGCTGCAGCATGTGGGAGCTGTTCCATGCTGGATGCATGTGGTTCCTACTGCTCCAAAATAAGACCCTTTAAACCACCTTTTATGCCAATGCTCAGATATATGACATTTGTAACTTTAATTCACTTGGGAAATCAAAGACTGCTGGAAAGATGAGATGGATTTGAATCAGAGATAAAAGGTACAGAGGTCCTGAAAGTTTAACAGTGCATGTCCCCAGTTCAGCTTACCCATCCAGCAATCTATATTTTAGTTTGATCTATTTCTTCTCACATTACAGGAACACTTCCAAATCCACTTTAGCTTTACAAAAGGAGTCTGCTTTTATTTGGATTAGTAGAGTAAGTCACTGTGATATATTTAGTCTCAAGAAACTGTCCAGAAGTTCTAGCTGCATTGGTTAAAGGAAGGCAACTGCTCATTAATGCAATTTTCAAGTCACCTCAGATTTTAGGTGGACTGCTATTCTCTACAGGATTCAGAGAGACTGTAACATTTGTTAAACAAACACTACACTATGGAAATATATTTATTTCCAATGAAGTTATCATAAATGAGGCAGAATGAAACACAACTAATGAGGGGAGATGTGATGCCTGCATCCTCCCAAACTCCTTCATCCACAAGCAACAGCTGAGCAGGAGGGTGATGCAGTTAAACTAGTGGAGTTAGTGAGTCTATAGGCAAATTTATGTTCTCATTCAAACAGATGTATCAATCCAGTGAAAATTAGGACAGACTTCCCCCCTACTTTTCCCTTTCCTCTGCTCTTGCAGTCTCCCTGGTAACACCTCATGACTTCTTGTCTGAAATGGAAGGCACTTCCATTGCAGGAAGAGATAGTTGCTGGTAATTCTCAGCGATAGAGACGCAAGATAGAACAGCTCAGTTTTAACAAGCAGCTGCAGACCATCTCACAGCAAAGCCAACTCATGCCTTTCCTCAAAAAACCCAACTCAACTTACAGAAAAAAAGAGGAGAACTCACAAACAGACAATCTACATCAGTACCTAAATGATTAAATGGTATATGACACACAGCTATTTGGAAAGGCTTCTCCAAAGCCCTAGAGGCCTCACCAGAAGCTATTTAGATGCACAGCTCAGACAAGCAGTAGATGCAGGGTTTATTTCAAACACTTCAGGAGTGTGGCTTCTATGCCCACTGATTTTAAAGGTCTGAATGCCAAATTCAGTTAAGAATGTACCATGTTCACTGAGGATGGGGAAAACTGTGGGCATGCATGCAAGATCCATGGCACATGGATATGACCTTCAGTCACTGGTCGTAAGTGATTTCTAATGCATCAGCTCATTGCTATAATGATGTGCTTTGGAGCCATTAATTAACTTGCTGCTCTCTGAGGAAATTCTCATTCTCTTCATCATTCATGTGGAGAAGAACTGCAGGCCCACAAAAGCTACGTGTGAGAGCCTGAGATGTGTGTGGGATGTAGCCGAGCAGACCGTGGGCAGGTGCTATGAAAACTTCCTCATACAGAGCTTCAGTGCAGCTCCATCTCATCCTACAGCACCAGACCGATGCTACCAGAGCAATTCTGACAGATGTAGTTCAACTGCCGGTCCCCAAAACCACTGCTACTGGGACATCCCAAATCTCAGTTCCATGATCGTAGACCTCACGTTCCACCTTACTGAAAAATGACAGTTAATGGAAGATAAATAAAAATGTAGTGAAAATATTTGCCTGTTTCTCCTTGGCATGAGTTGTCATCTTTTTCCTATTTATTCATTGTTCAAATGTTTTCACAAGCTTGATTATGGATTTTTACCTTCTTGGACTAGAGTTTATTTGCAAGTAGCTGAATACATGTTCTCCATATTCAGTGCCAGACCGTGAGCGAAGAGATAGTTCACAGATACTGCAACTCTTCCCTGTCTGGATCTAGCCAAGACCCAAAAACTAAAGATGGCGTGTGCCTTCTGTGCTGTTCTGCAATATTAACTATTCTGCAGTTCACTTTTGTTTTGTTTCAGCAGCTTCCCTCACTGAATCATCAGAGAGCAAAATTGCTTCAAAATAATAACCAGCTACATGGAAGGTTATTTTGATGGAAAGAACAGAGTTTTACTCTAGATTTACATAAATCTCAACTCACACATTTCAATTGCCAAGTAAAGTGTTCCTACACCTCTTTCTTCGGAGCCAGCACCTTAGGAACCCACCTTCTCAGCTTGATCTTTGCTTCCTCTCTTTACAGATCAAACACCCTCCCTTATGTAACACAGAAATAATTTCTGAAAAGACTGTCAGCTCAAGAAGGCAATTTTTCCAGGTTAGAAACAGTAATGAATGGATTTGAGGCCAACTCAGGTCCCACACACCCCATCTAATATTGTGGGGCTGCTATAGGTTAGTACATTTGAAACCCATAATAGACTAGTCCTGTCAGAGCATATCACATCTCTGGCTCTGACTAACATCACTGCACACTCTGAAGCAGCTCTATCCAGTGGATAGAAAGCACATTTGTTAGACTTCCATTGCACTTGTCTCTCTCACACACACAAACGTATCTTAAAGCACAGATTAATATTTAAACGGTCAGGGCTACAAATATCTTCCAACCTTACCGGACAAGAAAGTTCTTGTATGGAAAAACAGAGTGGGGAAAAATACACTGGGGGTAAAAACCTATTTTCAAGAGGAAACTTACTTTTCATTTCCGCTCCCTTTGCTATAACCAGGATTAACTGCATTTCATCCCCTTCTAAAGGACACATTAGGTCCCCAGCTGTTTTTCCACTATCAGTCCCTGGAGAACAAAGCTTAGGAAGTTAAATGAGTTTGGGGAATCTCATCTTCGCTTTTAATTAATTTGAAATGAATGCATACTAATGACAGCACCACAGCAAGATTGCCAAAACTTTCCCCATATGCATAAGGAACTGGTGAACACCAAAGAGCTTGGGATTCTCACCAATAGCTTCAATTCTTACTGCAGTTACAGCCAAAACCTTAGGTTGAAATAGGGTCTGAAGGGTTCAGTGGTTGTCATCTCCATACACACCATGGTACTTCCTCTCCAAGTGGAGAAGGGAGGGAGCCCTTCAAGTCTAGTCCTGCTGGCTCTCAGAGTTGCTGCAAGAAAAATGACAATCAGATATATATCTTGCTGGATTCAGACTGTGAGGAGCAGAACTGCTCTTTTCCTGTTGAGTCACACCTGCAGCTCTTCCTCTTTGTTTTATATGAATTATAAAAGTAAAAATGCACTTCAAGTCCCTCATGTGAAAAAAAAAAAAAGACAGAAAACAGCCCAGTGAACTCATTTTCCTACCATTATCCTCACTCACGGGTGGCATTACCAGTGGCATCTTAGAAGGAAAGTTGTTTGCTGGTTTTTAAAGGCAGAGAGTGGGGTCACGTTGAAACAATGAGTGTTAGGTTGCTCCTGGTGCTGACAAGGTGAGCTATGCTAGAAATGAGTGTTAGGAATACTGGAAATCTGTGTGTGGAACTGGAGGCTGTTAAATCTGAGAACAACTAACTCTGATTTTGGCAGAGAGCTTGCAGAGGTTGGGGAAACCATTCTGCAGGAACCACAGCCCCAGCTGCCAGGAGTAATAAAAGCTCAGTTCAAACCACAGTAGAGAAATGGTTGAGGGGAAGGGCAATCAGGGAAGTGGACTGGATTTGCTGATCTACAAGGAGTTTTGCTTATAGCCACTCCTGATAAATGGAAAATAAAACAGGGAGCTAGACAGATCTAGAAATTAAGCCAAATGAAAAGAGACTAATGTGAGAGGAAGGATTTGTACCCAGCAATCTATGTCAAGGATCTTCAGGAGAGACCTTAAGAACACTGTAAATGGGAAGGAATGAGTTTAAACAGAGCAGCTCCCACTGTCCTAATTTACTGGGAATTGTTCATCTATCACAGCTCTGGTTGGCTTCTCTTGCTCTGAGCCTACAGCTTTGAAGGAATTAGGTTCAGGGCATCTGTCCCAGCAGTGTTTCCTTGCTTCTCTGAAGAGCTTCTGCCTCCAGTCTCCTCCTCCAGGCCCCCAGTTTGTCTGTCTTTTCAGTGCAAATACAGAGCATGCCTTGCTGTCCTACAGAGGAAGGTTGTCAAAATGACAAGGTTCAGCACAAAAATGTGGGTTACAGAAGTGAAAAAGACCACAGATAGGAAGGAGGAGAACTAATTCATTAAACAAGCTTAGATACCCACCTGCTCTGGACCCTGCATCTGATTATTCAGACAAGGAGCCATATACTTGCAGATATAGACACACACAGGCTGTAATCATAATAATTTAAAAAGTCCATGCCCAGAGGAGACTTTCATTCAGTTAAGACCTGACATTAGCACCAGCCTGGCTGTGATCTGAATCTGTTTGTGCAGGTAACCATCCTGCACTCTGAGGTTAACATTACAGTGCCTTTACAGATGGCGAAAACAATTACCTCATTTAAATTAAACAAAGATTCCTAAAGCTGCTGGTGTGCAATGCTTTCCCCTCTGTAACTGAGCACCAGCATATTTACATGGGGGCTTTTGTGGTTGGGTGTAAGTAATTTGCAAGATATTTTTACTGCTTGCAGGAAATCTATGAAAAAGGATGAGGCAGAATGTCTTGGAATGCAAAGTACCAAGCTGGATTTTAACCACTGCACAACAGCAAATGGGTTATGCTTGGCTTTTTACTATTCAGCTGGTAGCAATAAAACAGTGCTTGGCTTACTCCTTTACAGAGCCAAGTTCTTTATCTTGAAAGAACAATAGTGAGAAAAGGCCTGTAGAGGAAGGAGGCAGCCTTCTGAAAAGCCCCCTTAAGACTGCCTCAGAGCTGAACACAGGAGGCTTAACTCCTACGCCTCCGGCCCCCTCTGTGGCAGCTCTCCCCGGTTCCTCAGTGCACCTGGGGTGAGAAAAGCTATAGCCCAGGCTTGTCTCTGGTGAATGAGATAAGCAGGAACACACCATTTACAGCTACCCATCTTAAGGGGCAGGGAGACAGCTTCAGCTGCTTCTCAAGGCAGTGCTCACCCGAAAAATGCAGAGGAAAAGCCCTTCCAGGTGGGGAGGAGTTTGAAGTCTCGCCTCTGCATTCTGGGAGCTCTCTACTAATTTCTGCAGAAGTACCTGGCTGCATCCTTGGCAGCATAGGTATCTGAAAGGATGATTTTCACCCAGAGGCTCCTAATCTTAGCATCCACTTAAGGCAGAGAAGAGACAGGCCTCAATAGCAATGAATAGAAAAGGCTTCTTAAGTAAGACTGATGGTCACAGACAGATCCTCTGGTGCTCTGCTTCACCAGCTCCCAGATCTGTATCAGCATCACATACATTATAGGTCGTCTCATTTCTTGGCTAGGGACACAGTCATGGTTCAGTGTTTTAATTAGCCTACTCCAGGCTATCTTGGTCATAAAAGCTCACAGAGAGAAAGATAAACACTATGCAGAAATCACGTTAATTTATAAAATATTCAATTAAAGAAAACAAACAGCATAAACTAAGATCATCAGAGCTAGATGATGGGGAAACCATCCTGCTGGGAGGCAGCTGCCTCTGGCCTTGGGCAGGCAAAATATTGCTCCTCTGAACTTCTTACACCAGAAGGAGCCAGGGAGAACAGGACCACCTGGGAGGTGAAGTTACAGAATAGGTCCTGCAGCAAATGGTTTTGACAGCTCAGTCCCAGGCCTCTTCACCCCTCAGGGATCAAAACACTGCTTTCATCTCATGCTTTCTTCAAAGCAAGGAGAGACACAGTCCATCCCAAGTTCTTTACTGGGCAGCAAAGTTCTGTTCCTTCAAAGCTCAATCCCACCATTTGCAGTTCAGATAAGCTGCTGAAGTGTGCAGTTGACTTTCAGGGGCTTGCCTTGCACTCACACCAAACTGTGACCTTTGAACCCTGCTGAGGAAGGATTATATTCTAATAGGATGCGTGAAATGAGAGAGGATGCTGGGAATGAGCAGAATGTTCTGTCTCCAGGGTTGGGCACACAGCTGCAGAAGCAGTAACTACATTCAGGGCTAGATCTCATAGACGAAATGAGGAGTAGACAAAAACACAGCATTTAGGGATGGAAATGTCCATTTGCTGTCTTTCCTCATCCGACAGTGACAGATTGCTCTCCTGTGCTTTGTCCTGTGTGTAATGACCCAAGCAACCAGGGCTTCTACTTACTCTCTCAGGGAACGACTCTACAGCTTCAGAAATCTCCATGAGAGAAAATCTTGGAGGCAAAGCCTGTGTCAACCTGAGTTAAATGGGATGAAAAGTGGGTTTGAGGGTAAATATTGCCTTTATCCTTTAGTGCTGCATGTCTAGAGTACTTGGACCAGGTCTGTATCAGACCTCCCATCACTAGTACTCCAGCCAAATCCTTCTTGCCAGCATACATTCCAGCTGAGCACTCAGAATCCGTGCTATGAGGATCTGTCCCTTTTCCTGCCAGCCTGTGAAAAATAGAGTTGCTCTGCGTGTGCCCCAGGCAGCAACAAAGCAACAAGTCTGTGCCACTGGCCCTTGGCATTTTTTCTGCACCTTTTCCCAGCCTTTTTCCTGCAGGGCCATTGCTGCTTTCAGAGACAGGAAGGAAGCAGTGACCCTGTGAGTATTGCAAACCACTAAGCCTCTCTCTGGGGAATGGAGAGACAGGACTGCTCTGGCCTCAGTAAGTTGCACATTGTGTTGCTATCTGAGATTCTCATAATCTCCAATGGAAGCTGTGATTTGCTTCTCAGTTCTCATTTCCCTTTGTACACAGTTGCCTCTCCTCTTCAAGGCAGCTTTTCCTAGGAGCTCTAGCCTCAAAGGTTCCTTTTTCTTCATGTGTGAATTACAGATGTCAAAAACACCTCCGACATGGTGCATGATTCCTCATTCAAATGCAGAAAAGCTGAGGGGGAAAACAAGTCTTTAGATCTATAGCATCCCCTGGGGATATCAGCATGGGACACACACGCATGCCAGTGATAAGCCAAACTAGACACTGGATGTCACCAGCACTCCACTGGAAACACAGAGGAGGGAGCAGGTATCTGGCAGTAAAAACCTCCACTCTTAAAGCAAGCAGTCTGGTTAGCTAGAGGAAGTACTGGCTGGGCATGAATCAAAAAGGGTCATCTAACATACTCTAGGACCAGAAAATATCCAGCAAAAGAGGTCCAGGTGAGGCACTGAAGGAAAGGATGAAAGGAAATTGCTATCTTACCTTGGAGGGAAAAGCAACACCAAGGGTGTTGTAGGACTCGCCCAGATAACCAACAGCCCACCCAACCTTAACAGCTGCTGAGGAAAATAAGTCATGAGATGGAAAAAGCCTCTTTTTCCCTTGCAAATCCTACATGTCACAATGCCTTAAGGGCTCCTCAGAAAGGCCCTGCAAGTCAGTAAAACTGAGAAATACGTGACACATGGTCATCTCTCAATGCAGAATGCCTACCAATGTACATCAGCACCTTGAATTCCATGCTCACAGAATCCTTTTACTTCCTTTCACCTTACCAGACACTCTTCTACCCCAGAACCCTGACAGTGTAACAGAAGAGCAACCTTGACAAGATGTCCGTCTGACTGCTGTTCAAATCCTAGCACGGGAGAAGAGGAGGAGAAGACTTTGGGCAAAGCCCCACCCCCCTCTCAATCAGATCCTAGCTCCGAAGGACACAGAAGCATAGTGCTTGAGGAGGAGAGTGGTTGTTGCACATATAGCCTGTATATACCAGACTAGCTGTTCAATCTACAATAACACATTCAAACTATGTCTAATGCTTTCTGCAAGGGTCCCTACTCCACAAACACAGGTTGCACAGTTGGTCTGGTTGCTTCCTGAAGAAATGACTAGGATTATGGTGTGTGCAGCACTTTGAGTAGACATGATCCACACTGGACTGCCAGATATTTGTAGCTCCTTGATAGATACAAACCATAGCTCCTCAAAGACCTGTTAGACTGCAGGCAGATTCCTTCCAGAGAGATTAATGTCCCAAAACACTGTGTAAAAACAGGGATTCACACATTTCTGTGTACTTTGACATTTCTCTCTTGATGGAAAGGAACGGCATAACTGGATGGAAAGAAGCAGCTCAGACCTGCCAACAGCCAGAGTGGAGTCCCTCATGAGTGGGTTGTGTTTTGGCAGTAAAAGGTGAGATTTTTATACACACCTCCATCCCAACTCTGCAGCAAGGATTTGGGTGGAGGCTGTGAAATACAATGCAAAACTTGGGACAGCAATGGCTTTATTCCAGTTTGGGAGGTTAAGGGTCTCACCACACTTTTCCTAACACGAATAGCTCCTACCTGCCTGCATAATTACATTTCTGTGGCCAGCTGCTTTGTTTGTTTCTTGTTTTAAGTTCTCCTCTGTTTAACACCTGGATTTTGCTGGAGCACCAGGGAAGACAGGCACTTGAACCGACTGCCACCCTGCTTTCTCTCTCCATAAATGAAAGCATGGGAGTGCTTCACCGACCTTCTAAATACAGAGGCTTCAAATTAAATTATAACGTTGCTGATTATCAGCAGACCAGGGATTAAACTGATTGGGGCACTGCCAGACCAGATTTAGCTTTCATTAAGTTCTGCCCACAAATCAGACTTACCCATATCCTCGCTCTTGAAGTTATAATGTGCACAAATGCACAGAGGGAGAGCAAAAACCAAAGTACTTTACTGTTTAGAATTCTAATCCTTTCAAGGTCTGGAAATACCTGGGGTCCAGCTACCACATCTGCCGTTAGAAGTAAAAACCTGAAAGCAAGTCATTTACATTAGGGTTTAAGAGGGATGCAGAGAAACGACAAGAGCAGGGATGTAATCAGTAGCACAGAGAAAGTCTGAAAGGAGCTTGTCGATCCCTATGAAATAGAGCAAGAGGCTTATACAATTTTTTTATTTTTTTTGGGTGTGTGTGTTTAAATTTCCTAAACAGCTGACCTAAATGAGTTCTTACCACGATCAGATAGCCTAGGACAACAGAGTAATCCTTCTAATAGGATTACAGGCTGTGCTAAAGGAGACTTCAGGCTTCTCTGCTCTGCACTGTAATTCGTACACATACACACACACATAGATGGACCTGGTACCTGTAAATCTGGGGTTTTCCCCATTCATCCCCTTCATTGCCCAGCCCTTCTCACCTCACTGCTTGTTTTCTCAACAATTGCTATAACACAGTCATTCTATCTTGCATTGAGAAAGGAGGAGGGAATAAATCAAAGAGCTGAAATCATAAAACTGGATGGATGGAAGTGTGGGGAAATTAGCATCCCAAAAGGCTAGTTTCAGTAGGATTCCAGGGGCATTGCCTGATGCCAGTCAGCCTTTCTAGTGCTGTTCAGCAAGGCAGCATAAAAATGCCTGCCGTTAAGATTTGCAGGCAGCACAAAAGCTGGTGAAGAAGCACAGAGCAATTCAACAGGAGGTTCCACACAGCTTTGCAACCTCCTGGTATGCTGGATCTGTCCAAACCAAACACCTTAATAGATGTAAACACAGAGTTATGTGCAAACAAAGCAGGAAGATCTACGTACCAGTTGTGGGTGGAAAGCTGTAGGGACGTGTGAGGGAGTCTCTGTGCAGTGAGAACAAGAGAAGAAAGCAATGCACAACACACACACAGAAGGGAGTTATTTCCTAATAAAGAAGTAACTGACTGTGAGCTCCCAGAGAAGGATGTAGTCAGTAGTGTCTAGTACAGCCTTTAGTCGCATGCAAAGGGATGGAGAAAGTGCCTTGTAACTTCAGACTGCCCGAGTGAAACCAATGCTGGTGTGCTGATAACAGCTCTCACAAATATGTTTTTCAAAGGTTGCTAAGAAGCACTTAGAGATGCTGCTAGAGAGAATTACAAAAACCACCAGATACAGTGGGAAAATGCCTTGCTGTAAGGGACTAAGAGCTGCTCAATTCACTTTATCAAAAAGATAGATAGTTATGGGGGATAACAGTTTCCAGCAGCAAAGATCTCAAATATTAGAGAGGTTTCAGCTCACATGCAGAAAGGCATAGGGAGAACCAACAGCAGCTGAAAGGTAAAGGCAGATGAACCCAACTGGGAAATCAAATATATATTTGCAATAATGAGAAACAGGAAGGAAGGACACATTCTCTCTTTTTTTTTTTTTTTTTCTTTTTCTTAATGCCTTCAAATTAAAACTTGGAAGACACTTGGAATTATCCCTGGGAGGCATCCTTCAGACAAAAACATTCCTGCAATCAGTGCAGGAGAAAGGAAATAAAAGGCAGTGCCCTAGAGTGTAGCCTATATCATGTGGTTGTCTACAGACCAGTGTCTGCTGCAGGATGACTCCATTCCACCTGCCTTTCCAGCTGATCCACCAGTCAAAAACATCTGAACAAAATACCCTGCTGAAACAAATGTCTTCCCTGGTGTTCATGCATGGACAGACACAGGGCAGCCCAACCTCTTTGGAGGAATTCATCCCTTTTGAGCATATACAGACCTGCATCTGAGAACATGCCCCTCTACACATACCAGCTCCCATGGTTATGGTTTAGAGCAGGTGTTCCAGGAAAGCACCAAAACAGATACTGTATTGCTTTCATCATTGTGGACTTCACTTACCAGCATCCAAAATGAGATCTCACAGCAAGGCAAAGGCCTGGAAGATGAGAAGTTAATCCTCAAACCATCAGGAAAGGGAAAGAGGTTTGAAAGATTTAGAAATTACTTGTTGCTTGACCTGGAAAGAAGATGCTGGAGCCCTGGGTCAGCAGCTCTCCTGTGCCTGTGATTGAGTAGGTGACATAATACAGATGACTGTGGCTGAAAATTAATTGATGTTACACTCCTTATAAATCTGGACTACCTGGCCAAAGCATAATGCTCTCACAGAGTGACTGAGAACTGCTGAAACATTTATAAGAATGAGATATTACTTTGGCCTAGCTGGAACAGAGGATTAACTTCATCACTCTCTTCTCCCTTCCCCCCAAAATAGGAAAGCTACTTCAAGAGAAGGAAGCAAAACTTTTCTGTATTCACTTTAACAAAGTGTTATTTTGAAATCAGAATGAGTTTCACTTTTTGAGAGTATGAAATCCCTGTGGGCTGCACAGCCTCAGCAGTATGCCTGCAATATATAACTAAAGCACAGGCTGGTACCCCTCAGCTCTCCTGCAGAACTGCACACCCACCCTCCCCTGGCAGCAGGACCATACCAACAGAATTATTTTTGAAGGGAAAGGCAAGATGGAGGCATGGGATCCCTTTTCACATGCTGCAATAAGCCACTAAACACAGTCACGTGGTTGAGGTTTACTCTAAACACCATCACATACACAGCAGTGAAAAGCTTGTCCCTGGAGATGATCCATGCTTTGGGAAGTGGAAATGGAGCAAAGGAGATTCATCACTGACAAGAGAAGAAAGCACTGCTGGAGTCCTGTCCTTTCTGCAGCCCATCTGCTTGGTGAACCCAGGGTCTAAAAGATGAAAACAGCACAGAAATCCCTGTGGGGCTTTAGGCCTTTCTTGTACAGATCTTCATGGAGGTGAGAGGAGAGAGGATAAGGGGAGCTGCAATGATAACTAATCCAAGGAGGAGGATATGAAGAGAGAGGAAATGAAGAAAGAAGAAAACAGGTGAGGTGATTAATGAAGAAAATCCAGGTGGGAATAGCAGCCCTTCCCATGTATACTTGGTGTGGTCCAGCATCTTAACCCACTTCTCCTTGAGCTGGTCCCCACTTTACTGTGCCTTCTTTGCACAACAGACCTGAATCTCCATACATTCCCTGTGCAACCAGACAGGCATCCCCATGCTTAGCAGCACCTACTTGGTCACACAAGCCATTTTTCTCTCTGTTCTCAGAACTAGTGATGAAAATGTCTGAACATGATATTATTTGTAATATTTTACATTTATATTCATTATGAAAAAGGAGTTTGATATGTCACTTTTCTGTTGCCCTGTTCATCCCCAGCTGAGCATCATTTCCACTGAGCAGCACTTGCTGTTCAATCAACAGCCAGGACAGACCTGATCCTTTTTCAGCCCCAAGTCCCAAGGCCCTTCCTGGCAGGTCCCATCAGCAGCAGCTCAATCACAGAATGGGTTATTATTAAAACATCCCTTTCTCCATTGTCTGGGGCTCTACCTCAGCTCTGAGCCACACAAAGGCTGCTGGCTGTGAGAATGACAGTGCCAGGTGAAAAGCTCTCCCGCTCTGCTGTGTGATGGGTCGCACGTCCAGCAGGATCAGCACTTCAATAGCAACGCAGAGAATTTTTAAAGACATTTGTTTATCGCGGCCATGTGCCACCATTTGATTGCCTGAAAAACCCAGGAGGGCACCTAAACACAATATCTCCCAGAGAGTGACAGTCAGGGCACTCGTCACTTGGAATTAAACAGACACCTTCAATACAGATGGAAAAGACTACAAAAGAAGCATTAAAAGAGCAGTTACATCCCTCTCTCACCCCCCGGTGCCTGTTTCAACTTCTCAGCCTGTCATTAGGGACTGCCAAGGGGGACTGTATCACAAATGAGCAGCATGGACAAACACAGCAGAGAGCAGCTCCCGCTCCCCCCACATGCTGCCTGTGAGGAAAACCTCCACAGCAACACAGGGCAACAGGGCACAGCTACTGGTACACCTCCACGGGCCAGGGACCGCCCTTTCCCCCTAAACATGATGATAAAACATGGAGAGGGTGGTTTCTTAGTGTAAGAGAGGACAGGAATTATTGTAAGCTTGATTTAGGATTTCTCCATACAATTCCGTGAACACACCAGTTCCCACCTGTTCATGCTGGAAAAGACATCACGATAGTCTCAGCTTCTGATTATGGCTTATAGAACTGGTCAAAATTTTTTTACATCCATCCTGCCTCTCCAGAGAGCTGTCCACCCACCTGACCCCAACTTATTGGCATTGTTTTCCAAAAGAAACCAAAGACAGGGAAATTATTTTATACTAAGTTAGAGTTTTCTCCCTTCTCCTCTACAGCTGGGATGGAGAAGCAAACCCCACAAATTCCTTAACTGTCCAAATAAAAAACATATTCCTCATATGAACACTCTGGGATGGTTTTAAAGCTGTGAAAAATCCTTCCTGTTCAAAACCTGCAGAATGTCAAAATTCCTCACAGAGTCATTTTGACAAGCTCAGACTATAAACTCTGTAAGGTTCGCTGCCCATTAATATTCTTGGGTGATTCCTTTCTCTATTTGATTGTCACCAAATGCAAACATCAGTTTTCCCAGACATTCTTATGTCTTGTAATGAGCAAAAAAAACCCGTAAGGAAGTCAGAAAAATAATCTGAATATCCAAGATCTTGCAAATGAGCACTCAGTCTGCCTATAACTAGATTGTCTGAGTTCATCATCCTTCCTGACAACTTTGTACATGTAAATACATTGTATTTTTACTGTTTCATACCACCAATTTTGCACACAATGAATAGAGCTTATGAGGGCGTCCACCTCCATCTTTTAACATTACAACCAAAATGGACAGGGAACCAATGTCCATGCAGCAGAATCCCAGAGGGATCTTCACATCCAGGATGTCTGGCTAAGGAAATGTCAGCAACATCCAGCAAGTCCTACCAGCTAATCTTATCCCATGAGTGCTTCTGGAATGGCCCCACTGTGTGCACAGCCCAGTTGTATCACCTGGAAATATTTATGGAGAAGAATAGCACTTTTTCCATGTGCCATGAGGCACTGTGAAGGTCTTTTGCACTCCTATGTATTTTGAGGCACTGTGGATGGCTGCAAGGTGGACCAAAAGTACTACATGTCACTCCTTACCCGATGGCCTGTGCTTCCCCAGGAGATTTGGCTGCCAGCGTTAGACAAGAGCATAGATCAGCAAGGCTCTGCACTCCTGTGAAACGACATCAATAAATGTACAGCTGAGACAAGGGAGTGTGGGGACATAAATATATATGATTAGATTCCCTTTGGTTTGAAATTTCCCTGCACAATCTGCCTCTGGGCTGCATCTCCACAGCTTGGTTGAAAGCAACCAATACACACTCTGTCAGAGGTTTGATATATATAAAAAAGGGAGATGTCTGAGTCCACTCTAATCCTTTACACGTGGCTCATTTTTAACCAGGCTTTCTCAGAGAAGCCATTCCAAGGACACCTCCTCCAGCTGAGTAGGGGGACTGGCATGTCTGCAATGCACCAATGACTGAAAAGTGAGAGAATTGTGCAGAAAAAGGCCTTTTTCTCTCTCTCCTCTCCTAAACATCAAGCATGACTGACTGCTGCCACTGCAGCTCCAATTCATTTGTGCAAACACTAGACCCTGTTCTGGTTGGGGAGAGCCACTGCCTGGATGCTGCAGGAACAGATGGAAATTTCACCTGGAAGAGCACTGCATAAATAAAACTGATAAAAAGTTTTAGGACTTGTGGAACGTGCATAATGTGCTTTATCAGAGATATCAGCTCCCATGCTTAAACACTACCAGTGGCTGCCAGGGAAAGAAAAATAAAAGGTCTCTTATAAAATTATTATCCTGTCACTTAAGTCAACAACAGCGATACCATGATAGAAGCCAGCAGTTATGTCACATTGTTTTATCACTGTAATTATATCAAGAACACAGTAACTGTCTGTGAGAGATAAGATGATGGAAGCAGGTCTGCTGAAGCTTCCTGTTCACAGTGCTGGGATTTGCAGGCTGGTTTGGGTTTTGGACATTACATTCAATTACTGTCCTTGAGTGCTGAAGAGCCATGACAGTGAAGAAATACAACCAGAGGGCTCCCCTGTCTCCTCCTGCTGCGGGTGGGATTGTAGAAGTCATCAGGGTCAGTACTGAGGATCACAAAGGGCCAAATTAATGGAAATTGGCCTCTGGAGGACCCCTAGGCTTCACAGGCTGCTCAGGCTCCTAAAAATGTACAACAGGGTGACATGAACCCTCCTACAAAGTGGTGGAGGAGAGTATGTAGGCACATTTGTTGAGGAGGAATTGACCCTTCCCCAAGCAGAAGGGAAAAAAACCCAAACATTTTGTAGGCTAAGAAAGGACTTGACATGAGAAAGGTAAGCAATTCTGTGCAGCCTATAGAGTTTCAGGGAAGAGCGCTGAAAACTCTTTTGTTGACCCCAAAAGTAACTTGCAGTCCTAGATCTCACACACATGCAAAGTGGCATAATCCCTATGGACCCCACTAGCTTCCCAAACAATTGACATGCTCCAAGTGCTTTCTTCAAGTGGGTAAATTCAGAAAACTCCCTGCTCCTATATCATGCTGACAACTCATCTGTTTCTGTCCCTCTTTCCCATGGATTCTGTATTTATTGTAAATTGTTCTGAGGCACCGTGGCATACAGCATGCAGTACAATGAAGCCGGGAAAGCTGCAATTGTGACACCTTTTAGTTGTCAAGTGAGACTGTGAAAACAAATAGTAAAGATGAGTTTCAGAGAGTAAGTGGTTGCTTGGGGTTTTTTAAATAGAAAAGACAAGCCAGGTCACAGACATTTGTAAAAAGACAGATGGTGCCAGACTGGCCCCAAACCTGTTTTTTCTCCCCACCACTTCCCACTTACTCAGAAATTCATGGCATCATACATTGCACTTTTCCACACCTGGAGAAACAGGATTCAGGCTATCAGTACATATGAAACTCTCTTTTTGCATTCACTGCAAGTGTGCTTCATCTTTCTCTGCTTATAGCAGCCAAAGGCTGTCACAACAATATTGTTCCTTTCCTCCCAGAGTCAACACTTTTCAGGTTTGAGTTTGTCTTACATAGTCCAACACACTGACACACCCAGCACTGACCAGGATGACACCTCAGTCAACTACAGAACAACCACTTTTCAGTACTTCATTGGTCCTATTGGAGGCTGGGGAGAAGTCCCAAGGGAACATCAGTACTGTGGAGGATGGATGCAGGGACCATCTTCTCCACCAGATATAACACAGAGGAAGATGGTGCTGGGGAAAACAAACCCATTCACTACCCTTTCCACTAAAGTTTGAAATAAAATATCCTCTTGTCTGAAGTCAAAAGCAACAGTGCCATTAGGGATGATCCATCATTCCACAGAACTTTATCACAGTAATTACATCAGGAACAAGTTTACCATTTGAAAAAGAAGAAAGATTACAAGAAGTAATCCACCAAAATAGCAGCAGTGTCACAGCTGAGAGATATGCAGAGAAGAGAATGCATTACATGAGAGCAGTTGAGAATGAATTCCAGGTGGAAAGGGCTGTGTGTTGGTAGATTGTGTTTAGAGCACTAGTGAGTATGTCTGCTTACAAGCATGTGATCAATGGTTCTGCAAGCACAAGATTTTAGTTTAGATGTGTACTTTTGCACTTATGCAAATGGATTCCCAGAGGGCCTGCAGAAAAACATAAAATCACCCACAGGTTTTTCAAGATTCCCAAAGAAATTAGCCTAGTCAAAGTCCCTGACAGCTACATAGGCTGGAACTGCCATGCATCAAGAAAGGACTGTGCTTGCATGTCCCTTGACATCTCACATTAACAGCACAACTATCAGTCTGAATGCTTGACCTGTCAGCAGCTCAGGGAAAGCACCTCTGTTGTTTTAAAGCCTTGTGGAAACATACAGTGGATTCTAAACCAGGATCTTCTATTGAGCCTATTCCCAGTATGGCAGGACCAGGCACCAGTGAAACACCATGCTTTCTTTCCTACAAAGCAAGGGTCATGTGTCACAAAGAAAATTACCTGAATTTTTTTTTCTCATTCTCTTTGACTCAGACAATGCTTGAGGGGGACCATCACACCACCCTTCTGAGAGAAAATAAAGGTCATTACAGCCGTTACCATTACAGTGGTAAGCTCCCAGAAGCAACACAATTTAAGGCTATTTCCTCTGCCCTGGGATCACCCTGGTGTCTTGCTCATCACAGAAACCTCCCCTGTTCAACTTGTGTGACCTTCCAGGATTGTGCTGGAAAGAGGCATCATGTAGGAGAGAGATTTGGAGGGAATGGCTAACAGGAAAAACATGGATCATGATGATACAATAAGATGTAGAGTAGAGAATGCAGAAGGAAGGAACACTCAGGGTAGCACAGCTTACTACAAGCTGATGCAGTTACTAAGACTTCCTGCTTTGCAGCACCAGGCTCTGCAGACCTGCTGCTCACTGTGAAGTGCTTGACCAGCCCACGTATTCCCACACCACTCTCACTGAGACCTAGCCCTAGCTGTCTTAGGAGGTCACACGAACCTCTGAGCAAGAGCAGGAGGAGAGAGCATGAATCACTGTTCTCACAAGGAGCTACACATTCACACAGATCATGAGTTTGACAATCGTTTGAAGGGCTTAATCTGCACTGTGCTCTCACCTTCCTGGCACAGGAAAGCACAGGATGAAGACCCAAGTGAAATAGGCTGTTGGCTTTTTCAGGCCTGGACAAAATTGTCATACAGCCTACAACAAATCATCAGCCCAGTAATAAAGATTCCCCTCTGTTCTCTATGCCAAACCCTGATCTTACTCTCTAAACAACTCTAAACAGCACACACACATCAGTTAGCACACTCCAGTCTCACCTGCTGACTGCTGTGATCTTGGATCC
The DNA here is from genome assembly GCA_013400415.1 of Scytalopus superciliaris. NCBI lineage: Eukaryota > Metazoa > Chordata > Aves > Passeriformes > Rhinocryptidae > Scytalopus > Scytalopus superciliaris. Next base: position 152,326 of record VXBX01002109.1, read on the forward strand.
TTTCCAGACCAGCTCCAGGACACAGAACAACACAGAAAAAACACCCATTTCTGGGGAAATTGTCCTATTATTGTGACAGATGGGTTCACTTATAGCCCTCCAGCTTGATATTTCCATGGTGTCTCTAAAAGCTGGTCAACCAAGGCTTTCCAGCCCTTGCATACTCAATATGCAGGAACACTCCCTGCTGTGGGATATATCCTAATCAGAGCTACAAAGGCTCATCCCCTCTGATGTTCAAAGCACTTTATCTCAGTGCCTATACAGAGCTCAGGGTGTGCAGATGCAGACATTCACTTCTGCAAGCTTCAGCTGGAGGAAGGCACAGAAACATGGAGTTCATGCACAAGTAGAGCCAGGACCTGGTTTGTCCAGAAAAAGAGCCCAACAGCCAATTCATCCTGTCACTAGGAAGTCTTTCTTCATGCTATCTCAGGTAACCCTTTAATAGTTATGAGAAAGTCCTTCAGATATGCTATAATTGGTGGTGATAACTTTTAAATGTCCAAAGAAGCTGGTAGAAAAACAGGTGGATCAGGAATGGAGTCAGGATAAGTGAATAGGGATCAGGATAGAAGTTTTAGGGGCTATTTGAAAAGGGCAAATACTTTGATTTTGTTGTTGTCCAACATTCTGTTTTAAAAATCATCAACAACGCAGGAAAAGAGGATTTTGAGTGCTTGTGTTTGCACAGGGCAGGGGGTATAGGAAGCCAGCTTTCTAGCAGGATAGCTGAATTGTTTATTTATTAAGTATATGGTAGACTGATGTAGGATTTATGACACAAGATGTAAAGTAAGTTGAGAGTGTAAACAACCAGCTGACTTTCAAAGTCATTTAAGAAAAGTTATTTCTGATATCAATAAAAGGAAGATGAAAGACCAATTCTCTAGTAGGCAAGCTTCAGTTAGATACCCTACCCCAAAACATCTTGAGATTAGCTGGGATGTGACTGGGTTCAGGTTAGCACTGGAGCTCTTCCAAAATCCCACGGTGCCCTTAGAGCCAGAACAAAGGCTGGGGCTTTACTTCCTTGCCTGGATTTCACAGTCAAATGCACGTCAGTGTTGCTAAGGTCCCATCACCTCCAGCACAGGGCTGTCAAGAATATTGGGCAGGTACTGCTTGCTGGGGCAGAGGGAAGAGCAAATTCTCTCCAGAGTTTTTTTGAGAGGAAAGGGTAGAGCTGGCTTACCCAGTCACCATGTGTGTTTTTAACTCCAACACTATGTTCATCCAAGCATTCAGATGGGTGAACACTAATGAAACAGGCAAACTGGGGATGCACCTTTCACAAGAATGGATTCTGCTTCCCCAAAAAATCAGATCCTCTCTAACAAAGCAGAGACCAGGTTGCAAACTAAGTTACAGCAAGTCCAGGACAGCAGGGTCCCTTTTTTGTCTGCATCTGGTTGTGCAGGAGAGATTCAAAGCCTATGAAGTCTTTCTGGTCTTGATTGCCCAAGCACTTAGCCTCTATAGTCCACTGAGCTTGCAAAAACAATGTCACATCCCCTATAAGGGCATCACTTGAACTAAACAACACTGTCCTGACAGTCTCTGGTCAAGGCTCAGACAGGCTGACAATATACTTTCCTAGCACATCCTCCAACAAAAACAGAAGTGTTCAGTACCCAGGGCTTTCAAGCTGATACTTTCACTCAAGCTTTAATCTCCAAAATCAATTAAAAGCAAAGCAAATAAACCCAAGAGATCATCTCCCCTGTGTTTCTTTCAGCTTCACAGACAGGAGAAAAATTATCCTTCATAATATCACATTGAGAGCACGTACTGCAGATGGCTGTCACTCAGTCATTAAGTGCAGTTTTGCAATTCCACCTATCACTCTATGAACCAGGATGATTTGTGCATACTTAATGCATGAGTAACATACTGGAGCATTCTGCATCCCTTATGAAAAGTCATTATAGATAAAACAGACAGATCCCTGATAAGGCTTCAAAGGGGCTGGGAGTGTATTGCCTTCAAAAACATTGCCAGTCCCTCCTGAGATAAGTCCCACTTGACCCTGACTCGCACCCAGGCTCAACCAAGCTCGCTTTCACACTCCAGAGTTCTGCTTCTTGTTGCTGTGACTAAACACGTCATCTTGTCTGCAAAGCAAGGATATATGAACAGGGAAGAGGTAGAACCCAGTTCTTACAGTAAAATGCCTCTATGGTCACAAACTGAGCAGATTTTTGTGACCACCAGATGCAAGGCACAAGCTGTGAGGCCTAGTGGATTTTCACCTGACACTGAGTTGAGTCATAATGAGCATTCTACCTCAAGTCTTCACCTTTTGGTACTGCCAAGCGTCATCTCCAGGCTAGTTTGCATGCAAGGCTGCAAGACAGCAGTGTTGAGTCATCCCACTCATTGTACATTACACTGTGACCAGTCTGGTGAGATTTTCACTCGTGTGGATGCCTGTCCGATCAGTTTGTGAGTCATCATTCACAGAGAGCTTCAAGTCCCGACTACAAGGAATATCTCATCCAAAGACGTGGTACCTATTTCTTGCTGCAAGTGAACTATCAACTAAGCCCCATTGCATATCAAGGACTAGAGAGAGGAGTATAACATAAAAAGGTGATAACAAAGCTTGTATTTTGTTGACGTGTTTTATAAGAAAGCATTGTTCTTCAATAATGTTTTAGATATCTGACAATTTTGTGAAAGGAACCACAGTAATAACTCCCATGCGTCTTAACACATCCATTACACATTTCTGAGCATTCGCTTCAACTAGAGCTGCAGAGACACCAGCTTGTTAATTATATTAAGATAAAGGGGAAATTTGGCAATTAAACTTCCGTTTTTTTGCATATATCCCTGGTAGGCTTCTGATAATGCTGTCTGCTGCCTCAGGGCAGAATTCCCCCACACAAGGTTTCCTGGAGACCCGCTGCTATGACTAAGCCTTCCATCACTGCCGTGTAATCACGAGCTCACACCAGGAGGTAAAGCTGCTCAGACTGTGGCAGCCATTGTAAATTGAACTTTTCTCCCGGAGCATCTTAGGATGAGTTCCTCTAGCTGCAGAAAGCTCAGCAAAGCAGCTTTCAGTGACTGCCAGCAGGAGCTGGTGGAATTCCTTGCCCCTTCATCTAAGTGAGGTGAATCTCAAGGACCTACATTTGTGTGTTGGCCCTGGTGGTTATTAAGGTTTGATCATTGGACAAGGAGAGAAGATGGAAAAGAGCAAAGTTGGTAATTGCAGTCAGCTTACATGCACACCAAGACTCCCTATGCACAAGTGAATATGCAGTTAAGTGTACAGCACATGCTGATTCCACTTCTGCCAGTCTATCCCTATCCAAGTGTAGTCTGAGACCATAAAAGTGACCCGAGTACAGTATTTAAGTACTGCTATACTGTGACTGGCAAAGAGCAATCAAGCACAGAGAGAGCAACATGAGAGAAGAAAGAGCAAAAGACACAGTATGGACTATTTCACTACCATGTTTCTTATTCTGGTTCAACAGTTGCTGCAGTATGGAGGGTTTCATTCTGGACATTTATAACTCTCATGAAGCAGGTGGTATGTGCCCCCAAAAGGAATGAGACATGGCGAAAACTTACCCCATTTCTGGTTCCTGCTACATTCTTCCCAATAAAAGAAAGTAAACTCTGAACTGAAGTGACAGGGCATCAGTGAAATCTGAGCCAAAGTGATGGTTAAACCTCTCCACATCCCAATAACACTAAAGACTTGTTGACTGTGTAATTCCACATAAGGTTTTAAAGTAAAAACATCAACAGCATGGTTTGTTTCACCAGCCCGGCAAAGCAAAACACTGTTTCTCGGTTTGTTACCTCCACCCAAGTGCCAACCTTTACCAATAGCTCAGAGACGAGTGAAATGTTCCTTTCATGCTTACTGCAGAGTATTCCCCAGACAAACACATTGTCTTACCTTGAACATTGTTTAAGCATTTAGCTAGTTACATCCCGTGTTTGTTTGTGGAAGATTGACTTTTCCTCTGCTTAGCTGAATTAAAGAGCTTTTGCTCTTCTCCCTCCAACTCATCACAAGCAAGCAATCTCTTTTCTGAAGAACCTGTATTTTCTGTTGGTTTCACCTGAATAAATTCTGAAGCTTGAAGCTTCCATCAAATCTAACCCCAGAGTGGCAAGTTGAAGATGAGGAGAATGGAGAGAAAACATGCTTAATTAAATTAACAGAAATATCAAACATCATGATCAGAGCATGATATTTATTCTTTTCTAAAGCTCAGAAGAAAGGGGATGGAAGAAGTGAAAGAAGAGATAAAGGCATTTCGTATTGCACAAAGTGGCCATCAAGAGGCCCAACTAAATTTTCATTATACCTTGATAGTCACTATAAAAGGAGAGGGAATTCACCACCTCAGAATAATGAGGAAAAACACTCAATTTGAATTGTCCATAAATACCCTGTGCTTGGAGGCTTTGCACTGTTCAACATTTAAATGGCACTTTAAAAAGAAAATAAAGACATGAAGGAGAAGAGAAGATGTACCCTTAGGGAAAAGCAGGAAAACAAAGATCTTTGTATCCATTCAACTTGATGTAAGCATTTGCCTTATCAAGAGCTAATTAGCAATGGAAAAATAACTATTGGGATGCCTGTAAATGGTGGTTTGTTACAAGCAACATTTATTACAGTGAGATTTGACTACATTAGAGTCTGACAAGAACATGCCTAATATACTTACGTTAGTGCTACACTGGCTGCTGCTTCCAACAGGGTTCAGATCTCACTCTAACCCAGTGGCACTTGAAAGCCCCCCCACTGTGATCAGGGGGTGGATGTACAAAGCATTGTACAAATACTCCACAAGAAATACTCCTTGTTCCATGAGCAACCAGCCAAGCAAGCAAGACAGACAAAGGCAGGAGGAAAAGTATCATGATCCCTATTTCTTGTACAAGAAGCTGAGCCACAGAGAGGTGAGTGTGTATTTAGAGCTCATGTGCTGTGTCAGTGATATAACCAACCTGTCTTTCTTGTTTACCTAGACATGCTAGGAGGTCCTGATGCCTTTGTGATTTCCAGGGTTAACTGCACAGGCTCCCAGCTTTGTATTTGTTCACATTTAACAGCAAGTCACAAACCCAACACCTCCACACATGCCACAGCACTGGTGTCTGTTAGAAAGCCAGGTAAATGAAAACTGAAACATCTGTGATATGTAAACAAATACACAAGCCCTTGCCTTGTAGTCAGAGCAGAAATGAATCCCTAAATTGATTCCAACTCTATCCATCTTAAAATTCCCTCTGAAAGATAGCTCTTGCATCCTGCCCTGATGGGCAACAAAATCAGGCAATTCTAGGACGTGCTGAGGGGAGATTTTTTGGCAGTGTCACCCACCAGTTACCTGCCATGGGATCACATGATCCCAGTCTAGGCATCCATTGTGGAGCATCACAGAGTGTGATAGGCTCCATTTGCAGGAGGTTTCAGGACATTTGCTGCATTACAGGTCACACATACACAGTTCTTCATCTTGTCTATGAAGTGTGATGCTGCCTGCAGAGACATACCCTCGTGCAAAGCCGCTTAAGGGCACCTTTGAATTTAATGCATGAGAGTGTCCTGATCAACCTAATGAAGCAAAAGCCTGTCTTCATTCATCTAAGGGCACAGGGTGTTACTCGGCCCTTGTAGGATGCCCTCTATAAATCAAGCTCTAGCTGACATTTTATGTGGTACAAATAAACTCTTTGGCCATGACTTGAAATGGGGCCAAAGTCATCATACTTAAAAGGGATGAAAAGTATCTCCTCTGTATTATATTTATTGTTGATATATCTCCCCACAACCTTCCATTTTATTATATTTTCATCAAGCAATTCTCCCTTAGCCTAATTCAGTACCAGCAAATGCTGGAAAAAGTCTGAGATACAGAATCCATGTTAGAAAACAAACCAGTCACTGGAGTCATCTCCAGTCTTCAGCATATGCTTCCCACTCCTTCCTCTCTCATATTACATACATTGTTCAAGGGAAAGCAAAATGGATCTTTCGAGATCTCAGAGGGATTTCATTTCCCCCCAGGAAAAGAAAGGGAATTGTTGCACATGGTTCAGCCCAGGATACATGAACCAGCCTTCCTGCTCTACCTAGCCCTCCTCCCACAGTCTCTAAACACATCAATAGCTTCACATAAGCAGGAATACCCAGGAGAGCTGATAGGTATAATAATCAGTCTCACCCTTCTTGCAATTACTGGAGGAGTCAGGGGCTCTTATCAAATTCAGTTCTACCTTATCACCTTCTCACTGCTTCCCTCTTGCTTCTGACATCCTCTCCTGGAGGTGTTTCACTGTCAGCTTCTCACAGCCAGATACTTTACAGACCTAATAAGAGCAGACAAAAAATGTCTACATCTGAATGATTAGCTGATAATCACAGACATTTTCTTTGCCAAGTTTCTTTTGAATAGAGAAGCCCAGTTCAGCCTTCCTTCACCCCAGCATCCCACTGCCAAAGCCCACAAATCACATCAATGTAGCGGACAGGTGAAAAACAAAATCTAGCTTATATTGTCTGCCATCAAATGGCTGCTAAATAATGCAAAGAAATGAAAACAATTTGGTTTGGATGATTGATTATAGGGAAATTGCTCATACCTCCAAAGCGTGGCACTTCCAATCACATCTTTGTTTCATTTGTCAGCAAAGAAATTAAGTTCCTCTCCTGGCACAGAGCCTGCGCTGTCCTGTTAGCCATGTTTGGCACACTGCATTGCTTTGCAGCAGTTTCTTGCCCCACTTTGACACCTCACCTTGCCCCATCTTAGCTGCCAAATTGTGACCCTCTGGGACATGAGGTTTGGCTCTAGTGGATCAGTTCTTCCCTGTGGCAATTCTCCCAGCTGCTCACATTAACCCCAAAGGACACTCCGTTTAGCACAAAGTACAGCCTTGGAAAAGTCAAGAGGACACCCATCACCTGAGGATTTGCAGTTCCCTTCAAGAACGTCTTCTCAAACTTGAAATTCCCTCCTTCACCTTCATGCAATTATATAGTTTTAAACAGAGATGTGACCTCCAGATCTTGAAAGGAATACCAGTAACTGCCTCACACATGAAAAAGCAGAGGGATGAAAGAGGCACATTCATGTCAATAAAAAGCGGAAAACAGTCCCACTGGCACAAAAATACTTCTCTTCCTCTCAGCTCCCAAAATCCAGTAACAAAAGGGATCTCCTAGTCCTACGCTCTGCTGTGACAGGCAGTAGTTCTCTATATCCTTTGAATTAATTTAGCAAGCTCTATTTTAAAAACAAGCTCTGATTTTTGCCCCTAGCATTCCCATTATGAAAGGCTGTTTCAGAACATTGCTGTTCTGACAGTTCGAAACTTTCTTTCAATTTCCTGCCTAATTTATGCCAGGCCAGTTTTATACTCATGTTGTTACAGCAGTGCTGTTCTTTGGTTTAAAGGGTTCCCTTTCCTCCTGATGTTTGCTCCACAATGATATATTAACAGAGCTGTCACATAAGGCACGTTTAACCTAGTTTTACCACTGAAAGATGAAGGCTTTATCTATTTATAGATGGGTTTTTAACTCCTCAAGGAAGAGGCTGTGTTTTTACATTGTGTTTAATTATAGATATGTATGGCAGAAAGGCAATGCATGGGATCATCAGAGACAGGATCAAATATACTTAAATAACTATTTGTCTTAATAGTTGTTTGTCTAGCCCATTCCTAAAATTCACTAAGAAAGGGGATGCCAGATCTTTCCTAGACAGCTTGTTTCAGTGTTTTACCTGTCTAGGGATTAGAAGGGTTTTCCTAATAAACTTCTTAAATCACCTTCAGTATGAATTCAAGCAGTTTTGCTTACACCAGTGACCATGGAACACAGCTCATCATCAGCCTTTTTATAAGTATTACCTTTATTAAGAAGACTGACTGCATACCATTTCCATAATTCCTCTCTTAAAATTAACAAAATAAGTGTCTTCAACCTTTGTCCACAGCAATTGTTTGTCTGACCTCTTATCATTTGCCTGTTTTGTTGTTGATTTTTTTTTTTTACATCTTGTATTCTCTCTCCAAATTTCTTAATGGGTGTAGACAAAGTTCCACATTAGTTCTGGGCACCCACACTTGGCTGAAGCTCTGCCAGCCCCAAGCAGGTTGTAATCATTGCCTCACAGGTCTGGCAAAGAGCATTTTGGTTAATACAGTATTGGATACAATGAGGTATTTTGCAGCAGCCACAGGCTTGATTCATATTCTACTTGTGAACCAGCACAACCCAGGTCCTCTCCTGATGCCTCATTGCATATTCCCTGTTTTGTGTTTGTGCATTTTGCTTTGCCTGCCCCAGAGGAGTGTTTTGCACTTGTCTTAATTTCCTCTCTTTTGCTTTCAGGCAGGATCTCTCATTTGTAAAGATTTATGTAAGGGCTGAGCCTCTCTCACAGGGTCCAGCGTTTACCTGGTACAATGACAAGCAGTGTTTAAGACCTCCAGACAGCAAGGCTATGATGTACCTTCTGCAGGAGCACACTGCCTGCCTTCCAGTACAGCTCAGCCAGGATATGGATGCAATCTCAACAACTGGTCAGGTTGCCCTTCCAGCTAATATGCAGATAAAGGTGTCTTCTTCCTGATTTTTAGAGACTACTTCCCCCAGAACAGATCATGCATCTCCTCTTGAGCAATCTTCTATGACTACCTCATCAGTGGTCTTTCAGATCTCTTTTCCTACCACCTGAACCCTGCCATCTGCCACAGGACATTGTCCCTACTCTATGGTCCTACTCACCCTTGCCAATATCCTAAATCAGTCACGACCTTGAGGTGGGATCTCCACTTTCCCTGAAACAGCTGCATGACACTGTTCCAAAGCTGTAATACACCAATACAAACTATAACACATGTTTCTTTTAAAGATAGATTAAGTCAGGTGTCAGAAAACAGAATCTCACTACCCATTCACTTTTGTTTGTTTAGACATAAATCCGGTTCTCTCCTCCCTACCACCTCCCAGCTCAATTTTGACAGGAAGGGCAGGGGCCTTTAAAGCTCTTGGATTGTGAAGATAAAGACTTTCTAAATGCCATTTCCCTGAAGGACATGGTGCTGTCCTGTCCTGCTTTCACCTGAGGCTTTTAAAGTGCACCCCAGAACCGTTACGTTCCATGGCACTGCACTGAGGTATGGGGCAATACAGCCTGTGTCTGAAGCACAGAAAGGCTGCCTCAGGTTGTTCATTTTGAAGGTGATGAGACTAGCAGAAAGCTGCTGAGGGCCCACCTTACAAGGCCCTTATGCAGAACCAGCACTAATGTGATAGGTTTAGGGCAGAAACATAATACAGGTTAAGCCTTGTCCTGTTGATGCTCTTGGGAGTGCCTGTGCATGCTCAGGTGCTGGGGGAGATAGAGGCTGGGTAATTGCATCCTTGCACCTCTTGGAGAGACCTTCTCCACACTGAGTGCCATGGTCCTTCCCTGGAGGCTGTCAACTGCCCATCAACAAAATGACAAAACCCAAAACCCTTAGTGCAGCCTGGTGCTCATGCTCATGTGCCTGTAATGGAGAGCAAGCAGTGTATCAGCAGAAGTGCAGGGTTAAATGGAGCAAAATGAAATCAGGTAGTGCTGCTGCTCCTTGTAAGAGAGCGATCCTTCAGGATTTGGCTGGAAAGCTGTTCCAAACTGCTGCCATGGACAGAATGCTGATTCCAAGCCCAGCTCTCTCACCCATCGACGTTTTCCAAATGGCATTTTCTTGTGCTTGCTCAAGCATGGAGCAAACTTTCCCCCTTTCCCCTGGTGCTGCCTGCTCTCGTTCTCACGTCTGCTCCCCATTCACGCTAACGTAGGGCAGGATCTTTCCTGCTTGCCAGAGGTGTGAAGAAAATGTAAATTACTTTCCTTTTTGCATTGAGGGAAAGTCTTATTATCAACCTGTCAGATCTAGACAGCTGCCAAGATGCTTTATAAGAAGAATTAAATGAGGCTCAATCTCAACAGATAGATTCTTGTCCCTCTTTGGAGGCCCCATGCAGGGCTCTGGCCTTTGCCAGCAGCAGCAATGCACATCAGCAGTGGGTTTTTTTCTCTCTCAGCTGAGCTTTATCAGTCAAAGCCAAGCATGTGGGGGAGACTGCGGTAGCATAAAACAGTCCACAACCATCAAAGAGTAGGTCATAAGAAAATTGTTTCCCAGGCTTTTAGCCAGAGACATCTTACAATGAGCTGACAGAAGAATTACTTGGTCTCATTCTTGAAATGCAGCCCTCATCATTATTAGAAACTGATAGTCAGTAGGGACCAACACAGCCCCCAGAGCAGTGGCATGCCATAAGAGGAAACAGTCCCACTGGCACAAAAATACTCCTCCTCTTGGCTTCCAAAATCCAGCAAGAAAAGCACTTGGGTTTCTGAGACTGGAGTCCCCCAACTATTCTCTGCCCTGAAAGGTTTCACCTATTTTGCTTTGGTTTTGACAAAATTCTCAATGAATATGTGCTGGTAAATCAAGGGCTGTGCAAGAAGAACTGTACTCCTCTCCCCTTTGAAAGGTTGGACTGACATTAAGGGCTTAGAAAAGAGGGATAAAGATTAGTAGTCCTGCCAATCCCTTCAAAAGAGATAGGCCCAAGGATGGCAATGTTGGTCTCAACCATTGGCCATAGACCCTGTAAGATCTCACCCATTGAACAGATGGCAGCAGTCATGCTCACAGGAGCAGAGTGCAGAACTCATGTCCAGATCTTCAATAAGCTCCTACATGAAATCCTAAAAGAAAAGATTTCCAAACGTGATGTATGAGTTCTTTCACAGGAACCGAATTCAAAGGGACAGGAAATGGATTCTGAGCTAGCTTTCACCGAGTATAGAAGAAAAGAAAGGAACAGCGACTGAAAGGATTGCAGATACTCCAGGTAGGCAATATTGAGAAGGTTGGAGGGAAAAAATTAGAAGAGTCCAGAAGGTAAAACATTACAGTTGTCTTGAAAGCAAGCTGCAATTTTGTGTCATAGATCCTGGAAAGACCCAAAGACGTCAGCAAATCCTCCTCTTCACCCTCTAGGTTGATTCAGTGCTGAGAAGGTGGAGATGAGCATGAGTTCAGAATATCTCAGCGGTTCAGACCAGCAAATCCAGTTCATGTCACCATTTCTCCTTTCTCTGCTTTTGCAGTCATCCCTGGTCACCTCTGCACTTCCTCTTCCAAAGCCTCCTCTCTCCTGAGAGCAGAAAAACCTTTAGGACAAGAAAAGTGGAAGAAAAAAATAATACAGACATAACAAATTTCTTATCCAAAAACACTCAAATGGCAATTTACAGCCAACAATGTTTCTGATGGGAAAGGAAATTTGTTATTTGAATACCCTTATGCTCCTCATTACCTTTACAGCAGCAATGTTGGTTGCAGGTCTGTGGGGGAAGGTTTTGTGAAATTCAGAAGTGGTGAAGGCAGGGGAAATTAGGAGCCCTTCCTTCTGCTATTATTTCCATCCCATTCCTATAGCCTACAAACTGGGATGTGGCTATGAAATGTCATAGATGCATTAGCTCACTTTCCTGCACATCACAGACACACTCCCAAGCAAACGTGCTCCTGACCCACATCAATGATTTGCCTCATGCAGAACTGACCCATTTTAAGATCTAATTATTATCACAAAGCTCTAAACAGTGTGGAGCGGACTCTCAGCCTTTACTCATCAATGCCCAACTGCTCCCACTGAGCTCTTCTCTTGGAGCAGCAGTTAGCTGCAGGAACCGTCTGTTGTTTTGAGCTTGGGAACTAACAAATTAGAAGAGGCTCAGACCAGGATTTGATACCTCCCTGCCAGAAGCTCAGAATTTGATGCCCAGATCAGAGTCCCTGACATTCTGGGTGTTTGAATTCTAGTCCCATGTGAGCCATAACAGTCCAAAGCTATTGCCAGTTGGTTCATGGCCTTGAAGGTTACAAGTTTTGCTGAGGATCAGTGGAATTTGAAATGGGATCAGGTAGCTGTGTGCAGATGAAAACCATTCCATATTCCTTTCTTTTAATTTATGCATAAATAGCTATTCCATAAATCCTGCTGCCAGGATGCCCTGCAGCAGTACTCCTAGAAGAAAGCATACTCAGTTTGTCACTGAGTAGGGGTGCCAAGGCACCTTGGATTCCTCCAGAGCTGCTGTTCCCTTTGAGCTGGCAGGATTAGTATTATCTGTAAAAAGGAACAGTTCGTCTATAGCTTTTATAGGCCAAGTCTAATAGGAGGTGTCCCATTGCCAGTGTATTCTAAGGAGTCTGCAAGACATCAGTCTGCATCCAGCCCGGGTGGAGACTTCCCCAAAACCAGCCTACACACCTTGGCAGCACAACCTGTCACTAATCCCTAGAAAACACCCCCCTTTGAGAGCTAGAAATAGATGTCATTTTTAAAAAGAACAGATTAATAGCTCCTAATTTCCTGCATATTGAAACAATTCTCTACCTTACAACTGCCCTCAGGTTGGCTTTTCACCTTTACTTACCTGTTTGCACACATCAATTATGGCAGCGACTGGCATATCCAGTGCCTGCAAATTAAGTGAGCTGTGAACCTTCTTAAGCCACAGATGGAGGAGCACAAAGGTTGTGTGCAGAGGCTTGTGCTACCAGTTTGTTGCTCACAGATGAGCAACCCTGGCTGGAACAAAAGCATTCACCATAACCAAACACCAGGGAATAAATAGTTGGGTATTTCAGCACATGAAATTCATGTCTCTTTCCCTTGTTCAATCTGTCTTTTTCTAATGGTCATGGGCAGCAGTGAGGTCTTCATAACAGTTTTTGACACAACAGAATTTCATGGGTTGAAACTCAGAGAGAGGAAAGGCAAAAATAAAATGTAAAATTGCTCTCTCATTGCAGCACACTAGTTTTTTCCTTTGGCAATGTTTTTTCCTTTTTTTCCCCCTCTCTTTTGTACAGAAACCTTGTTCATTAAGTACTTCTCATACTTTTAGCAAAAGCATTCACATTTTTAGAAGCATGGGACTAATTTTCTTCCTCTACTACTTTCAATTTAGCTTTCCTAATATGGAAAAGGAATAAGATATAAAAGCCAAGGATGTTTCTGTTTAAATCAATGTGTTTGCCCCAGTGAGAAGTCACATCGGATCAACTCACAACCAGCCTACTAAGCATCACATAGAGAACCTTTTTGCGAGAACTATTTCCATTAAAGTCATGTCAGTTTCCACTTAAATGAAAAGATACCTGTGATTTTATTAGAATCTGGGCCTGGTCTGCAACAAAAAGCACTTCCCACCCAGCTGCAGGAGTACAGTCAAATCTCTGGGAGGGTATAATCTTGTTTCAAAGTATCACTTTACATATTACATACATCTTCCCTTACCTTGTGGTGCTTAGAGCCCCACCCCACCTCAAAGATGTTACTTAGAATAGTCTTTTACTTGCCTGACATTTCTGAGTTTGATTGCAGTTTAAAGGCCAGGGGGGGAAAAAGAAAAAAAAAAAAGAAAAAGAAGAATTTCTTATTTGAACTTCAGCTCTGGTACAATTATGGCCTGGGGTAAAAGCTCAGGTTGATATAATTTCATCCCAATGGTCTATTTCTTCCTTCATCTGCCCTCCTATCTTTGCACCTGTTATATAGATATATAGAAATCAAGAAGGCCTTAAATCTGCAGTCCTTCATTAAACAAGACTCAGGGTCCTTTCAGACCAAACACAGATGTCTCTTTATTTCAAGTTATCCAGGTATAGGGGGGGCTTATGTGACTTTAATCAGCACCATGAACTACAATAAAAATTGTAAATTAAAGAGTATTTTTGAGCCTGGCCTGGATTTCCTATGATAAAAAAAAGCTAAGTTTAAAAAGGTGAAGAAACACTCAGTGCACTGTGTTGCTATCAACAGACAATCCTTCTAGCTCAGCAGTCTTCAGTTTTATCGCACACACACAGAGCTCACAAGATAGCAATCAATTAAACATTTTTGCTAAAGCATTTAGTCAGAATGGGAGCATCTGGAGTTGGGATTCAATTGTCCAGAACTAGCTGACTGATAGTTAATATTCCTTCAAATGGCTCTTCTTTCAAGGTGTCCCTCATGTTTCGAGCCATTCCCCTGTGGCTTGGATACTCTACTGAATTATTGCTCATCCCCCAGCCCAAGACTTGCATAGAAATACAGGAGACAGATAAGCTGGAGAACTTATGTTTCAGCATTGCCTCAGGCACATCCACCAGACTATGTATGAAAAATGTCACCTCACTTCAACAGCAACAGGAAAGAAAACACTTGAGGAAATGTTCTAGGAAATATATTTTTATTGCCTCCATGGGACAAGTGCAAGGAGGATGGATTCATCACCATAAGACCTCAGGAAGATTCACCTCCCGTTCCAATATCTGCATTTTGCAATTCTAAAGGATGACATCCTTCAATGGCCTTTGGATCATGCTCTGGTGTAACTCAGGAATGCATCTTTTGACATCTTTAGTCTGGCCAAGCTCTATATCTCTGTCTATCTTACATATACAAACTCAGGCTGCTCAAGCACAAACTGACATCTATATAATTGTTCTACACTTAGACAGTGGTTGCTGCTTCTCAATTCAGACCTAAAAGCCTGTCCAGTTGAATTGTAAGTATTTCACTCTCACACTGAACGCTGGGGAACCAGGGAATTTTTCAGCTGTCTGAAAAATCTTGTTTCAAAGAAATTTTGCATTTTAGTTGCAGGCAAACAAAATAACTAGACTGGAGGGAATGCACAGACCCTATATCAAACATGGATGTGTCCATAAATATTGATAGATCATATGCTAAGTACTGGTAATGACCAGGTGGATACCTTTACCCAAGAAACTTTTGGTACTTCTGAACTTTAACTGAGTTGGTCCACTATTTTCTTACCTTTATTTTGCCCCAAACAGTACTGCTTTGGCAAGTCTGCATGCTGGTTTAGAGCCCAGTCCTACCTTCACAAATCTGTCTGAGGGCATCTTCTTTGATGTCTTCATTGAGCTCTGCCCTGGGGAAGGGTAAGAAAAATCAAAATGCCTACACAGTCTGCAAGTCCAGTTATGTCTATTTGGTTTCAAGTGCATTTCCAATCTCTTTAAGCTTCCAACTGGGAGAAAGGGATCTGACTCTATGCAATCTCATTCACACCTCTTCTCCTACTGCTGTGGAGGCATGATGTTGACTTCTCAGCAAACACAGTCTCATTCCTCAGGGTCTCTGCGTTGCTTGCTTAGCTGAGCCCCATGAAATTATGTTCAAAGCACACTAAGACAAGAGAAAAATCAGAATGTGCCCCTATCATACCTGGCTTTTATATTTATTTGCTTCTAATAGAATTTTTCATCCAGAGGAATTTCAGTTTTTACAGAGCTGCTTCTCTTTCCCCTCTGTGATTTGGGTCAAATCCTATCACTGAGATCTGCTATATTTGTTGCAATATTAACATTGCTGTCCCCAGACTGGGGGGGATGTGACAAGTAAACACTGCTGAGCTGTGTCACAAATCCAAGCTAAGAACACCAAAAGGACTGTGGAAAAGTGCTGAGATATCCTAGCCCAGCTCCAGGGAACCTGATAATGGAAGTTGATGAAATAGGCACAGAACAAGTAATGCCCTGATCTTGATTGGGAATGGAGGGTGGGAGGAGCCTCTGCAAACTCCACATTTCCAGACACTGATAGGGGACTTTTCTGGATGTTCTGCTCCCTCTGTTGAGGCTCATGCTGGAGCCCTCAGTTTCTAAATCAGAGCAGACACAGGGCCAGAAAGAGAGTATGACAACAGAAGGGCAAATGGACAGGGGAGGCAAAATCACAGGGAAATAAAGAGAAATGAGGCTTTTTATTGGGCCCATTCTGATGATGCACAGGTGGGAGCATAACAAGGTCTGCTCTGACATGTAATTCAGTCTGGCTGTATCTTAGAAATGGTTGTGTTTCTCCAAAAATAAAGCTGCTGTCTTTATTTCTCTCTGTCTGAAAAAACGGGCAGTGTGGAGAAGAACGTGGACAGAAGGCATCACCTACATGGGCCAAGAGGTTAGAGCTTTGAAACAAAACCATAAACAGCTCTAGTCACCACAGGGGACACATTTATGGGCAACAACACATTTCACTGCAAACTTCTACCTCCCCATTTGATTAAAAGCAACTACAGTTTTAAATGAGCATCTTCAGCATGGAAAAGGACCCCCAAAGGATACATTGGAGAGCTAGTGGAAGGAAACAATTCTTTGCAGTAAGGGCACCACCTTCACTTTCACCTTACCTGATTCCTATCTCTCCTTCCTCCCCAGGGACCTATTTTACAGCCTTGTGCAGGTCCCCTCAGTCACTGTCACGAGTCACTGGTTCCTGATGGGTCTCTCTGCTCCTCTGAGGTTCCTCAGTTCAGGAAGCCAACTGTACAAAATGTGGGAGAATTCTGCTGTGGACCACGCCAGCACCAGAGCTGCTCCCCTCTGCAACTGATATCTAGTGTGGGTTACAATGCCTTTAAATCTCCCCTGACATTTAAAGACCCCCTGGAGTCTTTAAATGACTCAGTCAACCCATGGAGAACTCACACTTTGGAGCATATGGCACATGTGCTGGCTAACACTGTAGATACTGTCAGCAATAATGCTCCATGGTGCACAAGAGCTGGACTGCAGCCTTCCAATGAGGAGGATCAGGGCAGGCCTGGCTGCTGAGTTGTATTTTTAATGCATAACAAAAATAGAGAAAGATGTAATGGGTTTCTATTTTCAAATAAGCTTCCAACTGTGCCACCTGGAAGTCAAGGAGATGTGGGAGGACAAAAAACAAACCATTAGGTCATAAAAGCTCCAAGAGAAAGCCATCTAACATTGATAGCCAAGGTCTCTATTCTCCTAGGTGCTGCTGCTCAGAGTGTCTTCCAATCTATGGAAATGCTCAGAGTTTGTTCCCGCAAATTGCTACAGCTGGAGAGTTTCCTGCTCTTGGAATAGGCTCAACAAATTGCCTCTTGGTAGGGAATAACAAGTCCTGAGGGCAAACCAATAACTGCACCTAATATCTCAGCCTTGTGAGACTGTATTTATTTTCCTTATCAGTTCTAGTGTTGAGACTCACAGGCTTCCTGCCCTTACAGCTCACATTGGAGTAGATTTGTATCTCACACAAGGGATACCTGAGCTGTGGGTTGACTTAGTAGCTAGGATTTTGTTGTGTGGTCTGTAGTGAAGATGCTTGGCAAAGTAAACTGTACAAACCAGACAACAGATAGTCTTCTCCCTTTCATAGTCTCTAATGAGCCCTTTGCTTATCAGAACAGCAAGGGAACAGACATCCTTCCAGCACATGACCAGCCCCTCTCTGAGGACCAGATCAAACCATATGCAATGAGTCACAAACATGGAGTATTTCTGAACTCATTTGTCTGCTGATAGGATTCAGGCCTTATTCCAACCTGCAAATGGGATGTGCTTCACTAGTTTTAAATCACTCAGCAGGTGATAAGTGGTTAACGCCTGGAGCCCTGAGGTGCCTTCAAAACATAATTGCTTATTAAAATAAAACAATAATTAAGTGGAAGACACGGAACCTTGTGATTTCTGAAAACTGGATCATTTTTTATAATGAATCATTGAGGCTGTGAGCAGACAAGGTATAGCCATAAAACAAGGGAGAAGGGCTGAGTCAGAGACCTGAGAGCACACACTGCTCTGGCAGCTGAGGAAGGGAAGAAATGAGAAGGCTTGAGAGCACCCATGGAAAGGATGCTCCAGATGCCACCACAGCAAAGGTATAGCTATATTTGATGAGCAGGGAGTTACATTCAGGTTTGCTCTGGAAGCAAGCAAATTTCACCCTGAAAAGGTCTGAAATCAAGCCAACCATGGCATGTGTTCAAGGTGCTGGAGGACGAGGAAGGCTTTTACTTGGTGACAACTCCTGCCCCATGTGATCATGGCCATGATAATAAACATAAAAGGTCACAGCTTCTCAGTTCCCTTCAGGCTTCAATTAAAATGTCTCAGTAACCATCACCTGGATCAGGCCCTTCTAGAGTCAGTGTAAAACAAATTTCACACCCTTCTAGAACCATCCGTCAGTGATTGATGTCTCTGTGGGGATCTGTATGCCAGCTCAAACAGGACATCCCTTACAGTGTTTTTGATATCTGAGATGCCTGAAGATATTTTATATTCTTGTATTCCTCCTTCCTTCTCTCCTTTCAAGCACAAAGACCAGAAGTCTTGACCTCTTTCAGGTAAGATCTGACAAATGCTGCCCACCTCAAGAGCTTTGATTAGTCAGAGTAAAAACCACTGCATTAACAGTTCAGTGAATAAATACCTGATTGTTTTCATCTGCTTCACCCCACAGTGTGAGCTGCATAGTTTTAATCATGCCTTTGGTCTTAATCCTGGTTATTTCATTCCAAACTGCAAGAACATATCATTACTTACAGTGCCATTCTAGGCTATTACTCAGTCCTTCAGGTCAGCAGGTGATAGGGGAATCATCATGTGGTACCAGCTTTTTGTGCCCCTGCTTCTCATACAGTGGTAAACTTCTGCAAGCCCTGAGCTAAACTTGCAACTCTTCCAGCTTCACTTGCTCTTTGCAGATGTAATCCCACAGAAGAAGAGCAGGGATAGACAAATGAAAGACTTGCCATATAACTCTCCAAACACATACCTTGTTGTACAAGCTCACCATAGACAGTGACAGGTTGCTGGTGACACATGCAGGAGGCTGTTCCATACACAAGGCAGAGTATCAGGCTCAGTTTGTCTGTAGTGTGGCAGCTTTAAAATATTTTATCTTAATCCAGCCCAGGGTACCACATTACAAAACTACCCAGTGATAACTGGCTCTTCATTAACAACCTCATCAGTGGGTCAAGGCTGGAAAGGACAACGGAGAAGTTGTCCCCAGAGTAAAGTTCTTACCCTTCCATTCCAGGCCAGGGTGAGGAGAAAAACAGGCTCCACTGTCTGCCCTACAGCTGTCCCCAGAGCTCCTCATACTGGCAAGAAGTGCCAGACAATTTTGGCTTCTAAACATTTCCACATTAAAAATGACTGCCAGCACTTCAAGAGATCTCCGGCCTCAGCAAGCAGGAAGGAGGCAGCACGCAGCTAAATGCAGAGGTTATTTTTAACCTGGGCTAATTTCTTAGGGAAGAAATCATTCATAACCTGGATGTATGCAGTGGCATCGGGTACAAGACAGGCTTGGCTGCAAGCACTTATTAATGGAGCTGCCACGCCCCTCCTTTGTGCACTGGGAAGCTACTCACTGTCTTGCAAGGGATCGTGGGGAAATACTGAAGGTGTGAGATTACCTGTTATGCATCCCCCTGTGCAGCAGCTGCTATGGTAGGAGAGGAAGCAGAACTTCAAGCCACATCATAATTCTGGCATTAGCTGCCCACCTCCCATTTCATCCCTACTCATGCTCAGAGCCTATCCTTGTGGCATTCTTGAAACTCTTGCTTCTTCTGTTTCCTGCAGCACTGAGTCCTGCACCCTTCTGGGAGGTCCTCTTCCGAAACAGACACTAGCTTAGCCTAAGGCAGTTCACATGTCTCTTCAGTCTTTACTCTACGTGGGCTAAGTGCAGGTTTCCTGAACTTGGAAACCCTTTTCTTGCAGCCCTCTCACTTCCCCCAGCTCTTACATCCTTTTCCATAATCAGTAGTCAAATGCTTCTGGCCTAACAAGGGCACAGATCACTTTGAACTGCAGTTCTGATAATTGGGTTTGTCAGGTAATATTTGGCTCTAAGACTTTTCTCATCCTTTTGATTTCACTTTTATAAAGTACATGCTCAAGGAATTCAACTCTAAAGGTAAAAAAGACTATTATGGTCATCTAATCTGACCTCCCTCTTACCCATGGGTGTAAAAATTCACTCAGTGGTCCTTTACTGAGCCTGAGAACTCCTAGTTGAGCTGTATTGCTGTGTTCAGAAAAGTGATCTGAACTTGATATATTGGCTTTAAGTAACAGAGAGCTTACCACATCCCTTAGGCAACCACTCCAGGGGTTCATCATCCCATTGTTAAAAACATACACCTCGTTTCCCAATTGGAAATCAATGTTAGACAAACACAGACATTGGATCTTGTTGCATCCCTTTGTCCGCTGGTCTAAAAAAGCCTCTAACACTCAGTATTGTACCTTCTGCCCCAAACTGTGAACAAACTGCTCCTAGAATCTCTGTGCTGTGCCAGGTTTGGAGCAGAATGTACATGACAGATATAGAGCAGCTCTAAAATGCACTGGTTCATCATCAGTCTCAGCCTGAGCAGTTTGGCTTTGCAGTGTTTTTCTGCTTGGAGAGCCCCACTCTCACACCTAAGATCAGGGTGCTGCTTTCATCCCCTCTTAGCCAACTCAGAGATTCTACTTGCCAGTCACCTCATCCTAACAGCCCTTTTGATCACATTAAACAGGAAGGCCAGGTTAACAAATGTGCTTTTGGGTTGTATTAGACTAAACCTCTTACTGTGTTTTAGGCTCCAAAAAGCTTGCAACACCATTATAAAAACTTATGGTTTGGTTTCATTGCTTAAAATTAGACTGTGAATCTCCAGGTCCCTTGGGATGGATGCATGCACTGGGGAGAAGGGAATAAAAGAGAAAGACAAAGTCAGAAGTCAGCCAAAATACTCAGGCTCTGACCTTAGCTCACAAAGAACTACAAACCATGTTTTCAGTCTGCTGCTTAAGGGCTCCTGGGATCAACAGGCCACTTCTAAGAGCTCACAACAGGTAGTTAGGAGGGTAAACAAAGCCATAAATTCTTGCAAGAAAATTCACCATGCCACTCAAAAAATTTTGGGACCCATGTTGCAAGTGTCGATGAGAGCCATTGATTACGGGATATGTGTACAACAGCAGCTGAAGAGGAGCTTGGTCTCCTTTTCCTCCATGACAAAGAGCATCACACCTCAGTTAAGAAAGCACAGACACACCAGCTACCAAGAAAGCAACTGGAAAACTAAATATATCTTATCAGAATGCAGCTTTTGCTAGTTGCTCATACCAGACCAACAGTCCACACAGGTAACTTCCCCCCAGAAATAACACAGAAGAGAAAGAAAACCATCACAGGTTAAAAAAAGCAGTTATTTAAAGGGGATCAAAGCCATCAACACATATTACAAAGTCAGATGGAGTTTTGGGGGAAATCTACCCCAAAACCCAGTCAACAAAAGGCCCTCTCTTGACCCCAGCAACTCTAAAATCCAGATTCTCCTGCATGAGCCTGTTCAGTGTGCAGGGGAAATTGAGGTGAGTGATGAAGTTATGCACAGCTGGGCCCTTTCACTAGTCTGCAAGTCCCTGCACTCAGTTGAGCAGTTCTGTGCCCTCTTAGGCAGCTGGGGACTGTAATTAGCCCCTTCTCCCCAAATTTCTTCTATGAGCATTTTATTTCAGTAACCAGAAATACACCATATGTTGAACTTGCTGTTGTGTGGAGTGAGATTGTACAGGTGGGAGGAATTAACCAAAATATAAATAAAAAGCCTAATGTGCAGCAAAACAATAATAATAAAAATGCACCTGTATCACGAGGTTTGAAAAACTCTCCTTTCTCTCTTCAGATGCTGTGGTGTATGCACACCTTCATCTTTCCCAGGGCTATGAATCCCACACTGTTAGTTTGAAACTTCTTTTCCTGAAGAGAAATAGGAGGCAAGTCTTTTTTTTTTTTTTTTCTTTTAAGAAACGGGACAGAGCAATCTTCATATGAATCCCTAAAACATAACTTTTATTATTCCCCACCCCCCCAAATGAGCTTTCCTACCGGATGGCACATATTTGCAAAGTAGCCCTTGGAGGCAAGGGAAAAGAAGGAGAGAAAAAAAGTTGCTGTGAAGAAATCCAAAGTGATGGGAAGATCTTAGGGAAGCTGTTGTAATGTATAATCAACCCATTTAATATGGAACACTAATGCACAGCTGCTGAGAAAACTTGTCCAATATGCTTCTACAACAGCAAAAAAGGCCTCTGAGGTCATCTTGGTGCCTCCATTATGCTACAAAGAAATTGTCTAATTGCAGAAACTTGTGTAGTCTTCAGTATTAACCTCTTTCCCTCACGGCCAGCCAAACAACACAGCTCTCCTGTTTAGAAAGCCTGAAGCAAGACGACCAAGGGAAAATGGATTAATAAATCCAACATGAAAAGTCTTTCACTGTTGATCCTAGATTTATATCAGGAATAATCTGTTTTTTCCCCTGAGCAGAGTACTAGGCCAATGACGCAAAGCAAGACTCACCTTAAGACTAACAATATTTCCGATCCAATTTGTCTGTCTCTGCCACAAAATCTCTGGCTCAATATGTAGAGGCTGAACCTGTAAGTTCCCCTGGCCAGTGTGCTCCTCTGGTTTTAAGGTGCTCAATGCCTTATGACTGTAGATTCATAAGGACCTTGATCCTGCAGGTGAAACATAACAAACTTCAAAGAGGGCCCAGGACAAGGCAGAGAAGAGAGAATAGAGCCAAGGAGAGCCTTGTAGTGCTTGGGCAGAGCACACACACACTGGAGACCAGAGCTGTAATGCACCATTTAATCCTTCTGTGCAGGGGACTGGACAGTGGTGCAGGGAGCTCTCAGGCTGGCTGTCAATGGAAACTATTAGTAAAGCAGCCCAGGGTCTTTGGAGAAGCCCTAAAACTTTCAAAGTAATTTAGAGAGATAGTTTCTAAAACAACATCATCACAAGCTGAAATGAAGTGACTTTTGACTCATAAGTCTAGGAGCTACCTGCAGACCTGAGGTGGTGTGCAAGTGGTCCCCAGCTGACAACCAGATCCCACAGGAAAAAGCAGTGTGAGCTACAATTTCAGTTCTTGGGCATCTACATGAGAATTTCAGTTCTCAGGGCTTTCACCTTGCTAAGCCTGCACCTCTGGAAACTGCATCTGAAACAGACCTCAACACTTGCTCGTAACTTCCATAACCTGCCTGGCACCCACCCAACACTAGAAACACTAGCTGTCTCTCTTGAAATTTGGCTCAGAAAACAAAAATCCCAGCTTCAGGCTAAGTGAACACTTTGTGAACCATTTGGCAAGTCTGGCCCGAGTTCCAGTGTGCAGATGATATTTTTTCTGTGAAAGAGGCTAGGCAAACTCATCCACACAACATGCAAGCTGGTTCCTCAGGTAGAGGGAAGGTAAAGCTGAAACAGCCTCTCTGTGCCCAAAGTCACAAGAAATTAGGGGTTGCTCAGGCAAATGCTGTCACTGGGTGTTGACAATCTCTAAAAACAATCATTGTACATGGAAGGCAGAGCTTGTAATTTTACTTGTAAGCATACCAAGTAAATTTAATGTTTTAAATAATCTTGTGTATGTCAGATAATGTCATAAAACATATGGAAATGCTGAGTTTCTCAGTAACTTCCCAGAAGCCTCTGCAGGAGAACAAAAGTGCAGTAGGTGCTGAGATTATTAATCAGAAAAGCGCAAACAATTATGTCTGAGCAGGCACCAGTCTGTCCACAAAGCCTTGACCAATTAAGAGCAAAATGGTCATGCCAGTGATAAAGAAAGTGTTCCCAAGGTGTTTGATCTTGTCTAATTAGCAATTGCTAAGAACTGGTGGGCATTTTGATTTGTATGAGTTTGGAAAACACTATGTTAACAAAACCATATTAGAAGTGAATTTTTTCCCAGAGATCATGCAATCTTAGAAAGACTTAACTCTGCTAGTTTGGAATAGCCTAAGTCTTGCCCAGTGGAGTTAGGTGTCCACCCATGGAACGTATTCTTTTGCATTGGGATAGTTATGGTGTGACACTAAAAAGGAGGGGAGCTTAAGTAATAAATGTGCTAAACTGTTCCTGATGTCTGTTTGTATCCTGGTGTCGTGGTTGGATTAAGGACACCAGAACAGTTTTGACTTCTATGTTGCTGAAGCTGCTCCCTCTAACATAGCCAGTCCCTTGTCTAATTCAGTCTCTGCTAAGCACTTTGGGCTTCTTTCTTTTTGTTCTCTGCCTACTACCAGACTGGTAACAACAATGGATCCAAAGATTTTTATTTATTTCTATATTTTTCTTTATTTTTACTTTAATTGATTTCCTGTTCCATGGTTTAATATTTATTGAGTATTTGTGACACCTGCTCTCAGCTTGTGACTTCAGAGCCTGCAATCTTCCCTTGCACTCTAAGCCCAGTATTAGCCCAGTCTGGGACTAATTATCTTCCAAGATCTGAACTGACTGCAGACAGTTGATGTGACCATAGGTGACTGTGTTGCTACAAGGCTTAAAGTTGCAGTTATTTTCCTAGCTACAAGGGGGTGACATTGTCACACATAGCTTGGCATTAATGTCACTTTGCCAGAAGAAGACATGTTCCCTAGCTCAGTTTTCTCATGGTACTTAGAACTTGAAAGATCCAGGAGAATGGATCTCTGTTTTACCAGCACTTCCAAAATTTATCTCCTTCTTAACCATTGTGGCAATGGATTTCTTTCAAATTCCAGTAACTTAGGAATAATTCAGTCTATTAGTTTTCCTTTAGAAATCCAGCTGAGTCCACAGATGAAGCATGTTATGCCTGGATACTTTTCTCTTATTTCTGGGAGCAGCTATCAATTTTTCCCTGATAGACATTTGGCTCCATTGTACAATAAAAAAAAAAATTGAGAGAAAAGCATCTTTAATTCTTCACCTCTATGAATCAAAACATCCTCATTTGGATGTCACAGCAAAAGCCCGAACACTGAAGTGGCCAGAAGAACAAGGATCATTTTACAGATAATGGTAGGTGAAGAAGCTGAAAACAGGATTTTGTGGAACCACTTTAGAGAGGATATGAAATCTCCATGGGGAATTTATTAAAGCCAACAATGCAGCTATTCTGTAGCTTTTTGAGGCATACAGAGGATCAGGTCTTCAGTCTCCTTCAAGCTCATTTCCGCACTTGAAATTGTACTTGTTAACCAAAAAAATGACTGCAATTACTGTGCCAGAACAGGTTGGGCCGTGACTGACTAGATCTCTGCACACCCAGCCCCGGGGAAACTAGACACAAATGCAGACTGATTCATTTTGCACATGAAAATTGGAGTTTTCTATCAAAAATTGTGATTCTTGGCACCTCACCCAGTATGACACCCAGTTTGGAGTGTGAAGTGAGTATCAAAAAATGGATCATCTATGGTTGCTTTTAGTATTGATTGTATAAGCACTCTAGGTGAGTCATTATTGTCTTTCTTGTACTTCATTCTGGACATAAGAATATGTTACTGCTCTGTAATTCAAAGCAACTTTTAATTATGTCTGGGACAACTCTGATGGAAAGATGCTGCAATTCTCTGAGTTTGATTTCTCCTCCATACTTCCTCATACTTTCATGGACCTTTTCATTTATCCTTCTACTCTCTCCTCACCGTCTCTTTTTCCTTTCTTTTTCTTTTTGTCCCTTTCTTTATTTAATCCATGTGTCCTGCTTTGTGCACCATTGCCACAGTCACATATTGCCTGTTTCCTACTTTCTCTGCCTGTTCCCCGGACCTGAAATGGCACAGGTAAAGCAGAGAGCATCACCCTCCCTGCAAACGCATCCCAAACCACCCAGTCTTGTTTACAGCTGTGTCTCTGACTCCCTTGCTCTCAGCCAAGCTTGCAGCCTGGTAGTTCTCTCTTATGAGTTTGAAACCTCCATCTAAGCCCCAGCAGCTGAGATAGGAAGTGGGACCCTGCTGAGCCCTGTGTGCACAGGTAAGCCCACCAGCAGGACACTCTGCTCCAGATCCTGCTCAGTCACTGGAACAATGTAAAAGTGTCAAAGGTCTGACAGAATTTGTGATCTCACCTCAGTTTGTATGAGCACTCAGAGAGTTCAAGCCAGCAGTCTATTTTGGTTATTTTTTTTTTATAGTGACTGTGTGCTTCTCAATTTCTGCATTATTCACACCTCAACAAATCTTATTTCATTAGATTTTGGGAACTGCAACGGTAATTTTGGTGATTAACTTTAAATTGAGGATAATACATGAGCAGATATTAACATAATGTCAAAACAATTTTGTACAATTGTTACTTAACCTTGGTCAAATCATTTCCACCCCCAGCATCCTCCCAAATGGACCTTTATTAATATGACACAGACAAAACACAAGAGAACTGTGGGCTTTATGCAGGGAAATGATTAAACAAGAACACTTATCAGAAATAATCATGCAGGGTAACAAGGCAGCAGGGCAAATCTCTCAATTCTCATATTCTTAAGGCTGCATCTGGCCTTTAGAGGAATTACATGAATGAGTCCTCAACAGGATGCTCAGGAAAGGTGTCATAAGTTGTCTTGCCTGGGTGACAACTAGCAGAAGCTCAGCAGCAAGACATTTAGCTTCTTGCATTTGTTATACACAGCTGTTTTAAAGCTGTTGGATGAGTATTAATTACTGTAAAGACTGAAGATCTTAATTTCTATCTTGATGTCACAGTTAGATCTAAGAAAATCCATTTTTTAGGGCTGGAGGAGAGTTCATTGTCTGTGGCCTCTTCAGTCAATGGACGGAATAGGAAAAAAAAGAAAAAAAAAAGGAGGGGGGAAAAAGAAGGAAAAAAGAAAAAGAATTAAAAAACACAAGGAGTGATGATTCAGGGGACATATTGGTGTCTCACACAGCCAGGGGATGTGTTTATCTCTATAAAAAATTCCTACATCCTCCTTGCAGGAGGCTGCTCCTATGCACTCTGTTCATCACTGCACAGGAACCACATTCCCATCCTACGCCTTAATCATCAGAGAATCCTCCTGGGCTTTCATCTCATTAACTGAGAGGGAAAAGTGAAAACATTCAGCCATGTGTCCAGCTTTCAGTCTCACTGGATTTCCTAGGACTTCATCTTGCAATTCCCGGAGCTTTTTTTATAATCAGTAGACCAACTCCCACTGGCACCAAGTGGAGTTGGATAATTCTGAGATAAAGGGATGCTGTGTTTGTTGGAGCCATGATGGGGGACTGCCTGGTCAGGTACTTACCTTGCATATATACTTCCTTGAACAAGCTTCCTAACCACAGCAATAACTGTACATTTGCTGTAATTTGTGGCTTTAATCCAGCTGAGACTATTAGGGGAAAATACAGAATAAATAGAGAAAAAAGACCCCCAATTTGTCAACAGATCAGCTTCTATCCAAAGCTCAACCACAGAGACTGGTGCTGTAGGCAGAACTCCCCTTTTCCATCTAGCTGAGATGCTTCTGATCAGTTTGATGTTAGTTTGCATAGCCCCATGTTCATGGAGAGGAAATCCTTCCCATAGCCTCTGTTTGGTACAACACCTGGCAGTTCTTCAGGTCTGGACTGTGGAGAATTTCCCGTCAGCTTCATCAAGCTCTGAAAATGTAGGGTATAACCTCTTTTACATGTCCAGCCAGAGTCACTCAGATCCTGAGCCAGGAAGGAGCAGGTAGTCACCTTGCAATTAGTGTGAATGGATCCACAAATCACCTCCTGCAACTGAATTGACTCACAAGGACCTTAATTTAAATACCCAAACTTTGAAATATGCAAGACCAGTGATTACCTTTCACAATGTTGATTTAAATTAACTCTGACATTTATTCCAAAAGTGTAGGGGAAAGAAAAAGTTAAAGGAAGAAAAGACTTATAACCTTTGTGATTTGGTTTGGTTTGGTTTAGGTCCTGTTTTTTTAGAGGTTTGTTGGGTTTTTTTCACATAATCAGTCTGAATGGAACACAATAAATCTGAGAAGGTAATAAACAGCTCATAAAAATCACTTTTCAAACTGTTGCTAAAACAGCCTCACAACAGTTGGTGCACTAATGGCTCACTGGAGGGATCAGAGAAAGCTTAGGTGAGCCGTGAGCTTCAGGGTAACAAAAAGTGCTAGTTGTTAGCACAGTGCCATGGTTTTACATTAGGAAAAGTCAGTACTGGAGTGTGTAAAACTCATGGGGTAGCCATTAGAGTTATTTACTCCTTTCTTTTTCTTTGATCTCTCTTTTTTCTCTGTATTACTCTGCAGTTTGGAAAGGTTTTGTCTTTTCTACACAGGGTTTGAAGTTTATTGTGAGGTCTTGCAGGGCAACGTTGTGTGGCTTGCAGCAGGTAGAGGATATGTCACATGTTTTGGGGAATCATCTGAACTGAACATCTGCTAAGGGCTGGCAGTAGTGTGAGGAACAGGGTTTGATGCTCTTCTCCATTGTGTTAATAGCTCTTTATCCATTTGAAGGCCTTTTCTGTTTCAGGCTGATGTGACCAATACATATGCATTTACTGCATCTGTGTTTTACCAAAAACACATTTCTTAAGGAAAAAAGAAATCCAACCTCTTATGGCAAAATATCGTTTGGTTGAGAAGAAGACCCTGTTAGTGACAAACGCCACTGCAACAAGCAGCCCTCAAATAGAGACATCACGCAGTAAACAAAGAATCGTGTTTTTCTGCAACCACCAGCTCAAGGAAGAAGGAACAAAGCATGAGTCACTGTGACACAAGTGAAATTATGAATGATAAGCTAAAAATAAAATGCTTTCAAATATAGTTCCTGTTTCTGACTGAGAAGCATATTCCTCCAGGGGAGATGACACCTTCCTATTTCAGCTGGGCAGCTGTGTCAGCCACACGCAGAGACCTGAAGCAAGCAGCTCCCAAATTGCCCTGCAGCCGCAGCGCAGGAATTGAGCCTGATAGATGATGCCAGCCACGCTGTTCCCAAGGATGGGGCATTTCATAGTAGTGGCATCATCACTCTGCAGTCCTTCCAAGGCCAGACATCTCCCATTAAGAAGAGGCACCCTTCGAGTTAGCTCTTCCTTGGAAGGAGACACAGCATCTTGTGAAACTGTCAAAATATTACATCTTGAGCCTGTACTGAATGGACCCAAAAGTTCAGCATTAAATATCACTGATGATGGACTTTTTCTCTGATAGTTACTGTGAGTAGCTAATAAGAACACATGAGCCAGGCTGTCAATGCAACGAAGCTCCTCCTAAGCTTTTTAGTGCACTGATATTTTACAATGTGAATTGCTTCATCCTGAGAGATGTCCCAGCAATGTAATAATATGAGCCCATAAATTCTAAGCTTGGTTTTCACAGCTTTTACAAAATGTTTGTCACCTTGCCTGGGTAAGGGCAGGGTAAAGCCTAGGCAATTGCTTTAGCTCTGCTCTTTTCCAGCCAAAAGACCCAGTAACTCTTGATGACGCTTCCAAGTCTGTAGCAGCTCCTGCAGGATGTTACCCATAAGGGGAAGAATACAAAGACAAGATGAACTCTTTTAAGGCCTATTTGCAAGATTGAACACTTGCCTCTGTTTTTTATTTTGGCATTAAAAAGGGGGAAATCTGAAATCTTCCGTGTATGCAATACATCACCAGCCTGGACTAGGTTCTCACCACCAAGATTCTGGCAAATATTTGGAGCAAGCCTGAGTCAGGCTAATGTACAAACCAAAGCAGAAGCAGAACATCAGAGAGACAACATTGGGCAGGACTGGATCCACCTTGAAGTGGGGGAGGAAAAAGCATCAACAGGTGGTTTGCCAGTGTGTAGTGTTGCTTTTGCAGGTGTAGTAGGAACACTGAGAAGATTATAAATGAGCTTTGAGGAACCACATTATGTGACTCATGAATGTCTGCAGATCTTATGACAGCACACAGGAGTCCATGACACTTCTAAGGCTGTGAGACAGATCTCAGAAGAAGGCAGCTTCACCTTGATTTTGAAGACTAACTGTTGCTAACCTCCATGGGCTGGGAAGGCAATGACTCTCAGATGTTTAAAAGGAACGAAGAAACAGCAGCACTAGCTGACTTGTCTTTTTTTGCTAATGAGCTATTAGAAATTGTTTTTGAGCCATACTCTTTGCCCTCATTATATCTGTGTTCCCATAAGCTCTGACTGTTATAATAAGGAGAAATCTGGACCGATGTATGGTTTTAATGAGATACAGTTTAGATGTAAACCAGAAAGTCTAATATCTGAAGTCAGACCTCAAAGTGCAGAAACAGGTAAAGGATTTACCTCTACAGAGAAACTTGAGTAGAAAAGGAAACAACCATTTTCATGTCACAGGCAGAACAGATAAAGCTTGCCCCCCCCAGTCAAATGTGAATTCAAGAGGTGGTATCTAGAAGGATGTAATTCAACAAGGGGAAAGGAGGGAAGCTAAAAAGAGATCCAACAGCTAATTCTAAGAGTTGAATGGTGAAAGGAAATGCTCACTGTCGACAACACCAGGGAGGAACGAAACAGCCAGCAGAACATTTCTTTTGTTCTTGTCTCATATCTTTTCATGAAAATTAAAAGGGCAGTTTTCACAGCTGGTGAAGGACTTTTTTTTTCCCCCTTCGCTCTGCCATCTGATGCTGTCTCCACTTTGAAAACAGCAAATTTATGCCTGAAGCTGAACGGGTAAAAATTGGACTCTGTTGCCTGTGGGTATTTTGCCATGAAGAGCAGCAGGATCGGATGAGAGATTTCATCCAGATCAAATCAGAGAATATTCAACAATGTCTCTGTTTTCACAGGAGACTTCCACGCAGTAAGAGGGAGCCAGGAGCCAGGGCTCAGCTGGGTGCACCCCAGGATGCTCAAGATAGGGGGATGCTCAATGAAGGGGATGAGAATGGGGTAGGACTGTGGGTTTTTATGCTTCAGTCTCTGAATCCAATGAACAAGAGTGAAAGAACTCCAGTCTGAACCCAGAGGAGAGGATTTCTTCACCATTCAAATATGTTATGTCTTATGATGCTAAGCAGCAGAGGTAAATCCTGCATGAATTTCCACCTTCTCAACAAACCTCTGTCTAATGGTGCTCTGCCAGTGCACGACATTGTCCTCTCATCTTTGTTAGCATTGTGTTTTCCTAAAAGGTGAGTAGTGAAACATTCACCAATGATTACCCTGAAATAGTTCCTGTCGAGGACCAAGACAAATCGTGGGTTTTGAGACAAGTAGAGAAAAATCTTTCTTTCAGGGGTAACTTTCCAGGAATAACTGGGGCTTCATCCTGAACAGGAATTTACATTAGACTTGTGATTGCTGCTTTGAGCTGTGCATAAGCATATTCATATGGGGAGCATTATGGCAGCCATATTCAGAAGATAAGTTTTGCAGTCATAAAGATTAGAGATTTCTGATATTATCTTCAATGAAATTTTAAACATTGTAAATACTGATATGGCTGACTCAGTGTTACAGCACTGACTGGCTCATTCAGCCTCTGGCTATGCCTGCAAACAGTTTAGTCCCTATGTGTGTCCCTGATAAAATTTCTGTCCTGGGATGAACATGATCTTCAAAAAATCCCATGTGTGTGGGAGTATATTCTGCAAACCCTGAAACTGCTCTCTCTTTCTGACTGTACTAAACTGTGACCAGACTTCTGTAGCTTCTTATTAGGAGAGAGGAAGCACAAACATTAAATGCAGGATGCTTTCCGCAGTAGCTGGCCAGCTGCAGCTCTCAGTCCCAGAAGCCCATTGTGATGTATTCCCCAGCCTCTGTGCCTCCCAGGACTAAGAATTGCTCAGCTGTGACAGTGTCTCTCATTTTCCAATAGGACAGTCAACATGATGCTTTCACATGGAGAGGAGTGTGTTGTCCCTCGACACCATGTTTGGAAAATGCAGGAATTGCTGTGTTTTATTTTTGATCATTAGATGTCAAGGATTCAACACTGAACAGCTCTAAAGGGTTTTGTTATTGCAGATGCTATTGGTTTGAGATGTAAAGCCATGCTCTGCTTCACTACATCCCACCTGGAGTGAGTTAGAGGAAGGAGGCAATGAGAATGCTGCTTTTTTACTAATTTTTTTCCTCATTAGCAGTCATCAGAGCAGCCACTGGCAGAAAGTTGGTACATACGTTGGGGATGGTGTATACAAGCCACAGAGTGTGTGAACTAAGGGTGAGTGCTTGCATATGTAAGTTCACGAAGTGTGGCTCAGGTGACGGATCACCCACGTGCATATGATCAAGGGATCTGCCTGTTTGTTTGTGGGTGTCTGAAATGCCTCTGCATTGTTGTCTTCATCTTTTACTGATGTGCAGCTATAAGTCTGTTGCACCCAAAAGAAGAGAAGAGTTATGAAGAGTTACTTTGGGCCTAAGAAAGGCTCACTCATTATCTCTAGGAGTAGATACGTACATTCAGAGGGAATGGTGCTTCTTAAGGCCTTTCTCTTCATATGGCTGAAGGACTGAAATGCTCGATAGCTTGTAAAGCCTCCATGTGGCATAGAAGGGCTGAGGCAGAGATGGACTTAAATCCAGTCAAATAAAGGGATAGTGCAGCTTTGCAACATTGACTGTGGTGTATGACGCCAGAGTATGTGACATCCTCTGTCAGTGGGGCTAAATTGCCCTTACCCCTGTGACAAATTCCCTTTAGCAATGTCCTGACCCCCTTTCAGACCCACCGGGATGATATTTGTCAGCTTTTGCAGCATGGTCGGGATGTGGTCACCCATTCAGTTCTGATGCATTTCCACTCTTGGCAAGAAGCTGTTAAAAATAAAGGGGTGGCAGGGAGGGGGAATGTATCACCTGATTGATTAGCTCTGTGAATCACAGAGATGCCAGGCTGTCAAGGAGTAAATCACTGAAGCTGTCTTTGATGTCTCCTTTGGTCAAGGACACATCAGCCTGCTGCAAATGTTTCCTTTCCTTTAATGTGCTTTTCCTCCTTCTCTCTCTCTCTTAGACTTGTGCATGTGCATGCAGGGATTTTTTTCCACTGGATGTCTGCCTCTACCATACCTTGTATTTTGATTCCTTCAGCAATTACTAGCTAAGCAGGCCAACCCTGTAGGACAGGCCTGCAGAGGAGTGATTACTAAGGAATGGGAAATGCAAAGAGGGGTATTAGAGACCCCTCAAGGGATCTCTCTTCCTCCCACCGCAATGCTGTCACTCGCTCTGAAAAATACCTCCCACTGTAAATAAGCTTTCTGAAGGTAATGGGGACCTCCAGTTAATCCCATCTTGTGGAAGCTGGAGAAGAGGGGAGATGCAAATGGGGGTGGCTGTTGGCAGAAACACATAGTCTTTTGTGTTATCTAAAAAGCTGTTAGTTGTTTCTTCCCATTTCTAGCATGGCTGGAGATGCACCAACAGTCATGTGGTGCTGAAAGACTATAATAAAAAGCTAAGTGATGAGGCAGCTTTTGTGATGGAATTTCAGCACTACCAACAGGACCTGAAGCCAGAACCCCCACACACACACAAAAAAAGAGAAGTGCTATTCAGACAAAACAGAATAAGTTAACCAAATTCCTCTAAATTTCCACCCTGAGCTAGTCAAAAAGCTTCAGAAACTGTTATAAGGCACATCTGATCTTGCTGCCAATACACACCACATTTCCTATCACGTGCCTCTCGAATGGAGGACTACTCCCCAGGAATGAACTGCTTTTCTTGGTTTCTTGCCAATGCCACCTGTCCGGCTCTGTCTAGGTAAAGCACAGCGATAGTGAGCATTGGCTCAGACAGACACTCGGATCTGGGCCAGGCTGGGAGATGGCCTGTTAGTAGCTGTCGCTCGCTTGGCTGGGTTGGTTTGTGGTGCTGGGAGAGGGTTCAGCAGTCCAAGGTTTCTGCCAAGATTTTCTGCATGACAGCACCCTCCTTACCGCAGTCTGTAGCTGGACTGAGCTTCTTCCTGCGCTTCCCAAGAGCGGGTCTGTAAAGGAAAGGAGTTCTGACATTTCCAGGCTGTTCTCCTTGGAGATCCCTGCAAACACAAGCTGCTCCCTGTCCCAGTGCATGCAGCCTGTGTGTTAACAGCAGAGAGCTACTGGCCTTACAGGTGGAGAGAGCAGGGCTCTGGTGTTGACTTTCTTCCTCGAAAAGTAGTCTGACCCTAAAAATTCTCATGGGAGTCTGGCAGGCAAAAGATAGTAGTCCCAGAACATGCCTTGCTGTCATTCCCTCTCACTCCACCTCTCTGAAAAGTACCTCAGGGAATGTCATCACTCAGAAGGCTTTGGACAAGCCCAAAGTGGCAAAAGCAAATGAAAGAAGCCACTCGAGGGTTGAGACAGCAACAAAGGTGCTACAAAAGTGAAGAAGGATGAGGATAAGCAGTGATGATGGAAGGACACTTTATGATAACTGCACTAAAATGCACTGTCTAGCTCTTGCTTCAGGCCACTGTAGCTGTTTCTGTCTTCCAGGCTGAGTTTGTTGCCACAGAGTTCCTCATATAAGAGTTTCCAAATTGTGCCCAAGTTAGTCCATCAACTGGCCCCTGGTAAAGTACCTGGGTGGAGATTTGAGTCTAAGGTGACATTTTTTGTCTTTGAAATAATTATTAACTCTTTTTTTTTCTTTTTTCCTAAAGCAATTTTCATCTGCCAGCAGCTTTCTTGAACTGTAAAGACCAGGACATGGCAAAGCTTTCCAGTGTGGGTACCTGACTGTAGTTAATACCAACTCGTTCCTCCTACTCTCCTTCCTCTCTGTCTTCAGTCTGTTGCTGCTGAAAAGGGATGAAAAACACATTTCAGCCTGAAATGGCCCATGGGCATGTGTTTCTGAGAGCTAGAAATACCAGTCCTTGGAGGTTACACATGGAAACACTCAGTGATTTGCCTTTTCATTCCCCACCTTCATTTTGCACTCTGTCAAATTTAAATCCACTTCATCCATGCCATGGTCAACCTGCATTGTTCTGAATTCCTTCTCAAAATGACATGCTTCCTATAGAAATCTTGTTATCATTATCAGCCAAACGTGTAATTTTCTCCTCGCCTCTCCCCAAAAATATATGATCTGAGTTTATTAGACTCTGTATCTATAAAACAAGCCATGGTGTGAGGCACAGTAAAAATATAGAGAAAGGTGATGAAGCATCTTGTTAACACCTCTGGTTATGCCTGGTTTTCCAAATATGCAAGACATTAAGCCATCATTCAGAATAAACATGTTAATCCCTCTTAAAACCTTAACTGCCAAAGCAGAGATGACCACTGGTGGCTTTTGAAGGGCATTATATTGTTGAACTTAGCAGGAATGTAACTTGCTGTGATTTCCTTGAGTATCTTTAGTGAGAACCCCCTGACAAGATGCTAATGGCTGGATTCATCTACTGGAGAAGAGGTGATTATTAGAAATGTAGAGATGATGGTTTAACATTACAGTGTATATGTAAGTTCTTTTTCTGGGACTTCAGATCTTAAAGAACCTCTCAAAGGTAATCAATGGCACTTTAGTACCCTTTGAAGCTTTTATTCACAACATTTGCATGGTACTTTGTGGCACATTGACTTTACTATTTTCCTCCAATTTTAAACAAAATTGCTCCAGACCTGCATTTAAGTTGCTGTAAATGTGGTGATCTGTCAGGTTCAATCACACAGTGCATCTGGGGCTCCCTTTCTGCAGTAAATTCTTAGGTCATCATTATATTTTCCAATGCTGTAGGACAGGAAAGAACTAATTGCTTAACTCTGCACCTGCCATTCTGTGAACAGATACATTGCACCTTAAAAGAATGCAACAGGATTGACATTGACCTACCAGAAAATTACAGTGCCTGAAAGCAAAATTGATGTAACACTAAAGTAAACTGGGCTCCAAGGCTCTGAATGCACATTACTGTCCATGCTAAGTGAATGAGGGCTGGATGTTCAAACAGCTTCGTTAAAAATGCAAGAGCAAATTCTTAATTTTAAGTCTGCACCTATATTTGGGTGTGGTTTTGGGACCTAAAACAGGTGCACTTTTTTCTTTTCCCCTACTGCTTTGATCTCACACAGCCACATGAGCTCATCAGTGTGAGAAGCAAACTGCCTTGGTCCAGCCTGTAATAACATTCATGAGGGGGAAGAACCATCACAAGCTTCCTGTAAGAGATATTAGTCACATTCTTTGGTGTAATACTGGAAGCACCCAGGTCTAATAATGGTGAAAGTGGTGTGAAAGTCAATTTAGAACAGAAAAAAATAGCTATGTGCAAGGTCTTTGAGGAAGAGACTGTAAATGTGGAACATGAAACAGGGAAGTTGTTTTTGCTTCCTTATGATTTTAAGCCATATTTCATTTGCTCTGCTATCGTTGCTATCACAGCAGTGAGAATATAGTGAAATCTATCAGAAGGAGTCAAGGAGAAACCTAACACCAAAAGACTCACTTTTCATAATCCCTAAACCCTACAGTACTCCAAGAAATCTTACCAATTTTTGTCCTCCACTCCAGAAT
The DNA here is from genome assembly GCA_013400415.1 of Scytalopus superciliaris. Classification (NCBI taxonomy): domain Eukaryota; kingdom Metazoa; phylum Chordata; class Aves; order Passeriformes; family Rhinocryptidae; genus Scytalopus; species Scytalopus superciliaris. The sequence goes on from VXBX01002109.1 coordinate 188,511, forward strand.
CCACAAGTCAGGTTTTTGCCATTCACCTGGTTTATCTTGCTCTGCTTAAGAACCTCTTTCTTTTCTGTTGATTTCTCTATATGGAAAAAGTCAAAGATATTTATACCTGATGGACATAAACTGGAAAACTGCACCTTTATAAAGATATCAAAAAGCATAGCTTTTTCATCTGCCTGGGAAATGCCATGAGTCTCTAATACCTCCATATCTTACATTTGATCAAGCTCTTTCCTGCTGCTGGTACTGGCAGGCAGTTCTCCTTGCAGCTCAAAAGGTTGGAGTTAACCTCACTTTGAATGAAACCTTCCTCCCATGCACAGTGCTGTTATCCATCTGCAGGGAAAGCCAGGAAGAGTTCAAAGATTAGCACCCCAAAGTCATGCGTGGACCAGGCTGGACTTGGCTATGCCATTCCCTCCAACTGGAAGCACTATAAGTTTGGCATGAGGCGTGAAATATATAACCAGGCTGCCACTGTGTAAAAATGATAGAGTGTGCCTGAGCAGAACATCTGTCAGGGATGTGGCAGCTGGCAGAGCCTGGCAAGGATTTTTTAGAGAGAAATAGGGCATAACTTCCTAAATCTGCGGCAATGCCGAGATGTGTGGGAGGGTGAGGGGACCATTTGTCCTCACTCGATGGAGACACAGAACAAGTGCCCTGAGAAACCACGTTTAAGAGGGCAGACATCACTGCTTGTGTGTGGGAGAGGAGATACTCAGCAGGGCGGCTCCCCAAGGCCCAAGCAATGGTCTCTGATTGCCTGCAGGGTCTTCCCACCTTGGGTCTGTCAGCAAACAAGGATCCCAGCAGTCTTTTCTTGCAGAATTCTTTTTGCACATGCAGGTGTCTAGCTCCAGGCCTTTTAAGAAGGGGACACCTGGAACAAGCTAGTCATTTCACCATGGGCTTGGTGCTCTCACTGCAGATGGGATTGAGCAGCTCAGTCCATAGGCAGGTATCCAAGATCTGGCTCAGCAGAAGGAAAGAGTCTTGAGTCCAAAAATCATTCTATGCAGGCTGGGGAGAAACAAGTCTGACACTGCTCTCCCATTTGTACTCCTACGGCTTTCAAAGAAGCTTTGTCCTTTCCCAGGAGCAGACTTTGGATGGCCCATCACTGGCTTACACTTTACTCACGCCAAGAATCCTCTTCTCACAGAATCCTCTCCTGAGCTCACAGTAGGAAGGTGAGTCTGGAAGAGGGGTGAGACTGGAGGGATGAGCACTGGCACACAGAGAGGCTGAGTGGGAGAAGGCTTATGAGCGATGAGGAAGGACGTTTGGAGAGAGAGGTTCAAGTGATGAAGTGATACGTGGAAGACAGCCTGGTTGCAAAAGCTCTTTGTAAATACAACAGGGCTTCAGTTTGCCATCCCAATACTTTGTGTCAGGGTAACTCCTTACATGAACAGATGGGTAACCACACTCCCACTCTCTTCTTTCACCAGATCATGCAATGGCTAAGAAATTCAGGAATTAATTTCCCCATCATTACCACTGCCATCCTGCAGACATTTCTGCTGAGTTTTGAATGCAGCACTACTCTGAGAGCAAATATTTCCACTTTTTGCACTAAGGTAGAGATTGCCAAAGACTGAGAGTTTTATCCATGATGCAGGTCACTAGAAAGGGTTAATCAGCTGAGGGTACATATTGTTTAATTCCCATAGTGTGGGAGTGAGACAATAGGAGATCAGAGTTGGACTCAACTTCTTTGCATTCTCCCCCACGCTCCTTTTGGAGGGTGTTTCAGGGACAGGCTGTGAGGAATGCACACTATCTAATCTGCATGTATAATGTAAATATGCACATTTTTATTTGCTCTCTCCATCTGCAGGGAACTTGCTGGCATTAGAACAGCCATGTGGTCTCACAGCAAAGTTTCCTTGTGAAAGGAAAGGAGAAGACCTAGCAAGGCTGCTTGCTCTGCCTCCTGCATCCTGGTGCAAATAGGTGCACAAAGTCTGTCCTACTCACACCTTCACATGTTTGCTCTTTGGTCTCAGAACCCGGGCTGGACTGGGCTCCTTAAAGGGAGCTGGTTCTTTGACTGAGCTGGAAAATCAGTGTGGAGGAAAGAAGGGAAGAAATTACACTTGGCCAATCTTAAGCCATTATTTAAACCTATTTCTCTAGCATAGCAGAAAATTAAAAGGTAATTAATATTTAGGATAGGACAACTAGTCTTGATCTTTTGAAACTGACAAAATTAAACAGAGGTAAGGCTGAGTTTTCAGCATGAGAAAATCAAAATATTTCATCTGAGTTGTCAAAATAAAACATCTAGGCTGTATGTTTTGCAGGTTTTTTCCTGTTTGCATTTGAAGCAACTAGAGTAATTTGCAGATTGACTAAAGCCTGATTCTGCGTTTTTTGCCTAAAGAAAAAAAAAAGTAATTTTCATGAAAAGCTGTTCCCCAGCTCCATTGTGGCCTTCTGAACAATGTTATTACACTGGCTGGGAAACAGCAGCAGCAGCTGGAGTCCCTTGCCCTGCCATCAATAGCTTGCAGCACTTGGAGTCCTGGCTGCCCTATAAATTGTCTGTCTCCCAACTGGCTGAAATATCTGCCTTTGCTCCACAAAACACTCTGTACTCAGGTCACCTGAAATCAGGGAGAGGTGTCACTGTGCAGAAACTAATGGTGTAAAAGAACAGAAGTTTGCACAAAGTTACCAGGATCTAGCAAACAGTTTCTCCTTAATATCTTTCAAGAACATAGATCTGCCTTTCCATGGAATGTTTTAAAGGCCTTACTGACTCAGAAGGGGTTTTAATCTATTATCCTTATTGTTCCACTGCACGCATGTGTATTTGTGTGAGGTATTTGTGTGTATGTGGTTGTGACAGTATAAATATTAATAGCACAAGGGTGAGAATACATGTGGCCCTCAAATGAGGTTATATAAACACACAGCTGCTGTGCTATTTGTAAATTTATAAAGACACATTTCCATCAAGAGTGTGAAAGTCAAATAACCATGCAGGGAGAGAGTGCACATATGCTTCATAAACTGCACAAGAAGTGTATAGGAATTACATGGTGGTACTTAAATCCCAGTCCCACTGAGGTCAGCTGGAGCTGTGTCACTGATTTCAGTGGGATCAGGACTTGGCACAGTACACTTGCTCTGATTTCCATGGATAAAGCAGAGTGAGCTACTGGAAAAACAGAGGTCACACTCCTATTGCAGTACCGAAAGTGCCAATCCCTTGTGGCTTGCTGACATCTGAGCCTGATGGGGATGATGCAGCAGCATAACACCGCACAGCAGAGCCTCCACCCTTGCCTCCTGCAGACTCTCCTGTCAGTGGGAAAACAGGATGTGGATAGGGTGGTGACAAGGAGGAAAGCAGCTCTGCATTTCCCTCCCTGCATTCCCCTGCCTTCTGAGCTTTGCTAGAGATGGGCACTGGTGTTGCCTCAGGCAGACCAAAAGAGAGCGTCGCTTGTGTGTTTGAAAGGGTGGTATGTTGACTGTGCAGGTCAGAGTGTGGACTGTCACGCAGTTCCATTTGTGCAGCTTTAGCAGCTGCTTGCACTCACAGCCTCCCCAGGGAGGTTTTGTAGTCACTGTCAGACTACATTCTGGATGACAGGAGCTGATGGGGCTAAGGTTTCATCCCATGGACAACGTGGAGCATGGAAGGAGATGAGTCAGAAGCAGGAAGGTTTCAGGCACAAATAGGAATTTTTTAGGGGGGAATGGATCAAGAAATTTTTAAAATCCTTATTTTTCTGGGACTCTTACATTCTAAATTACAATATTACATTTTTTGTACTGCAGAAGATGCTACTCAGACCCCAATGGCAAGTCTAGGATCATTATTTGGGGTCACAGAATTACCTTGCTCATGATAGAAGCTTTTGAATCAGGAGCATCTTCCTAAAAGACTTTTCTCACTCTGCTGGAATGGAGCAAGTCCAGCTCAGATAAAGGCCTGGACATGGAAATCTGTTTGAACCTTCTGTATACCTTGTATTCCCCCAGATTTGGTATAAGTGTCCAAGGAGGAGTTCAGGACAAACTATTCCATAACCTACCTGAGGCAGCCTATCTCATAGGAAGGGTGTTGCACTCAAACCTGCAGATCTTTCTGTTTTGTTTTGTGGTATCACACGCTTTAAGAATTTGTCCAAAACCTAGTCATGTAGTCACCCAGCACTGGGAGAACATTCTTCTTGGGCATCAAAGGCTGGGATTCCTTCTTTCTAGGTCTTCACCAAAGTGCCTTATTGGTATCAGATTGGCCTGGAATCCCTGGGTACCCAGTGAAGAGAAACAGGCATGTCCAGATGGCAATTTAGAACTAAAAGTGGCTCGAATCCAAGTCTTAGTCTGCCTTTGATGGGGAAAACTTATCTACTAATGTTTTAATGTTGTCCTCAGCGGAGGGCATCCATCTGGGGGAGGTGTTATGCAACAAGTTGGGTTGTAAATGTGTGCTGGAGTGCACTGAACACTCTCCTCCCTCTGCAGGCAAGACCTTATAATGAAATGAGAATAATTGAGTTTTCGGTTCACTAGCAAGAACACTACTTTTCTGTATTGTTTTTGACCAGTTATTTCCAAGCCAAAATTAAAGAAAAAAAAGAAGTATCTTGATTTGAGCAAACCATTTCTTTTTCCCTTTATGAGAAGTCACAGCTGAATTTTGAGCACACTTTTCACAATAAAATATAAGGCAAATTCTAACAGAACTAAATTTACAAAGGATAGATTAAAAACTTTATTTGAAAGTAGCAAAATGAAGCACGAAGCTTCAAGTAACAAATTCAATGTCAAAATGAAGTTTCTATGTTCCCCTTTTAGCCTCTGAGAAGAATTCAGGGAAGCAAATATAAATTTGAAAAAAGTTGCTGTTACCAAATCTGCATTGCCCACTGAAAGAAATTAATCCTAAAATGTCTTCCTGATCTAAAAATGATTCTACAAATGCAAGAGATCAGGCAGCTGTTTCTTGGACATAGTGCAGAGCTGTTTTCACTAAAGTTTCAGCAAGTCACCCCTAGGCTTTGCAATAATGTCTCTGTTCAGTGATCATGAATCCCTTGCAATTTGGAACATAAAAACATCCTGCTAGTGCCATCATAGGCAAGTAACAGTCACCTCATCCAGAAGGCAGGATGAGAGCAACCTGGCCTTGATTTATCATACCTTTCTTTCAGCTATTTGTATTTGTTCCAACCAGCAAACTGGCTTTTGCTATATTTAGTTTCAATCTGGGGAGAAGGGCTGAAGGGAGTAATACAAATTTTATGGGAATGTTTTGTATTTTATCCCAAATGTTTCTTTCTTATGCAAAATATGAGTGAAAGAAGGGAATGGGGGGGAAAAGTGGTTTCCCAGAGTAGCACAACTGTGCAAATAGATGAGGCATACGGGTTTCACAGAGGAGAACCGAGGATGTTACAAAGGCACGGCAGATCCTGATTTCCCAGTTTGCAGGGTGGAGGGAGCACCGCCGGCCATCCGCCAGCAGCAAACCCTTCTTTGGGTATGTGACACACAGAGGTGGGTATGGATGAGAAACGCCTGGAGTTGGAGAAGCCAACTTAGTGTTGTCTAAGTCATGCATCACCATGAATATTTTGCCTTGCCTGGATAGGGATTTGAGAGCATATGGAGGGAAGGGGCCGCAGCCTGATCTGCAGGCGATCGAGTGACGCTGGCAGATCTGCTTTTCTCAGCTGCCTCATCTCCCTCAACGCTGTTCTTCAGACATGTACTTAGCTCGGCTGGACGGCCTGGCCTGACGTACCTGCTCCATCATTATCCAGACAGGGATTTCAAAAGCTACTTGAAATGCCCGTGATTGTGCACACATTAGGTGGCTATTTGCCAGCTGGAGCTCCATGCTGCAGTCGGCAGGACAGCAGGCGACTGGTGGAGCTGGTGGCTCACCGGGCAGTGAGTGCATGTGTGCATCCTCCTCCTTTGCCTTCTCCCTGCCATTCTCAGTGTCTTCAAGGGTTGAAATTTTCACCTACTTTTAGATGTCCAAACATCTGAAAGACTTCTTGAGCCATGACCATGAGGTCAGGGATATAAAGAGGACCATGTGTTGCCACTGGTAAAGTTATTCTGGAAATAAATCGCTGCACGGAATACTTTGCAGTGATTTTCCCTCCCCTACACTGTCCAGAGGGAGTTTGTACATGGGGCCATCAGCCTGCTTCCATGAGCTCTGCTCAGTGATGTGAGCTGTAGCCTGACCTTAGTGCCACTGGGACAAAATCTTTCTGATTTTTTCCAGGCATACTCTCTATAGACTAATCAAAGGGCTCTGGCTGCTGTCCCTCTGATGCATGTGCTTTTCACTTTGATTTTCCTCTTCTGTCACACAGCATCCAGGCTGTATGATTGCATATTCCCCACATCCCTTCACGATGGATATTAATCTGCTCAGCTGTATTTCATTCTGGTTTCCTTCAGCAAGAACTGGGCTGGAGCACAGGGGAAGATGAAAGGAGGCATCATGTAAGGTCAAGCGTGACCCCTGGAAGCAGGAAGGGTCCAGCAAGGATGAGGCTCTCTTAACACTGTTCCCAGGGACAGACTGGGAATGATGTGTGAGAAGCAGATACGGGTTCAAACACTCAGCCTGGTGAGGGATCACATGAAAGGCACCACCCTCAACAAGGAAATATGTAGAGTTTTTTGAGGAAGAAAAAGTGTTTACCCCAAAGGGCAGCTTGGGTTGGTGTTACAAAAAGTCACTGGTAGTTAAAAAATTTGGAAAATCTTCCAAATGAACAAGAGTGTTCAGGAATTTATGTAGGAAAACTGCACAGAATAAGTGAGTTTGCTAATTTACACCTGACTATTTGGCTTGGCTCTAATTATGTCCTTCCAGCAAAATAAATGATTTCTAATCCCCTCCTTGGTAAGTGAGCAATGGAGTAATTACCTGAAATATTGTACTTGGACAGGAAAGCCACCACCATTATTAAAGCTACGACAAACTATAGGGTACTGCTGACTCCCACTGTTCCCCTTCCAATATTTGTCTATTGTGTCTTTCCAGATCTATGATACCTGCTATTCCCTGTCCTTTGAAATAACAATGTCTGTCTTTATATATCACTTTTCCACCACAGATCTCAAAGTACTTCACAAAGGCCACTATCATTACTATCATTTTATGGATAAGGAATCCGGACACCAGGAGGTTAACTGCCATTGGACTATCCTGCATTTACTATTCTACCTCCAGATCAGCCATTTACGATGCAGGTCAAATTTCTCCCTTTCATTCCTGGATTGCTCTCTGTCCCCTGTTCATCCCAATAGAATCCAAAGGCTTCTGCAGAGATTTAAAATTATGTGGAGTTATTGACACTGTGTTCTGCTCTTTGTCTTGTGGTTCCTGGAAATTTTGCTATTTCTGCCTGCTCTTTAGAAAGAGCTGAGATAATTTCTTTTTCTATGAGCACAGATTACAAAAACAGATCTGGTTCGTGTATCTCCCAAACTCTGAAGGACCCTGACTGTGAAAATCCAGTTAAGACTGTTTGCAGGATAAAGGATCATTACAATACTCAGTATTTTTGACTCAGATTTTCACTCCAGCATTGCTTCACAGGCTGAAATGCTGGTGTCTCTTCATATTGGAGTCTTCCTGGCCCATTTCTGCTCAACAATGCTTATGGCTGTGTTTAAAATTCAGAGGAAGTTTATTTTAGACAGTAGCCTGTGCCTGAACTTTTTCACCCAGCATCAGTTATGGTCAGGAGAGAAAATGAATCTTTGCCTTTGAATGATAAACTGTTTAAATGTAGGGCTTATAATGGCATCAGTGACAGACTTTCATTTATATCAGCATGAGTAGGACAAGGATAGTATATATTATGGGACATAAGAGAGTGACAAGAGAAAAGAGGAAAAGAACCAACAATATTTATATTTGAGGTGTTTTCCCAGCAAAACCAATTACCAGTTCTGTTCTTCTGAAGGGTGTGAAGATGCTTTAGTCACACCTGAATTTCCCTGTGGGACTTGGATAGGACACCAGAGACAGAACAGATGAAAGGACATAATTCTGTCAGTCTCAGTAGATTTGCAGATGCTTATTTGTGCCAGAACCTTCACCCTCTGAGACCCTTTTCTGTTAGTGCAATGTACACTTTGGTAGAAGCAGGGTAAACTCAGAACGTCCTCATGAGGAAACCATTAAAACATCTGCACAGGGGCAGCTGTCTTGGCAGGAATCTAAAAAAGACCATAAGAATAGGGTAAAAATTTATGATGTTTTCCCTACATTTTCTTGAATTCCTTATGGTTTTATCCCTTCACTGCTCTAGTTCTCCTTTTGCACTCCTGCACAGATTCTTCTGAGTACATATCCTGACACCATACAGGCATTTGCATCTTGAGTCTGAACGGTGAGCCTCAGTGTGTAGGGTCCCTGCAAACCAAGGTCAAAGCCACTTGGATCACAAATAGAGATGCCTACACAAAGGCTTTCAATTCTTAAGGAGAGAATAATTAGAGACATGGACGTAAACGCAGAATGGGATAAAATGTTAGATAGGCTTAACAAAGACTCAGAGAGTGCCAGACTAACTCGATATCATTCTTTGATAAGATAATTGATTTTCTAGACAAAGAAAATGCAGTAGATCTAATCTATCTGGATTTCAGTAAAGCATTCGATACAGTGCTGCATGAGAAATGATTAGTTTTGTTGGCAGATCTGGGGTTTAGCACAGGAACTGTAAGGCAAACAAAGAAACAGCTGAAGGGGAAACAACAATAGGTTTGCCTAAAGGGAGAAGCAGCAAGTTGAAAACAGGATAGTAATGTCAGTCCTAAAAGGGTTTACTGCTGTCTACACTGGCTTAAACTTTCATGGATACTCCTTGTTATACATTCAGTGTATGAAAGTACATATAACATTTGTATCTGTGGGTACAAATCTGGAAAACATTACAAATGGGAAGAAGTGTTGGAATTTTGTAAGAAGAGTTAGGTGATTTTGAGAACTGGAATAACAAAAACAGGCAGGATCTACTAGTACAGACTTCTATGCCGTGTATTTAGCTAACAGTAGTAATATTTTTTACTGTGATTCATGGATCTGTAAGTTGGCAATGACATATAAGAAGAAAAACATAGATATTGACCCACCATAGCTGATGACCCACCAATAAGGTGTCATCATCAAAAAGTCAGTGTGGGATTTCAGTACAGCAGTTGGTGTTGTTCTACTTCAAAATTCTGGATGCCACCATGCAAGATCAATTCTCCTGATGTACTGTCTGCTGATCAAGAAGGGTGGAGTAGTTGTGGAACCAGACAATGTGGCCAAGAAGAATGGAGAGCTAGTTCTACTAGAAGAATTGGGAAAACCTGGCTTATACAGCCTAAAAATTGAACAATTGTGTAGTGCTGTAAACACCAGGAAAGGGCAAGAGCACTTTAACCTAAAGGAAAAAAGCTACCTATTGGCAAAAGATATTCATAAACACATTCAGCTTAAATTTCAGAGAACAATCTCATTCCACTAGCATACTGAACATCAATTAGGCGAAATGTATTTTTAAAACCTGCTAATTTAAAGATGGAAAGGGATTGGTTGTGACAGAGTTGTTTTTGGGGAGACTTGAACAGCACGTGCCCAAAATATTCAGTCTCCAACACAGTTTTTTAGTCCCTTTTTAATCAGCACAGAGAAATGAAATCATAAAACAGTATGAAGGAAACAAACAGCGAGTCTCTTGGTTATATGTTTTGTCAGTCCCCTGCTGGTACCTTGGCTTAGAATTATTTGTGTTTGTTCCCAGTGTCTCATATCTTACCAGTTCAAGTCAAATTCTAGAATATATTTTTGAATTGCAGTTAGGTACATTGTGCTCAGACTAAAATACAATATTCACAACCCCCTGATAGCCATGAGATTCCCTTTAATACGGATTCCAGAGGTAAATCCTGTACTCCAATGACAGGGACGTATTATTCCCCTTTTAAAACGACCTTGCCTTTCATCCAGACCTCAGTGGTCAATCTAAATTGTGTTGCTTCAATAAAATGTAGTTAGCTGATGAGCTCAAAGACATTATTTTTCCTTCCCTAGGTATAGCCTGCAGCCTTAGTTTGTAGTGGGTTAGCTGGCACTGATAGAGTGATCTCTGCATTGGAAAAACAGATTGGCATGATGGGCATGAACAGTTTAGCAGGCTGGAAGCAGGGAAACAGGAGTTTACAAGCAAATTGGTTTAAGTACAGATTGTTTTGTTTCTGAGAATGGCAGCAGGGTGCTCTGAAGTTGCATGCTGCTGCAGCTGTTTAGCCATTAGCTGAAGAAAAGAAGGGAAAAAAATTAGACAAGACAAAAGAATAATCTTTGAACAGCAATAATATATTTCAAAATAGGACCAAAAAACTTTAAAGGGCACCTTTTTTTGAGTGTTAGGGAAAAAGGTAAGATTGACATCAGCAAGGTAAATAGAGAAGACTATATAGACTCAGAGAATGCACCCTCTATTCTAATCCATAAAATATGAGTTTAACACTCAGCACTGGGCATCCATTTAATATCCATGAGGATAATGCAGAGTGAGCAGTGTAAATGTGAAAATAGAGTAAACCCAAGTACAGTTAAATCAAAATTATCTGCTGCAAGCTTATGAAGAGCAGGACTGGGACAGGGCTCATACAGTGCCCCATAGGACTCTGTCCCTGCGGTCAACAGCAGATCATTACATTACAGTAATGTTGCTGCTTTTTGGAGCAACTTCAGCCTTTCAGCAGGGAAAGCATAAACTTCTCAGGTCACAGTCTAAGACTATGGAACTGAGATGTCATTTAAAGATTAGCTGAGATGTTATTTCTATCAAGCACCCTTTAAGCCTGGTCATTAGCAGCAAACTGCCTGTGAATAGTGTCAGAGCACCTTTCATTCTGACAGACAGTTTACAGGTGAGGGACTTCCTGAACCAGGGGTAATATCCTTATATTTAGTAATCCCTTACAGAATCTTCTCTCCTTATTTATCCAGACACTTTTTAAATCCATAAAAATAGCATCCACAATGTCTCACGGCAAGGGTGCAGAGTAATCTCCTCATGTATGTTTTGAACTTGCCATCAACTATATTTATTCCATAACCCCTCATTGTCTTATGGAAAGAGCCAGTGCATAATAATTCCCTTTTCATATTTTCTACAGTGAAATAACAGCAGAAAGAAACACTCTCCTTGTGTGTCCATGAGTATCTAATTTTGACCATAACAGACTGTCTTTGAGGGCATGTCAGACAGTGGGTCACAAATATTCTGTTGCTGCACAGCTGGAGCAATGGGAAGGCAGAAATTAGGGCATCTCAATGACCCTTTCTTTTCTGCCCTTTTTTTTTTTCTCTTCCCAGACTTATTTTGTGACTGATCTGTCTTACAATGCCAACATAACTTGCAGGTGTTTCATGTCAGTGCTATTTCTGACCACACTGGCTGAAGCTTCCATTATATAGGGAAGGCACACACATTTTTTATCTTGAGGTGATAATAACAGGAGCTTAAGTTTCACTGATTTGTTGTCAATGTCATAACCCGCCTATGAATAGCATCATAACATAATCACAGAAGCATAGCTAATTGAAGTCCATTTTGGTGAAACTACAAGGGAAATTGTCCTCTTGTTTAACAGCATTAATTTACTGTGTTCCAAAGTAAGGATCAATAAACAAACAAACAAAAATAAGCTTTTGAGTTTATTCAGCAGAGAAAGAGTTATGACATGAAGGAAAATGTCTCCCTATTTTATGATACCTCTGGCAATAATACACTGAAATTGTTATGAAGCCATGATCATATCAGAGACATTGAGCGAAGAAACAACCACAGCAAAACTCAATTTTGCGTATATTCCTTCACATGAGAGACAAATCAATCCATTCTCATAAATAATATACAGAATCCCTTGGATAGCTCAAAATTCAATACACTTATTAGAATGTCACTAGAGCCCTGGGAACCAAGTGCATAAAGACATAGGTGGAAAAAGTCATCCAAGCCCCATCGTTTTAAAAATTATTAGATAAGAAGTGGCCATTAAAGATCCTGTCAGATTTTATTGGAGGGAAAGGATTTAGCATACTACATGGACTCCACTCTTGTTGGTCAGCTGTGTTTATTGAGAGATTACTAAATTTTTCGCAAGGCAGATGAAATTGGATGAGGATGTGGTCAAGACAGGGGATTAGACATGTAACTTATGATTCTGTTTGGGCAATGAAGACAGTAAATCTTTTATAGTCATTTATAATATAATTTTTCAGTGATTTGGATAACCTTTGTGACCTAGCATGTCATATATAAAGACCTTTTTCTAAACATAAGGCCCTCCTTTTTGTGTCCCGATATGAAAGTGCTATGCAACAAGTTCCAAGTGTTAAAATTACAGGGTATTACACAGGATACATCCCTATGTCCACAAAACCCATAATGTGCATATTTTGTCTTCAAACATCTGCTGTTTACTGATTTTCCAGTAATTCTGAGTCCAGAGGCCTTCCAGGTTCTTTTGGTTCTCCTTCCTTTCTCACACCCCATCCCTGGTGACTCAATCCCCATTAGGCCACAATGTCCTCCAACCAAGGCTACCTCTGGAGTGAGTGTTCTGCTTTTGCTCACCTAAACCTTCACCAACATTACCTCCCCTGTTGCACAGGTAAAGGAAAGTGAAGGTGTCAGCCAGCCTCAGACTAAAACTTGGACTTTGTGCAGACAGTGGGGCTGAGAGAGACACCAAACTGAATCGTACTCCGTGTTTTTAAATAAACTCTGGGAGAACTGCATCTTATGCTGAGCATATGACTGCCATAATAGTTTGTCTCATAACAAGGCTGTTAGCCAGAAGGGAAAGCAAAATTGTTGTTTTTTGTATGTGTAACTAAGCATGCCTGGACAGAAGGATGCATTTGGTGTAATTCAAAATACTGATGTGCCTCAATGAAACCTTCCCCCCGGGCTGTGGGAATACCCCACTTGGTGCAGTTTGGGGAGCTGGAACAAACCCTGCATGTCATGCACAGAAGTTAGAGTAACGAATTAATTACTTGAGTATTTTAGGCACAAATAAGCTTGTCTTGACAAAGACAAGCCCATCAGGAGCTCCAATTCTGCCTCCTGGAGACGCTAAAGCAAATGAGATGATTCCTGCTAAGTAGCCACCTTGGGAAGAATTATCTTATTTTTATTATTTTTAAATAGGAAGCTTTTAAATACAGATTCAAGAGGACTGAGTAGAGCTAATGCATCCGGAGCACAGAATGCTGATTCTTTATCATAATAAAAACACTGTTATGAATGAGAGAAGGAACAAATCATACCAGCAGAACTGGACAGCCTATCTTGGTGGTTTGCTTCTCCACTTTGGATTAGAGTTCCTGCTATCTTCACAGTCCATTTAACCAAGTCCAAGTGCTTCCTTTCACTGCCTGCCATCCTAATCTATGTAAACCAGCTCAGTCAGGCATTTTTCATTGAATTAATACATATTAATGGGCAGTAATACAGTTGTACTATTGCATACATTTTCTTGAAATACAATTTTCCATCTAAAGCATTTTATTCACATTGCTGCATGGGAACTGCACCCACAATAATATCTTTAGTGATTATTCATTACAGGAATAATACAGCTGTGCCAAACACTATATTTTAGTGAGGGGTTTTTTGTTTGTTTTTGTTTTTTAACAGAAGGTGCAATTATATTTGTAGACTAATAGTATTCTCCTTAACTGAAGAAAATAATTTTATGCTCAGGTATTGGGAAAAGCAGTGGACAGGTAGAAATCAGGTATTTATCAGGTATCTATGAAGAGAAATGGATCTTAAGAATCACAGAAACATGAAAGTTGGAAAAGACGTCCGAGAGGTCAAGTCCAACCTTTGATCAAACTGCCATGTCAACTAAACCATAGAACTAACCATGTCCAGTTGTCTCTTGAACACTTCCAGAGCTGGTGACTCCATCACCTCCCTGGGCAGTCTGTTCCAAGGCCTGGACACTCTTTCAGTGAACAAATTATTCATGATGTTCAACCTGAACCTCCCCTGCCACAGCTTAAGGTTGTGTTCTCTCATCCTGTCGCTGGTTGTCTGGGAGGAGAACTCAACACCCCCCTGGATACATTCCCCTTTCAGGCAGTTGTAGAGAGGGATAGGGTCTCCCCTGATCCTCTTCTTCTCTGGACTAAACACTCCAAGCTTACTATTCCACTCCTCATATGACTACTCATATAATTCTCTAGACCCTTTCCCATCTCCATTGCTCTTGTCTGGACATGCTCCAGCACATCAAAGCCTTTCTTACAGGTAGGGGCCCAGAACTGGACAGAGTACTCAAGGTGCCACCTCACCAGTGCTCTATACATGGGCACAATCACTCCCCTGGTCCTGTTGGCCACACTATTTTTGATACAAACTAGATGCCATTGTTCTTCTTGCCCACTTGCACATGCTGCTGGCTCTTGTTCAGCCACTGTTGACCAGCAACTCCCAGGTCCTTTTCCACTGGGGTCGCTTTCCAGGTGCTCTGCCCCAAGCCTTGAGTGTTCCATGGGGTTGTTGTGACACAAGGGCAGGACCTGACACTTCATCTTGTTGAATCTCATACCATTGGCCTTGGCTCATCAATCCAGCCTGTCCAGATCTCTGCAGAGCCTTCCTACCCNTAGATGCCATTGTTCTTCTTGCCCACTTGCACATGTTGCTGGCTCTTGTTCAGCCACTGTTGACCAGCAACTCCCAGGTCCTTTTCCACTGGGGTTGCTTTCCAGGTGCTCTGCCCCAAGCCTTGAGTGTTCCATGGGGTTGTTGTGACACAAGGGCAGGACCTGACACTTCATCTTGTTGAATCTCATACCATTGGCCTTGGCTCATCAATCCAGCCTGTCCAGATCTCTGCAGAGCCTTCCTACCCTCCAGCAGATCAATACTCTGACTCACCTTAGGGTCATCTCTGAGGATGACAGAAGAGATAGAAAACAGCAGATGAGGGTTTGGACTATGATCGACTCCCTGATTTGGATGTAGAAAGCATGAAGCATATGAGATAAAGTAAATACACATTAACAGGTTCCAAACACTATTATAAATTTGGTAAAACTGAAACTTACATTAGGTGACTGGAAGATTATCTAAGAGATACATAACACATTCACATAGGAGTTTACACGTACTTACAGATCAGGCAGATATCAGTGATTAAATTCGGACAGAACTGCGTATAAATGAGGGGCAGTTGCTATTAATGGTCAAACAGTGCTCATGCAATGTATATATAATAAGACGTAGAATGATCTATTTCCTTGGATATTAATACTATGTGATGGAGCAGATAGAGCATGTGGTGAAAGTAAATTTGCCTTCAATTCACACTGAGTGATCTTTTCTCTGGTCTCACCTTTCTCCTGGTGCCCTGTGCGATGCCCTCACTTAGTCACGGGGTACCCCTGGGAACACAAGCAGACTATCAGCATGCTTCAGTCAATTTGCTGTCACAGTAGGAAAAAACAGCAATACAAGACACCATGTGGAACAAGATTGATGGGATAATAATGTGTGTCCATCTTTCTCATTGGAAAACTTCATCATCAATTATTGTGTCAGCTGTAATTGTGTTGTCTGTTGAGAGGCAGACAATGGTATTGTTCTAACAAGGCAGGAGGATCTGTCCTGTCCTATCATGATGCAATAGCTTTCTGAGGGGAATAGAGGCATCTCTTGAAATCTTAGCCACAACTAAACTGGCAAACCATAATTAGCTACAGCAAAATAATTAGCAACACAAACACCTTCAGGCAATAAGCAATTCCAGTTACTCCTACAGAGTCAATTTGACCTCACTTAGTGTCTATTATACATAACTTTGTAGAGTCTTTTTGCTACTATAGTGCCAAGACCTGTGGGATCTGCCAAAGTTTGTTTCTATCACTTACTGAGGAAACAGTAGTTCTACAGTTGCTTAGGAGATTAATTACCTTGTCAAATAATTAAGTGGACAGTCTGTAATGGGGGCTCCCATTTCATAACTGATTTATCACCTCAGAAGCTTCACAGATTGAACTTCTTTACATGAAGACTTCCATACCAGGAGAAAAGTATTAAGATAGGACTGAGTTGAGGGGAGCTCTGTGTACATTTCACTTACCAGTTTAGGATTGTTTTCTGATTTTGTTCTGTGTTTGTGAGGAATGTGGTAGTGATACAATAAATCCCACATATATTTCACTGAAAATTTTGGGACTGGATGATCATTTTTATTTTGTTGGTAACAGATTACATTGGCTAAATTACATGATCCGATTTTTAAAACAAACTATTGCTGCAGTGAGTGTTAAAATTGTTTGGTCATCTGCTGGTCTAATGATCAGGTCATGATTTTGGCAGATCCAATTTCAACTGCCTCTGCTGTATTCAATGTTGAACTAAGTACCAAGTGAATTAACACTTTTTATGTACACTGCCTCATCTTTTTTTCTTTTCCCCTTGAAAGTNACTATTCCACTCCTCATATGACTACTCATATAATTCTCTAGACCCTTTCCCATCTCCATTGCTCTTGTCTGGACATGCTCCAGCACATCAAAGCCTTTCTTACAGGTAGGGGCCCAGAACTGGACAGAGTACTCAAGGTGCCACCTCACCAGTGCCCTATACATGGGCACAATCACTCCCCTGGTCCTGTTGGCCACACTATTTTTGATACAAACTAGATGCCATTGTTCTTCTTGCCCACTTGCACATGTTGCTGGCTCTTGTTCAGCCACTGTTGACCAGCAACTCCCAGGTCCTTTTCCACTGGGGTTGCTTTCCAGGTGCTCTGCCCCAAGCCTTGAGTGTTCCATGGGGTTGTTGTGACACAAGGGCAGGACCTGACACTTCATCTTGTTGAATCTCATACCATTGGCCTTGGCTCATCAATCCAGCCTGTCCAGATCTCTGCAGAGCCTTCCTACCCTCCAGCAGATCAATACTCTGACTCACCTTAGGGTCATCTCTGAGGATGACAGAAGAGATAGAAAACAGCAGATGAGGGTTTGGACTATGATCGACTCCCTGATTTGGATGTAGAAAGCATGAAGCATATGAGATAAAGTAAATACACATTAACAGGTTCCAAACACTATTATAAATTTGGTAAAACTGAAACTTACATTAGGTGACTGGAAGATTATCTAAGAGATACATAACACATTCACATAGGAGTTTACACGTACTTACAGATCAGGCAGATATCAGTGATTAAATTCGGACAGAACTGCGTATAAATGAGGGGCAGTTGCTATTAATGGTCAAACAGTGCTCATGCAATGTATATATAATAAGACGTAGAATGATCTATTTCCTTGGATATTAATACTATGTGATGGAGCAGATAGAGCATGTGGTGAAAGTAAATTTGCCTTCAATTCACACTGAGTGATCTTTTCTCTGGTCTCACCTTTCTCCTGGTGCCCTGTGCGATGCCCTCACTTAGTCACGGGGTACCCCTGGGAACACAAGCAGACTATCAGCATGCTTCAGTCAATTTGCTGTCACAGTAGGAAAAAACAGCAATACAAGACACCATGTGGAACAAGATTGATGGGATAATAATGTGTGTCCATCTTTCTCATTGGAAAACTTCATCATCAATTATTGTGTCAGCTGTAATTGTGTTGTCTGTTGAGAGGCAGACAATGGTATTGTTCTAACAAGGCAGGAGGATCTGTCCTGTCCTATCATGATGCAATAGCTTTCTGAGGGGAATAGAGGCATCTCTTGAAATCTTAGCCACAACTAAACTGGCAAACCATAATTAGCTACAGCAAAATAATTAGCAACACAAACACCTTCAGGCAATAAGCAATTCCAGTTACTCCTACAGAGTCAATTTGACCTCACTTAGTGTCTATTATACATAACTTTGTAGAGTCTTTTTGCTACTATAGTGCCAAGACCTGTGGGATCTGCCAAAGTTTGTTTCTATCACTTACTGAGGAAACAGTAGTTCTACAGTTGCTTAGGAGATTAATTACCTTGTCAAATAATTAAGTGGACAGTCTGTAATGGGGGCTCCCATTTCATAACTGATTTATCACTTCAGAAGCTTCACAGATTGAACTTCTTTACATGAAGACTTCCATACCAGGAGAAAAGTATTAAGATAGGACTGAGTTGAGGGGAGCTCTGTGTACATTTCACTTACCAGTTTAGGATTGTTTTCTGATTTTGTTCTGTGTTTGTGAGGAATGTGGTAGTGATACAATAAATCCCACATATATTTCACTGAAAATTTTGGGACTGGATGATCATTTTTATTTTGTTGGTAACAGATTACATTGGCTAAATTACATGATCCGATTTTTAAAACAAACTATTGCTGCAGTGAGTGTTAAAATTGTTTGGTCATCTGCTGGTCTAATGATCAGGTCATGATTTTGGCAGATCCAATTTCAACTGCCTCTGCTGTATTCAATGTTGAACTAAGTACCAAGTGAATTAACACTTTTTATGTACACTGCCTCATCTTTTTTTCTTTTCCCCTTGAAAGTATTTGCAGTACTTAAAAGACTGCTTTGGGACTTGTAGCATTGAATCTCCGAAGTTTCACTGGTGTATTAGTTATCTGAGGTGGAAGGCAGTAAATAAAAATATCATGCATCATTTACCTTGTCCCTGAACTTAGAGCTTCATATGAAGGTCTGACACACAGGACTCTGAAGGCTGGCCATACTGGTAAGATAGGCTTATTTTCATTGATTTTCTTAGAGGAATAGGTGCTACTTGCATGAATATGCCAACATTTTTTTGCAGCACACATGAAAAATCTTGTCTCTTTGCCTGCCAAACACCTCTCCAGGAAAACAGTTGTACTAACCTGTTTAAAGAAAGCATCCACCAGAATATTATAATACTGGGTGAATAGAAAAACATAATAAAGAAATAAATATGAGACTGGATTTTGAGTATGCATGTATTCTGAGGGGACATTGGTCTTGGCCAGTTTACTCCAACCTCTAGTTAACATGAATAATTGTTTTGTTTCAGGCTAGAAACACTTAACTATCAATAAAATATAGTTGGTGTAGTCAGCCTCCTGTGGGGTACTTAATGAGCCATAAAACTGTTTGAAGTGAAGCTGCCAACCTGCTTTTGGCCCAAAGTGTGACTTTAGTTTTGATGTATCTATAGAATACACATACATATTTGCAATTTTTGGCTGCTAAGTGGAAGCTTCAGAAAGCGTAGGATTGCCTGTGCAAACTTCATTTGCCTCTTTTATGGACCTGGAATTGTGTATCATATTTCATGAAATAATTGCAACTGCAACTTCCAAATCACCAGTGTCCTGTGGCCCTTCTCCCAGAGTGCTGGGAGACAGGGTGACACCATTGTGATGGAAACATGGACAGGGCTGCAGAAGAAGATTCCGCCTCTAGTGCCCTACAGATGTGCATACGATTACTTAAAAGCAGTTACCACTTTGTTTGCCTGGCTGCAGTGTGTGCAAAGATACACCTTCTCACCTTCTGACTTGCTGAGAAACATGAGGAAAATATGACTCTTGACTGTATCATGCAGCAGTAAAACTCCAGTGCCTGAGGAGCACAGCCAGGACCTTGCCAACAGCTGACACCTTTCCACCTCAGATGTGGCAAATCATATGGCAAGACAAATGAACAAGAGAGCAACCACTGGCCTTGTCTTTGGCCTTGCTTTACTTGGCTTTGAGTGTTCTTCACTGAACGTACTGGAATGGGACTTCACAATGCAGATTGCTACCTCCCTGTTGCTTCCACCACCACCTTTCTAGACTAGTACATCTTATCTGCAATTGTTTGCTGTCATAGTTAATCTCTTTAAGGACTTGGAAGAACACTTTAATTAGCCCTGATGAAGTGGCTGAAGCCAAGTGAAGCCTGGTGGCTCTTGTTCTCCTTATGTTTGTGTTTCCTGCCGTGTATTTTTGCTGGCAGAATCTTAAACTTGACTAATTACTCTTTGTGGTGTCTAGACATCTTTAGCAAGTGCTTCTTTTCTTACTAGTGCTCATAATTTACATTTGCATGCTCCCCCCATTCAATATGCACAATCATCAGAGAGATATTACACAGCACTTAAAGCTCAAAAAAAGATGAAGACAAGCTTGGAGGAGTTTGGAAATTGTACCATAACAATCAGGCATGATGTCCCAGCTTCTGTTGCCGAAGGATCTTTCCACAGGTTTTGCACCACTTGCATCACCAAGGGCTCCTTGCATCAGATCCTTCTTCATGCCTCCTGGTCTCCTCAGGTAGATAAATCAGACCCTTCTCTGCTGGATGATGGCATGTTCAAATCAATGACATCAACTCCTTGCCTACCTGCTGTTATTTTTCTGTGACAGTGGAAGAGTCCCAGTGATGAGGGGAGTATACTGCTTCTTTTAGGGAAGTTATCACATCATGTGAACGTAGGTGTTTGCTACCAGTAATGACAGAGCTAGCTGCCCAAGAGAAAACAGTCATGGTGGGATTGTGGGAAGAGATACACCTGTTGACAAGGAGCCATGGAAATTGCAGGGGCACATGTCAGTGGAAGAGCTTGTGATGGAATGGGAATCTGCTGGTCTCATCTCACTGTCTTACCCCCCAAGGAGGGTTGCGTTAGGGTGTTACACAGAGCACAGGGTTCAAGCTCACAACCACTCACTCTGACATGTCACCACACTCTAAAATAGCAACTGAAGCTTTCCAGCTATGTTGAACTATCATGGTAAGTCTGCTCAGCTTCTCTCACAGCACACAGTAGAGCACAGGCACAGCCTGGAGTATCACAGGATCAGTCCTTTCCCCTTCAGCTGCCTCTCGTTTCTTCCCTCTGCCCATGTGGAACATGAAAGCTTTTGTTAGCTGTACTGGAAAGCAAAATCCCCTTTCTAACTTGTCCTTCAAGAGAAGAAGCACAAAGAAACCAGATGCCCAGCATATGAGTTCAGTAGATATTTGTCTAAGAGAGAACAGACGATCATCTGTGAAAAAATCATCCTGTTGTTAACAGAGCCTTAAGCAATATTAGCAGACTGCTATAGCTTATGTTACTCTCTCAAAACTCAGCTGCTTTTGCCTCTGCACATGTTCCATATTCACTCTTCTCCTTCTCTCCTTGTAGATAAAGCCATCATTCAGAGCCTCTTCATCTGCCACTCCATTTCAGCAATTTTCCCCAACCGATGTTTCAATGATACTCCTTTCTTCAGTTTAGTCCATAGGAAATGTAGCATTAATAGACTAATATGTAATATCCACTTCTGTATCAAGAGGATGGAAAATTATTTCCACAGGACCAAAAATAACCTGAAATCATTGCAGTTTAATTCCTTGCCTGCTTTACACATGCTTAGGAAAATTTGGCCCATGGCAACTAGGAAGAGAACTCAACAAACTAATTTCCATGCAGGAGCTGATTAGAATCTGTGATGGTTTTGTAGGTGGAATGTTGCTTTGCTCCTATCACAGTTGCTGTCTTAAAATTCATCAAGCCCATTGTAGTAATTATACTAATCACCTTGAAGCTCTGGCAGGATGTCACGCATTATGAAGCCATAGTCTGCTATGAAATGATTATTCGAACATTCCTCCTCTGGAGAGGACAGTACGTAGCCTTACCTGGGGAGAGGTTCAGGGCAGAGCTGAGAAGCTGAGTAACATGTCTTCCATGAATTCTACAGTGAAATAACTGTATTTGAAGTTAAGGCAGTTACATCTTTTGACACTGCACCAGAAATAGCTATATATGTTGATGTGACAACCTTTAAGTGCTGTGATGAATGAACATTATTTTATTTTATTTTGCTGAAAAGCATTCCCTGTTTTCAAGTAGCTCTGCTATTTGAAAAAGAACAATGTGCACATGTTGTCCTGAAAATATTCAGGGAAAATATTTCAGCATGATAATGCACAGCTATGAAAACGTGTCTTTAAACATCCAAACCCAACAGACAAGTCAGTAAGTCTTCCAAGAGGCATCCTCTTGACTGATTTTTTAAACCAATGGCTCTGAAAATAGCAGATGCTTCTTGCTTACCTCCTTTCTCACCCATCATAGAACTGGCATTCACTTGTGAAATGCCAGATCAGAAACAAGTGTTGCCACTTATATAAATACCTCCCCATTAAACACTCTGCATAATGCCTGTGAAAAACAATGTGCCCTGGGTGACTCTCTTTCTCTCACAACAGTTCATGGGCTTTGCTGCAATTATTTTCAATGATAATTGTAAAGATAACACCATTTAAATTATCTAATGTTTTATTCAATATTTTGGTGAGTTTCAATTACTTCCAATTATAATTCAACAGCTTTCTATTTAAAACAATTATTGTCCTTTATAACCTGTATCAAGTCAAATAAATTGTTTGCCTTTATTCCTCCTTAGTTTCTTCCACAGGTATTAATTCTAGGCCTCCCTTTGGTTTTCCAGTTCTCCATTAACTCCTGTGGCCTTTCATTAACCCCTTATTTGCCCTTCTGCTCTACTACACAATCAAGCCTCTGGAAAAAAGCAGTCAGCACAGCCCCTGAGACAACCACAATCAATTAAACTCATTAAAAATCAATATGATTCAATTACAAGAAACATGATACAATCCTGGTTGGTTGGCTGGGGTACTTGGAGCTAAGAGAAGCCCACTGGGGCAAGGATGAGCTCCACCGCTAGGAAATCAAGATGCCACCATGAGCAGTGACTTCTTACAGGAATATGAGCCCAAGGCAAGTAAGGGGAATGTTGCTGCTGTTCATCTTCAAAGAGGAATATTGTGGGGTAAGACCATTCTTTGGTTCACTGACGTGGCAGGGAAATAGTGCTTGAAAGGAAAGAGTCTCCCCAAGACTTGCTCACAGTGTTGTTAACTTATATCATATTTTCTTATTTCTTTGTAGCATAAAATACAATCATGTCCTGATAACAGGAACTGGTTATCCTGTGATTTTGGGGGAAAGAAAGTGTTTGGTCATAAAGATATCTCAACCTATGAAAAAGAACTCTCCCTGGATATGGAACAAGAAGAAACTCTTCATTTGCAAATTGTTGTCTCCTTGCAGTTCTTCGAAGGTGAGTTCCCAATTCAATAGCTTTACATGACTGTGAGAGCTGAGAGATACTGGGGAACAAAAATGTTTATTTTGTGCAGACATAGAACAGAGGCACTTCATCCTTTATTTAATTCAATTTTTAGTTTTTTTCTTGATGAAAACTTTCCACATTTAAAACAAAATATTTTTTTTTTAAAATTACATTTTTTCCCCAAGAGAAAAGAAACTGCATACAAGTCTTTCTGTTAAAACCCACATTTTTTTAAAATCTCTTTTTCCTAGTGGGACAATGCTAAAAATGAAAGCATGAGTTCTTCTGTTTGGATTTTTGCCACAATGTTTTTATTTACATAAGATTATTTTTCTACAAAAAAACCCCAAAAAAACCAAAAAACCAAAAACACACACAAACCCAAACCCACATTAGACTAAAAACATCTATAAAGCTTAAAAAATTCCATTCAGGATTTTTCTCTTGAAATGGAAAATTAGAAAAAATCAAAATAGGTCAGGAAAAGATTTCCATTTAGCCAAAACAGTACTTTTGAATTAATTTACTCTCAATCAAAACATTTCACTCAGCTCTAATCACTGGACTGAAGTCACCCTGCAGCATTCAGAAGGAGTTGATTTAGATGCTCCCTTGGGTTCTCCTGAATCGGAAAAATAATCAGTCAATCATCTTCCTGCTCTCACAGTTTTCTGTTGTTGAGTAATTCTCCAGATCATGCTATCCTTTTGCTGAAACTCTTTGTCTGGCTTATTTTTCTACCTAGCAACAATGACTGCAGCATCTACGGCCACAATCCAGCAAAGCACTTTACACATATTCTTTAGTTAACATAGTCTCCTTGATGTTAATGAGGTATTCATGTACTTAAAGTTAAGCCCAAGCTTAAGTGATTTGTTGGACGGAGTCCTGAGCCCTCGGAAGGGGAGGTGCTGAGAGCCCTTTTGTGGAAGTATCCACAGGTTTAAAGCAGCATGGCTGGGCGGCAGTCAACACTTGTATTGATCTGAGTAAATCAGTTTAGATATTGATGAAGATCCTCTTAAGCATCTTCCATTCAAGGCTCCTCTCTAAGTCGTCTTAATTTTATTAGATGTGCTCTCCAAACAGTTTGAGAGTGGGGCTTGCTCTGACTCACCAAGCTCAGCTCGGGAATGATTTGCTGAGCTCCCACAGGCATCTGCAGTGAGGAGCTGCTTGTGTTGAAAAGTGTGAGATTTGTCCCTGGGCACCCATAAGTTACCACCTTGCTGAAGACAAGGCCTGAACAAGTAAACTCAACTTTCTGAGTTTTTATACCACTTATATATTTATAGCCATTTTTAACATGAAAGTGATCAACATATTTTGTTCAAAGCTTCATTTCAGCTGATAAAACCTGGAAATGACTGTCATGCACTCTGCTCTACTATTACTTACATTAACCCACACACACATAGTTATGTGTGGCTGGAGGGCAAAGTGGGTTTTTCCACCTTTTTGCACTTTGTAATCTTATGGATCTCTTTGAAATGTAGCAGACAACATCCATCATGTTATATAAGTAGAGCTATGCAGTGCAGTGCAGTGATATAGCTGTCCCTAGGCATTGTCAGAAAACCCATGTCTTCCATACAGAAGAGGAAAACACTATGTTTTTCTTGAAAGTCACCAATCAATTGCTTCAGTGTTTTCCTGCAGACATGACACAAAAAAGTGTATTTGAAATGTCAATTCAAAATGCTTCAGACACAAGTTTTCCTGACTGGCAAAAGGAGACTTGTTACTGACAGTGCTATAGGAAAAAAGTATCTGCTGAAAAACATCAGCCAGTGCATCAGCTAATGCAAAAGGATTGTGTAATTCAGTGCAGGTCCACCCTTCATCCAAAGATATTACGGGCTTGGGCAATAACCATAAAGCACATTTGAACCAGACCTAATTCTCACCTATTGCACCAAACATCTGCTTCAGCTACTCAGATTTGGGTGTGTTTTGGTACAGGTGTAATAGATTGCCATGTGCCTTCCATTGATGCTGACAAAACTCAACATGTAAGAGAGTTGTTCTGAGGTCTGTCAGTACCATAAAGTGGCACAGACTGTTTTACTGCTTGCATATCCATCTTGTCTTTCTACACAGATAAGTGATGAAATATCGATGCATTAAATCTCTAATTCATTGATTTCAGAATTAGTCTTACTATTTTATCACTGTATCTGATCACAGCAATCCAGACACAAAGGACAGGGATGAGAAATCCATAAGCACCAGTGTGTGGTTAAAAAACAGCTATTCCAGATAACACACAAACATTAAAACAAGGACAGACTGAAATCAATATGTCCAAACATATTTTAATTGCTTCTTAATAAGTGGATAATTTTGAGAGACTTTCCAACTCAAACATCTTCTGTTTTTCCCATTCATTCTTCTACAAATCCTCTTTTCCTGTTCAGAAGTGAGAAAAGATGCTGGAGAACACTAGTCTCCCTTGTTGATGCTGGCTGGGCTCAGGATGCATTGGAGCCTATGGATCAGATGGATTCCAGTGTAATCCCATGTCCCTGGCTTAGACTAATGAAAGTGCTGTGCTGATCCCTTCCACTCTCCTCTGCCCTCCCTGCATCTCCAGCTTTCTCAGAGGGGTGAGAAGGATGCATTTTAGTACCTCTCATTGTGGTTCAATCTGACCCACCTCACAACTCTTGCCATGCAAAACTCAGCATTCCCAGAGTAATCCATGTGGCTCCATTATTGAGTCTCATCCCTCTCCTAAACCCTCTTCCTAGCTTGGGTAGCCAAGATGATTTGGTCTGCTGCCTATTGGATCTGCCCACACACCAGCTCTCTCCTCAACCCTGCCCAGTGCTGATCAGCCCCTTCCCAAAATCTGCCTGCCAGACCCCACTGGGAGCATCCCAATATGTAGCCATTTATGGTTTAGGTTAGCAATGTGGGCAGAGAATCAAGGTCTGTTCACCTAAGGCAGGTCTGCTTCTGGGGTGAAGTAATTAAAATATTAACTGCTGAAATAGCTGTCCATCCCACTCATCTCCATCAGAAGCAATTAATATGGATTATATATATTTTGCAAGAAGAATATCTTTCCTTTCAAACCTTGGAGGAACTCCAGAGAGGATTAGGTGGAAGACTGAATGAGCTAATTTGCATAAATTAGGTAAAATGTGAATAGTAATTTGCATTCAGAAAGGCTCTCTTTGACTCTTCATGATATATTGATGCCATCTGGAGAACCTAGCTATGAACTAGACGTTTGTTGGAATGATTTTCCCCGGGCTGTTCCCACAAACTTTGTGGGTGTGTTCAGAAATATTCCCCTTTCCTCCTATGGCTTGGAGCAGGGTTAAAGACCTCTTTATATGATTGGCCTTTTTTATTCAAAAGAGGACAATTCAGACAACTTAAGGAGAAATGGATGGTGCCCTGGAAATATTCTAATTGCTGTTTTTCACCAGAGGCAAGTGGTCCCACAGTGTGCTGAGTCGAATCCCCACTTTAATATGGCAGGGTAAGGAAATGGTCAGGCTGGGGTTTCATGTCATTTTTATTTTCCCAACTTACATAATTTCTTTGGGAACCATATCTTATGAGCTTACTTTTATTTTCCTTTAATATATAGGTTGTCCTTGCATTATACTGATTTCAGTCCCTCTCCTCCCTTTATCACACAAGATGGCCCATCTCTGGAAGTGTTCAAGGCCAGGTTGGATGGGGCCCTGAGCAACCTGGCCTGGTAAAAAGTGTCGCTGCCCATGGCAGGGGGTTGGAACTAGATACCTTTCACGTTCCTTCCAACCCAAACCATTCTATGATATATCCTATGTGCACTTCACTTCTCACACAGCCACAAGGAGCTCACTGAACTCTGCCCAGCTCCATTACATACTGAAGCCAGTAAAGTCATTGTGACTATGCTCAGTCCCTCCAGCAGAATATACTAGATCACCACCTTCCTTCTTTGATGGAGTTTAGTGGATTACTCCTTTTTTACAAAGGCAGAAACTGAGGCAATTTGTCCCAGGCATCCATAAATTTCCATAGCTCATGAATACTATTCAAGACAAAGGACTTTCTGCTGTTCCTTGGAGATTCTGGTGCAGCCATCACTGAATTCCTCAACTGAGGCTGAGCAAGTGGCCTGCAGGTTCTCCTCCAAGATGTTTCTGAGGCTCACAGAAAAGACCTGCTGAGCCTCAACATCACTGCTTTGTATAGACAAAAATCATCTGGCTGGAGCTAGATCAGGTAAATGTAGCACTATGGAGGAATGACAGTTAACTAACTGCA
Source organism: Scytalopus superciliaris (assembly GCA_013400415.1). Taxonomy (NCBI): domain Eukaryota; kingdom Metazoa; phylum Chordata; class Aves; order Passeriformes; family Rhinocryptidae; genus Scytalopus; species Scytalopus superciliaris. Next base: position 215,883 of record VXBX01002109.1, read on the forward strand.
TAAAGACTTTATGTGCCCCAAGGTTTTAGGGCAAAGAGACAAAGACAAAGGGTCAGAGAAGTCCAAGATGCCAGAAATGAGAAGGAAACTTCTTTGGATGTAGCCTTTTTAAAGTAGATGGTAAAGGAAGCTGGCATCAGGTTTTGAATGTGATTTATAGTATTCTTATGTAATGAGAATAGCTACAACTCCCCAAAACCAATTATTTCCACAGCTCTTCTCCAGACAAATGTGTCTGAGGTAACAGACAAACACGAACTGGGGCATGAGTCACTTGCTCATGCAGTTGCCAAGTTCACAGACTGAAGTCCGTGATGCGTCGAGTCTGTATCAGCTGCCCATGCTTGAGAGGCTGGCTTTGGAATATCTAAGATGAACAACCCCCAACTATAACTGTCAAAACTAGAGTTTAAGAGCATCAGACTGATTATAAATAAACACATTTGAATTTAAAAGGATTGATAAGGGTTTGGTGATTGCTTAATAACTGTATAAAAAATAAACTTGTATATCCTGCAATTAAATTCTGAGAGCTCTGGAAATCTCTCTTAGAGCTGCAGAATTAGAGGTCATTTTTGTGTGACCTGATGGCTAAGATGGTATCAAAAGTATCTAAGAAGTTTCAGACTCAAAATCCCTGACTGTGCTTAACTCCTTTAGGCCATTCTTTTTTTCTTTTTGACAACACCAACAACAGCAGTAACTTTTTATGCAACTTTGTATGTGTTATATAAACTTTTAATAGTAAATGGCAAGCCAACAATTTTCAGATGAAATGTATTTTCTGTTAGTGAATGTCAGTAGGTCAATACAAGCTGTTTTTGGAAAGACTCGGTTTAAATGAATTTCCCCATTTGAAGAAACTATAATTTTTTAAAGTGGCAAAAACCTCTTGTTTCTTCATTTTCAACAGCTAAGTTAATTATGTTTTTATTTCAGAAAGCTCACCACCATCTAAATGAAATATTTTCAAGCTATTTAAATGAATTGTGCATTGATCTGTTCTGCGCTTTTTTAATATTATTGGTTCACAAACACTGATAAATCCAGAATAGGGAAAACTATTAGAAAATCTTGCAAATTCCCACAGAGAGACAAAGCATTTCCTTTACTGATCTAATAACAAGTAGCAGTCATAATGAATGTCATAACTACAGTGGTTGTGAGGATAGTTATTGGCAATTTAAATCAAACTTCTCCCAGAAAACAGGAGAAGGTGGGAAGGAGTGAGGTGGGTGGATGATGGTTTAAAAGGATGGTTATTGATCGAGTTGTTCATGGTGGATTAACTCAGGAAGGGAGAGTTAGATTTATCTTAGCTTTATCTGTAAAAAAATTGAATATTTGCTTAATTTTACTGCATATGTACGGCATAACTCAATGATTACACACAGTTTATACAAAAAGCCCATACTAAAGCAATTAAATACTCATTATGTTAGTTTTCCTGGCTCGGGAAGAGGACTAGATATTTCCTTGGCCTCTCCTCCAGCCCTGTCTTCTATCCTTCCATACCCCATAGGCCAATCCCTCCAAAAGTAGCCTTTACTGAGCTGGGCTCAAAGCCATCTGGGCTCTGACAGGAATTTCCCTTAAGATCCATTTTGAGTCCAAAGAGCATTTGGGTAGGTGGTTTGGCCAGGAAAAAGGGGAGGCTGTCCTACCGTCTCTCTAGACTCCAGGACAAGTTCTATGCAAGTGTTATTCAAACTTTCCCAGGCTTTTGGACTCTAAACCCGACTTGTTTTCCATGTGTAAGCCCTGTCGAGCAAGTCCAAACCTACTGCAAAAAGCTTTACCCTTTTGCAAGATTTATAGCTGCCCACTGTAGGGCCATTAGAAACTGCACCCAGGACCCCAGACATCCTCAGGAGTTGAAAGCCACTGGCTTTCACCAAAGTAATCCTGAATGTGCTGAAAGTAATGGGACAGGCTCAAATCTCAGCTGGAGATAATGGAGTGTAGAATTATTCATGGCTCTGAAGCTGCCCACTTGGGTACCAGTAGCAACACAGCCCTGCTTGACCTAATTTACTTTATTCTCAGGCAGATCTTACAGCTCTGGACTGCTGCTCAGCACCAGGGCACTGCCAGAGTTTCCAGTCTAAAGGCACCTTGTGACCCCGATGTCTGCCAAGCTGTAGGTGAGGAGGAGAGAGCTGGCACAGAGAGCATCAAGAAAAAGCCAGGGTTTGCCTTGGAGTCCTTATAGAATCACAGAATCAGTAAGGTTGAAAGGGACCTCCAAGTTGATCAAGTCCAACCATTAACCCAGCACCACAATGTTCACCACTACACCATATCCACGGGTTCCCCAGCCACACTCCTGCTGAACACTTCCAGGAATGGTGATTCCACCACTCTCCTGAGCAGCCTATTCCAATGCCTGGCCACCCTTTCAGTGAAGGAAAATTTCAAAACATTCAGTCTAAACCTTCCTTGGTGCAACTTGAGGCCATTTCCTCTCATCCTGCCAACTGGGAGAAGAGACCAACCCCCACCTGGCTACAACCTCTTTTCAGGTAGTTGTAGAGAAGGATAAGATTCCCATTGCAGTCTGAACCCACTCAGCTCCCTCAGCTTCTCCTCATCAGACTGGTCCTCTCTCTGTGCTTTTCTATGTGTTTCAGCACAGGAGGCTGCAGAACTCCCTGCCAAGAGAAATCATTGACTTCTTTGTCTTGGATAACACTGAAAAGTCTGAAATCTGATTAAAGTTGGCTTGTTTGCTTGCCCTCTCTGTAGTTACATAGGGGTATAGGATTCACCTATATCTGCTGCACTTTTCCCCCTGGAGAAAACATTTCAGCAGTACTAAGAGGAGTCTAATCAGGTATTAAAACCAAAGTGAATTGCACTTGCTGTAGAATTGGGGTAAATTACCAGTGCAATGATAGAGCCCCTCTTCTGTTTTAATCCATTTTAATCTCATTGTTGAGTTAATAAAACCTATTGGTTTACTAAATCAATGTAGGGTGTGATTCATTATTATGCATGCTGGTACACAGAACTGAACACAAACTCTCTCTGCTGTAGACTGGAGCATCACTGATCCAACGGAAGTTGGCTCCAGGGGAAAATTAGCTCTTACCAATTGTCATAGAAAGACACTCTCTATGGTAAATTTTTGCTTGTGTGATACAGAGGTTTTATTTGACTTTGCTGATGCTGAATGCATTGAAATATTTTTACAAATGATTTAATCTACAAACAGAAAAGAAATCTCCTTTTGTTTGAGTTCATATTGGATTCATTTATGACCATTAAACAAAACAGCTATGCCCTATAATGAAGAGGGATTAGTAGGGAAACAAATATATTTGTTAGCTTTATTCTTCCCCCTGTATCTATTAGAACAAGCCTGTGTTTCCAGCTTGCATTCAATTTTCTTTATGGCAGGCTGCAGGAGTTGAGACATAAATTAAATAGATAAATTTATATAAACTCTGAATTTCTGCTGGTTTGCTGTCTCAGATCATATCATTCTTGCCAACAATCTTCATTTAGGAGGGTCAATCTATACAGTACTAGAGAAAAAGACACCTTTTTTCATCCTGTTCCTCCCAATATCTCTCTGAAAACGATGAAATTCTATGAACTTAAAAAGTATCTCTCTTATTTATAGCTTCGCAGATATCAGCTATTTGACAGAAGATTTTTCTTCTTTAAAAAACATTTTCAGTTTTTATTTTTTTTTATTTTTAATTCTCATAAAAGGACTTAAAAGGGCTTGAATCAGAAAGTGCTGGTCTCTTGAGAGATGTACACTGGTTTTCCTGATCGATAAAAAGCATCGAATCTGTCACACCCCATGTAAAAAAAACTGGTTTAAAAAAAAATTGTGCTATATACAGCCACAAGTCCTTGCAAATAAGAATACATCCCAGGGTAACAAAACCAGGACTCCCAAGGACTTCATGACAGCTGTGAAGGACTCTAAGCTCTGACATATAATCAAGTGAGAGCAACTTAACAAGTTACCAAACATCAGAAGAGCTGAGGTAGCAGTCTGGGCACACGTTCTTGGCTGGTGACAAAGATATAATAATGCAATTTAACTTCACTGACAGTGAAACAAAGTGAAGGTACATCATATTATTTTGCATTAGCTGCAGGCAAAGAGCATATGTATGGACAGGTACCTTCGCTCTGCTGTGCAATAACATATTAAGCCTCCATAACCCCATGTTCTATCCAAAACCTCAGATCTCCTTGCTTAAATGTCTTAAGCTTTTACTAAATCAACCAAAGGGGATTCTTTAGCCAAGGATCATCAGGGAAAGGCAGCAGCGGCACACCACCCTCTGTGCAGATTAAGGGAATGCAAACAGATTGCACTGAGCTAAGAGGAGGTCTGCAGCCTCCGTTCCTTCGACATAAGGAGACAATGTGCCACAGGACAGGCTCATGTTTTCAAGCTGAGGTCAAATGTCTAAGCCTTAATCCAGACATAGGCCAATTGAAACAGGGTCCTGTTAGAGAAAGAGGCCTCAGTTGCACAGTATAAATGTCCAGATTTCAGCCTTCTCACAAACATTGAAGGATTTTTACAGACTTAAATGGCCTTTGCCCTGTACTTGTTTGAGGTGTCATTTCCAGCAAATGGCACTCCAGTCTTTCAAAGAACACACATAAAAATGTAAAGAACTTAGTTTGAACCAGCAGTACTTGATTTGGGCATGAAAAAGAATGAATGCTTGAAAATGGAGAACCAATTGTGAGTGAGTTCATTAGGGCAGTGACAGTCTCAGCTGAGAAGGCTGAGCCTCCCTGAGCTCCATCTGTGCATTGCTATAGTTTTGTGGAATGATAGAATGGTTTGGGTTGAAAGGGCCCTTAAATATAATCTAACTCCTCTGCCATGGGCAGGGACACTTGCTGTTACACTTTGACTAGATTACTCTGTGTTGGTTGCTGTTGCTCTAATTTTCTCCAGAAACCTGGGTTGGGTATTATAGGCTGAGTCTTCCTTAGACAGGGCAGGATATCTGTCTACAGTCCTGTTAGAGAAATTGTAATATACAGTGGGATCAATGCTCACCTTAGGGGGCTAAGTCATGTGAGAAGACAACCTGAGCATTGGTTGAATACAGGAAGTGACAAGGAAGGCTTTATTTATTGTATATCTGGAAAGCCACCCGTCTCTGTGGACCCACTCAGCAAAAGGGGTATTGAAAGAAAATAAGTAGGTAAGGAAGACAGTGACAGAGCTCCCACCTGGAAGAAACAGAATACAGGCAACTTACTTTATCTACTTGCTGACTTGGCCTATCCTGGAGCTCTGAGGTCTTAATGATAGACTAAATACAGCAGAACGGGGTCAGAAAATTCTTGTTCCATCATCCAGTTCAGCAACAGCTCTGGAGGGCAGTTGTTCTTCTCAGATGCAGTGCTCCTTCCTCCCAAGACACCTTCATGCTGGTGTGGGCTGGAGTGGAGGTTTTCCCCAGCATCTGTTCCTCTTGCTGCCTTTTACTTTCCTTCTTGGATCATAGGTTTCAAATCATCAGTCCACCCTGGCTCTTTTACAGCAACTGACCTGACAAGAACTACATCAGTAAAAAAGATCCAGCTACAAATCACTGTCAGACTACAGAGATGTCTTTTCTACTACAGAGCTGGAGTAGATATGTATATCCAAGGCCCACCAAAAGAATCCATTCCTCTAGTCCATGGGGTATTTTCAGTTCTTGACCCAGGGTTACATCTGTGCACAGAGACAAGAACAGGAAAGGAGGGGCGAGCAGGAAACAAAGAGAAAAAATTAGGACATAAGTACCTATCCTCAGTGGTACAGATATAAGTATGGATTTATTCTGCTGAGAGAAGTGATTGGCAGGATCTGGGGGAGTATGAAAATGGGGCTCTGCTGAGATGCCCCTGGTTTTACACACTCAGGTGAAATAATCATAAAAGGCCTACATAGAAAGCTCTGACCATCCCAGTATCTCTCTGCTATCCCGGTACAACAATGTTTCCTTCTGCACTTGTCTGTGAACATGCCCATCTACCCTCGAGATCAGATTTATCTTAAAATGCATCCCCCAGTGACTCCCACAGCCCAGTCTCAGCTGGCAACCATGGCTCACGCCATGTGGGTTACGCTTGCTTGTTCCCAGCACAAGGCAAATCCAGCAGGGAAGAGGCACAAACTCTATTTTGTGTCAGGGCCGGGAAAAAATCTTCATGCACAGAGCTCGTGGGCAGACAACTCAAATCGCTGGCACAGAACTAAACTCTGGAGTCCTCATAATACCTGGAGGATTGTTCTTCTTAACCTACTTGCATTTTATTTTACTCATATCTTCTTTCTGCCTCTGCCACTTGAACTGCTAAGTTACAAATCTGTCTAGTAGAAGAATCTCTGCTCCCTCAAATGGCCTCCCTGGGCTTCAGAACTCCATTAATTAGCATCTTTTAAATGGTTGGGTAATATTAGTTGCTCCTTTTTGAAACCATTTCCCCAAGCCCTAATTTTAATAAAGCTGGTTCTCATGAACATTTGAATATTAAGGCCCTTGGTTACAAAAAGACGAAAGAGGCATTTCAAAAGACAGCTGGGCAACAATTACTTAAATGGCTGATATAATTTTGTGTGTCTGTGTGTGCCTGTGAATGTGCAGCACCTCTGAGATAAAACATTGTCTTAGAGGCTTTTCTGTGTCAGTGTACATGAGGTCTGAATATCTGTCATTTGGGAGGTGGCAGTGTCTGTCAGGGCAATAAGAACATCAGGGGCTCTGGGGAATTATGGCACGGTGCAGTATGTTTAAATGTGGATGATAATTTATTTAAAAACACACCACAAAGGGCTGAGTTTGCTTCATATAGTTGCATGCATGGTTTCAGATGTGAAATGTGAACTGAAAGTTGCTGTGTACTTAAAGATCGTAACCTGGGGAGTGTGTTTTTTATTTTTTATTATATGTATTATTCAAACTTTACAGCTTCACCAGCTGGGGCTGATGGTGGCAAAGGCAGAAACAGTGTGACTGATTCTGTGTGAAGCACTTGTTTGATGGGGATGATGCACTAAAATCATGTAGGTATAAATTTTTTTTTATTAGCATTGTCATTAAAGATCTGAAATTCTGTGGAGTATCACTAGCAAGGGTTTCCTTACCTTGTCAGCAAGATCCAGTTTTGCTGTGGAGGAATCAGAGGACAGCGTAGACTCCATCACCATTTCTTTTTTCCTCCTGAGGCTGACAACAAAGGTGTCAGCCCCATCATGTTTTTTGTTACATTGATACATCTTGTCAACTCAGGATAGGGCATAGACTCTCTGATTCACTTCTATAGGCTAGTGGATCAGACAGCAATGATTTCTGTCTTATTACAAATCTAAGGTTTGGTGATCAGTGAGGTGTAAGTATTTCTTCTGATGCTTCGTCTTGCCTGGGCAAGATTTACAGTAGTTTCCTTGCTGAAAGGCTTTATACACTGTCAGAACCTCTCCTGAGTCAGAGAACTGCCTATCAATGGGCTGTTATTTGCTCAGAAAGCAGCTGTGTTTTCCTACTAGATGCAAAGGCACAGCCATGATTTGTAGCCATTGTAAAATGATGATAATCTGTTATTCACAACCCACCAGAGGTGTGGTCTTGAGGTTTTGCTGAGCTGTACCTACTGCCCAAGCTAATACAATACCTGAAAAGTAGATTAGAAAATTTATTCTTCTTTTAATTCACCTGCCATGCCCTGATCTCACTGTCCTCTTCGCCATGGCCATTGCTTACCCTGAAATATCCTGAGCAAACCCTGGGGAGCTGATTCCAGACACTGGCTGGTTCACATGTCAGCAATGCTTCTCACCTCTGGTAGAGCTCAGCCTCACACTGAAAACCTCTAGTGAAAGAACTAACAAACTTTTCTATAGTTGCCTTCTCTGTATTTGTTTCAGTGACAGATTTGAGCAACAGTTTCAATTCTTAAGACATCTTCTTAATAAAAAGGCTTTTCAGGAACACTGAAGCACTCTGTCTTTTGTGTGGGAGCAATGTTCTCTGTGACAATGTGTGTGCTGCACTGAGTCCTTGTCCCTTCTACCAAATCATGTCCTCTATCCTCTTGAACTTAAGGAGATGTTCCTTAGCTGACCCCACTCATAGAACAATCACAGGAGGTCAACATTGTACATTGACTTGCAGACAGAAGTCCAGCACGCTCTATTTGGGGTTCACAATGTTGAATTCAGAGGAAATGCAGCAAAAAGGTAATGCAAGAGAGCCCTCAGGCTTCCATGCTGGACCTAGGACCATGGAAATGGCTCCCCATCCCCATGCGATTTCCCTCTGAGCCATTGGAAATGTGTATGGTGCAGTGAATCTACCTGCAGAGATTTGACTGGAGCTACCAGTGAAAGGCTGAAGTGGAATGGGTAATACACAGGAGTAAAAGGCTGCACAGGATAGGTCTTCCTTCTTTCTGAATTGGATGGTCCTGTGCTTCCCTTAAATTTGGCTTGTGGTTAAAACATAGGATATATATATATATATATATATATATATATATATATATGTATGTATTTTAAACATTTAAGACTCTTCTTTTATACATTCATGTTGCAATAGAAATCTGATCTTGAAAGACAGAAAGAAAAAAAGAGAGAACAGGATTTATAAATGCTCTAAGTCAAATATTTACTTTTCCTATCTTATTTCTTTGCATCTGCTTAAATAATTGCCAATAAGTTGAGAATCTTCTGGGTAAGAAGGAGAAGAATACATTTTTTTTCAGGAAGATGTATAATAGGTGAAAGAGATTATTATTGGTTCTAAGTGCAGAATAAAACTCAGCTTCAGGCCTTCTTTGCTAAGAATGAAAACATCTTTTCAGGATTTCTATGTATATGAAGGAAAGTGAATCTTTTTCTCTTGTAGTAATTGCATTTCTAGTCACAATTGCCTGTTATCTTTGCATTTCCCACAGGTGGAGATATTGGTTTCCATGGAGGGTTTGCTGTAGCTGTTCATCTCTCAAAACCCTTTGTGATATTATGAAATACTAGGCTGCCAAGTCGTCAGTATGTTTTTTTCTAATGAACACACATGCACAGGCAGTAATTTGTTTATTCAACTCCTTGTGCAGGTTTGTTATTTATTCCAAAAGCAAACAGCAACATACAGGTTATGGTTCAGGGGAGAGATGAAGCCCCTTCACAGGAACTGCCCTGGGAGCAGGTCCAAAGACCATTTGTTCACTGACAGTCTGTGACAACACCTGTGGGAATCTGTTCAACTTCCCCCCATTCAAAGAATTTTAATCTGAAATTTTAATTTCTTTTTCAGGGAGACTTGCCTGTATCATTCATGAATTCTCTTTGTCAGCATGGAAATAATTCTAATCACCTAAGTTTATTTTTCCCCTGTTCGCTATTTTTGCTGCAGTCTGACGAAACTAGTTTGGTCAGCTTCCCACTTGGTAATAGGCAGATTCACTTTTTGATTTTCAGTCACGCACAACACAGCAAGAAAACAGCTCATGGGGGTGATCAAAACACCTCACTGAAACCATTTCTGCTTATTTTGTATTTTGTAATTATTCTTCTTCTCTTTTTCCTTCAGCATCATGGAAATATTTGAGTTAAAATTAGGTTGCCAACATCACTTAAAAAGAGATGAACGATTTTAAATCCCTAGTCAGTGTTGGAATCCATAGGCAGTACTAAAAGAAAAAAAAAGGCAAACATTTATCCTCAGAATCAGCATAATTGTCATAGTTATTCTTTGTTTTAACTAACAAGCTCTGAATTTCAGATTACTTCCTTCTTTTTTTCCACTGATGCTGGTGAATATCAAGAAGTGTGAAAGCAAAGATAGGATGCCGGATTGCTGAAGAAAAAAATTGTTAATCCACTTTGCTCTTCTGCTCTAGCCTCAGTCTGTTGGGAGGAGAGGACCGTGAAGGTGAAAAGGGCAGGGAAACAATTTCTGAAAACCTGTGCACTGGCTACAGGAGAACAGCATGAAAACAGGTCTGAAGCTGCTTCAAGTAGTATTTGTCCCTGTGATAACCTCACTCAAACCATCTTTCACCTTCATTTTAGAATCTGCCATAAAAATAAAGGGAAAAAACAGGCCAATGAGGAGGGGTGGGAAAGACTTCTCTGTTTCACATTCTTCCCCAGAGATTTGCAGGTAACAAAATGAAACAAAATGAAGGGATTGCTTGCTTCACGAAGTTTGTAGCACATTTCACTTGTGCAAGGCCAGAACCACTCTTTGTCAAGCAGATTTCATCCTACAAGCTTAAAGAAAACACAAGGCTGATGGTCTTGTCAGCAGGTGTTGTGTCCCATGTGGGGCTGCGGACACTGAGTGTTGGCAAATGGTGGTTGCTGTTAGTAGGTGGAAAGAGGGAGGACCCTGGGCTTATACATCATGTCCTCCTGCAAGGAAGGCAAAGGGAACTGTGATATGAAAACCTTAATTCCCTCCAAACAGAGACTTATCTACCTGTCATGACTCTGAATTTGATGAGTTTTCAATGCAGTTTTATGTGATGGATGGTTTGGGCCCCCTACAGTTTACCTGCCAAAAGTTAATGCAAATGCTCCAGAAGTTTGCAGAGGAAATGAAAGCCCAGGATGTTTCTGAAGTCTGGGAGATAATTAGTGTGATTTACATCCTCGGCATTACAGGAAGCTTAACATTTCTCGTGTTCCCATGAAATGTTATTGGAGAGGTGGGGGCTTGGGAAAATTATATTGGCTGAAGTGCATGGATCAGAATGCTTGTGAATATTGTAGCTGCTAACACAGATGGAAAGCTGATAACAGACTAAGGGGGTTTCAGATCCCGCTGCTGCACAAGGACACACTTTTACAGATGCTGGAACTGCTGAGCTAACTGCTTTTCATTTGAAAACTACTGCTTTGAATGGGCAAGAAATGTCTTTGCTATACTTAGAGGTGGATTATGTGATGGGAAAAAATAGAAGGGCTACTTCATGTGCCAGCACATGAAACTGCCTCTGAGTATTGCCAGAAAAGGAGAAAAGCACAGCAAAAGCTTCTCAAAATCTGTCTCTAATGAGGAGCAGGTGTGAGTTTTGCTCAAAAGCAGGTTGCAGTGCAACTCCAGGGAAAGCTGACATGCTCTTGTGGTAGGAAAGGAGAACACAGAGGAGTAGAGAAGTGGGAACCTCTGGAATCCAGGCCTTAAGGTTTGGCCTGTTGACACATGACAAACTGTTCAATGCTCACTGTTCTCAGAGATCAGTCACTCTCATCATTGGGACTGAGACTGCACAGTTCAGCAGCAGGATTGCTGTGGATCAGGAAGGTCAGAGGGGCACGGGGTACAGAGAACATGCTACTTGGCAAATGGGAGCATCTAGAGAGTGGAAAGCCTCAGTGCTGAAAGCTGTGGACCAGAAAAATAAATAGGTGGAGCAGTGGCAGACAGAGGGGATGGATGCTGGTGGAATGGGACTAATAGGAGATTTCCATTTTTCCAGGTTATTTGGGGAACTAGCCAGTATAACGGTGCCTTTAATATTTTAAAATATAATTTAACTTTACACATTTTTGCCCTGTATAACCTTCTCTCGCCTTCTCTCAAAGAGATCACTTCAGTCCACACCAGTGAGTCGCCATGGAGACTACAGCCATGTGATGGCCAGACGTGACTCCACACCACTGGAGCCTCACTACTTAATTATTTATTAATAGACTTTTACCCTCATAGCCTCAAGAGATGCAACATCTTGTTACCAAGGCTGGGAGAGAAACAAGAAACAAAGGCACAAAGAAAGGGGAGAAAAACACAGGCAATTACAAATAATTAATTAGAAGTACTATAAACAGGCCAGGAAACATGTAATAGGAGTGGAAATGGAACTGAAAAACCTATAGGTCAGTTTTGTTTAGCTGAGGAAGTATCTGACTAGGTAGAGAAAAGACACTCAGTATATGGGGAAGTGAAGTTTGTGGCCAGGGTCGGTTCACTGGGTGCCCACTGCAGGAACATCCTGTTCAGGTTCTCAGCTGGAAATGAACACTCACAGCAAGGGCACATTACCCTGCCTTAAAAATCTTGCCTTAAAAATTTTGATCATCCACATCAGACATAAGAACCTTGGAGACCACAGGACTTGTGGCTTTGGTGACTGGTCACTATTTCTGAATTGCAGGGAGTCTCTGGCACTTGTGAAACACTTGTGAAAACCTCTCACTGCCTGAATTTTTGATTGAAACAGACCTGGCAAATAACAGGTCAATTCACAGGACCGAGTGCCAGTTTATAAAAAAGGTCCAGATGCACAGCAAGATTTCCTTGCTTTGTATTTGTTTTAATTGAACAGCTAATCCAGCCTATTATAATAGAAAATAAGTAGAGGCAAAGCATTTATGATTTGTCTTATTTCTGTCTCTTTACTTTTTTAGACCTCTGTAAGAGCTACGGCATTTACTGACCAGGTATTACTTTTTCTGAAATCTTCTGCCCGATCTAATTAACCCAATGACTTTCTTAAGGATCCTTGTGCCTTCCACAGTTGGTGACTCTACACTAGTTGGAGACTGAGAACAAGTTGGAACTCTGACAGGGCTTGTAAGGGGACATCTGTGTCCTCTAGATAAATATCAGGCATGACAAGACAATGCAATGGGCAAGAAAAATGAAAATGATTTCATAATGTGTCTTCAAAGTGGGGAAAAAGCATAAAAATCCTTCAAATCCAAGCACAATATAGAGCAAAACTAGAGGAAATGCATGGCACAGAGCCAAGCAAATTTAAGGAACAAATCTAGCAAACAATGAAAAGTAACAGCTCTGACCAAAACCAACCATTAAATGTTAAATGCTGCTCTTGTAACTGACAACACCAACAACTTTAAAGGGCTGTTTTACTAGCCTGTGTATGTGTGCATGGGGAATACTGAACCTCTCACAGGGCTGACTGTAATTTTGTATTTCTTGTGGTTTGGTTTGGTTCTCTTTTTTTCAGTATTTATTTGGTCTTTTTCTTTACAAATTTGTGGTAATTGAAAGTGAAATCTATAAAGTCTGGCTGATTGCAGTTAAGGAAGTTGGAGCACTTTGGATCTGGTCTATGTGGGCGTGAAGGACAGTGGGCATCACCTCCCTGATTGGCCTCTAAGGGTAAACTCACCTGAGCTGTAAACTCATCAGGAGAGGCAATGGAGGACCAGGAAGAGTAAAGAGTTTTCTGACATTCCTGTGCATTTTGAGTAGAGTTTCCATCATTTTCTCATTCCCTTTGCTTATAACGCACTCTCCAGAAGTGTGGTATGCTGCTGGTTATGTACACAAAGCCACACAGTGTCTTTAGGTGGGATCTCAGCATTGTTTGGTGCTCAGGCTTCTGGTGTTTAAGCATCCAGGAGTCTTTATTGCATTTTGCCTCACCATTTCTTCCTCCTTTGAAGAAGGATAGTGTTTGAGTTTGTCTCCTCTGCACAAAGCGCTTAAACAACTACTTCAAGAACAGAGGAAGTACTGAGGCAACTCCCCAAAATTGATGCCCTGGTCTTTCCCTGCCTAGCACAGGTCAGCAGTGTACATCAAACCCATCCTCATCCTTTCTTGTTAGTGCCAAATGAGAATATTTGGCTTTTGTTCATGTGAGCAAACCACAGAGCCAGAAGTCTTTTTCATCTGAGGGGAACAAGAACTCAGGCTACCCCTTTTTCTTTACTGTTCCACTCTACCCTTATTCTCTTGTCTGTCCTCCAAGAACCCTAAATCTCACTCAGTGGTACTTTTGTGAGACTTCTTCCTTACCCCTCTGCCTGGAGTTTTTTGGAAACCACTCCTAACATCTCTGGTATTCTCTGACATTAACCAGGTGATTCTCTAATCATATTTAGTACAGCAAGATTAACCTGTCATTAAAAATATAATTGTTCTTCAATCTGCACTTCTTTCTGAAATGGAGCCTGAACAGAATGCCAATCCTCTGACTAGAACTTTGCTGCAAAGCCTCTGGCAACAAAAAGCTTATTATTTGCAAAAGAGGGGATCCTAATTGGAAAATATGATGGAGAGAAAATAGTGAATCCCCAGTAATCTTCCAAAATGATAATGCATATGGTATAATGAATATTAATGTATCATATTTATGAAATGGGGACACTGGAAAGTGCAAGATAAGTTTTCCTTCTCTCTGCATTATACTTGGCAAATAACACTCGACAGGGTCACGTTCACCCAGCAGTCGTCCTCCACACCTCTGTCTCAGACACAGCTGAACTGCTGCTAACAAAAATATACCCAAAATTTCCCTTATCTATGACCTTACAACAGCCACCATCCCACTTCTGGCATTCCCCACCCACAAGTCTTCTCTTGGTCATTACTTGTTTCAATGAAACATGACATTCTCACATAGCCTTCAATCCTGTGAAGCCAGGAAGACCCATGAACACAGATCAACTCTGCTGAAAACACAACATTGTCCTAATTTCCACTATTGCTAAGGACTGGTGATCTCTGAGAAAGGGAGATTTTTTATCTCTATCAAAATTAAATTTCAACATAATTCAAATGGATTTTAAAGTCAGGTTCCTCAGTTCTCCTGGATTCTTGAAGTCACTGGAACTACTTGTGTGAGTAAACGGTAAGACAAAAAATTCAGGAACTCAATCTAGCTCTTACCATTCAGATTTTAAATGCTAAGAAGTACCAGAGTTTGTCCTGAAGTCCTTGATGGATATGCTGTTACCCAGAGATAGCCCCATATCAGCTAAATTCTTGTTTCCAGCACTATAACCATAGTACAAGAAGTTTTCTAGGACAATTGACTCTCCCTTAAGTATAGTCATTACCTGTTCTGGCAGACTTCCTTGTAAGCCTTTAAAAAATAATTCCAAGAGAATTGAAGTTTATTGGAGAGAAATATTCTTTTATTTACTTGCCCATTCCCACACTAATATCTTCCTGTTATCTGCTTCCTTTGGAATTAAGTGGTTAACATAGTTACTGTGTAGAAATGTAGATTTCCCTTGGCACTCCTTGGATGGAAGAAAGGATAATTTCAGACAGGTTCCCCTTAAGGTAATGCATCTGCCAGAGCTATCTCAATATTTCTATAGGACAAATGAGAGTGACAGCCTGGGAGAGCAGGAACGGAAGAGCCATCATGCTGATGAAAGACCTGGGTGGGACTCCAGGGATCTGCACTCAGCTCTGGCCACAAACTTAGTATGTGACCTTAAGAAAACCATTTTATTTCCCTATTCCTTAGTTCTCTTCCTGTCACAAATTTTACTTTCCCTGAACTCTTTTTCTACCATGTTGGTGTATACTACAAGTTCTTAGGTATAATGTCCATCTCTCATCCTGTCATGTTATTTAGCAGAAGGGAGCACAGATCTTTGCAAGGGCCTCTGGAAACTAGAGCAGAGGTGACAATAACAGCAATGACAATGGGAAATAACATCCTCAGGACTACAAAGGTGATTCCCTGTCTTCTGATGTCAGTCCACATAATCCCCACGAAGAATCCACAGTGTGTTACAATCACCATGTGGCCCCACCAGGATTACAGGGACGATTCACCTACAGAGCAGTTCATCAGTTAGCACTCGTAAGATGATGGTTTGAAGTTAAGGGTGTCTCTGGGGCTGTCATTGATTTTTACAAAGGTTGAACATGGAGTGTGACAGCAAGTCATGTGCTCTGGCTTTAAACCTGGTCCCTGTTTCTTCTGCTGAAATAAGGTCTAAGCAATATGCATGTTAGAGGCTGTGGCACACATAAAATATACAATTCGGTAGGGACAACTGAATATAAACCATTGCAATGGCTTTGGGATGTGCTTCCTTCACTCTACTTCCAGCAAATGCTCAGATTTGCATCCACATGTGCTATTTCAGAAAGCATCTAGCACTGTGAGGAATCACCTCCCCCAGGCTATCCAAAACCTTCAGCCACTGCCATTCAGAGCAATCTCTATATACAGAATAATTACTTTAATCAGGAGATGTGTTAGAAATAGGATATGTGCAGCTGTTGTGTGGTTCCCTGCACTTCCTGAAATGGCTGCCTGAAAAAGTGGGTTAAAACTGTAGGTGGAAGGGCAGTTGTCATGGAAACTGCATCATTGGCAGCTTCATTTCAATCTTTTCTTCCTTCTGATAATTTTCTACCCATTTTACCACTCTGAGTAGATACCCTTCCATCTTGGTTCTCCTTTGCCTTCATCAAACCACCGGTGATACCACAAGTCAGGAGTCAGGCCTTGTAAGTGAACCTAGTGGGATGAAATATGGGACAACAGTGACAGGGTTCCACTGGGAGACAGTTTTGGGGGGGTCAGAGGAGCTGACTTCCCAAGCCAGGCAGAAGACCTCAGGGTGTGGAAAGGAGTAACTTTTACTGGGCTAGGACTGTGCTCTGGTGGCACTGGGTATCATCTTGGCTGTGCCTGCCGGGAGGGCAGTGCCCTCTGACTGTCCAGGGACCACCAGACACTCAGACAGCTCTTCCAAGGCTCATGGTGCTCTGGGAGTGGGAGGAGAAATGATGCCTTTCTGTCAGCTAGATATTGTTTTGAAATCAGAAGGAATATGAAGGAGATAATTTTCAGGGCTGCTCAGCCTTGAACACAGCAGGTGCCACTCACCAACACTTTCTGTGAGAACTTGGTGGTGGTAAGGACAAATTGAGGTTATGTGCCTTGGTGTATTTCTGTGCCAGTGAAACAAACCTGAAATAGGCCAACTTCTGAGATGAACCAGTGCAATGCAATTCCAGGTCCCTGGAGCAGGATACAAAGCATGTTTTCTGCAGCTGGAAAACAAGTGAGGAGGGATATTGGATGGAGCAAATTCACCCAAACGTGCAAGTTAAGCAGGACATGGACGTTAGTTTGCCCTGTTTTCTGGAGGAAGGTGCTAACAGTTCTCTGGCAATTGCAGGATCATGTTTTGAAATTTTGAACTGCAAAACTTTCGAATGTTTCTCTGAACCTTGCCAGGTTCACAGGCACTAATCCTATTTCAGACACAAGGAGAGTTTAGTTTTCAATATTGCAAGCCAAAGTGAGAACCTAAATCTTCACTGCTCTGCCACCTTGTCTGGTCTGTGGTGCTGATTCCTCCAGACACTCCAGGCTGTACAACCTTGTGTTATCATTTTGTCTGGTTCTGGTTTTCACAGCTGACACTTCAGGGCTATGTCACATCACTACAACAGGTAGTGGAGGTGGCTCTTCAAACTTCCTCTACTTCATATCTGAGATGGAAACCTTGACAGGCTCTGATTAAGATGAAGAAATTGGAGGCTAGGAGCAAAATCCAGCTACTTTCACAACAACTGTAATGCAACGGATCAGGTCCTCACTGCTTATTTTTACAGTGATCTCTACTATTTGTGACAGTTCCACTGCTTCATTAATATCATGTATTTCTATGTTATCTGCACAGCCTCTGACAGGTCAGCTGGCTTTTCTGGGATTATTTTATAGAGGGTTGGAAGCCTGAAGGTTCATTCTGGGTGTGCTGAAGCACAAGATTTGTAACAACCCTTAAGCCTTACCATTCGCTGCTGAGATTTGGCTGATGAATTTGCTTGCTTAAGGGGGCAAACTCCAAATGTTACAAGATAAATCATCACATTAGCTGATTTGTTTATTTCTTCCTTTATATCAGGGGGACTTGGGGTTGGGAGAAATTTTATTTAGTCTTGTACTTCTGAAAATGAAAATCCTCTTGCCAGCTCAGGTATAAAATAGTCCTTGGCAATGCAAGCAATGGTCTCTGTCCAATACTATCACACCCCCTAATATTAGGTAAAAAAAAAATTGTGTTGATATCTGAAAGAAAATAAATCTGGTTTTACTGTGAGCCTTTTTCAGGCTCCAAATCCAGCTGTAGCAGGTAGAAAAGCAACTTAAGAGAAGAAAACAAAACCAAAACCAAATCAAACTTAAACAAGCAAGAGATCTGCAGTCACAGCAGTGAAATTTCCCAAACCCTTGATTTGCAGTGAAGACAAAGGTACAGCTTTGAGAGAACAGCCTGTTTAATCCACTTGTGGGGCTCACACAAACTCTTTACAGACAAAACTCAGACAAGTTACCACAGCATCCTTGTCCATTGCTCCTCCTGGTAGGGATATTAAGGCTCCATCTTTACCAGTGACCTCTGCCTTTCTTTACAAACCAGGTTCTGGCTATTGAAACAGAAGGCTCTGAATTTTTTGAACCTTCATTAGAAGCTCACTCTAAGTCCCACCTCTGCTTTCCCTGCTCTGAAATACATGCCCTCCTCAGAAACGATTAGGTTTCTCCTGCTGCAGGGCGTGAATGTTTAACTTTATACATAGATGACTATGTAGTCTTTCTGATCCACATTATACAGATTATCAACTCTATAGTCCCTTTCAGTGCTTTAAAATCCCTGACTTCTCAATGCTTAGTCTGCAAAGTTAATGATTCTGATACTGGTACACTCGTGATATTGTGTTATTAGTTCAATACATTATTTTAACCTGCAGTTTGTGCTGAGAACTCTATTCCTTAACCACATGGCTGATTTTTATCTGCTCTTCATTGTACAGGAATACACAGGTGATTGAAACTGTCCCCAAGTTGGTGTGACATTCAAGAATATATTTTGAAAAGTTACCATCAGCATTTTCCTTGCATATTATTGTTCTGTAATTAAGCAATACATGTGGCTTGAAAGTCCTTAATAAATTTGAGCATGATTTATGGGGATCATTTGTTTAAGCTTTCTGTTTAATGGCAGTAGATTTGGAGCTTTTATTACAAATTGTTTCATTTAGAGTTTAACCATCCTCTGGCCCCTGGATAAAGCACTTATTTGATGCATGCCATTTTTTATCATTTAGGTGCTAGACATAAAGCAAAAATAGAACGGAAAAACAGTCCCAGTGGAGAGAAGCAAATGTGTGAGGCAGAGGGGTGAGGAGGAGCATGGGCAGAGGAGTCAATGAAGGAGCATATTGGGTGACTCTAAGGAGCCAGCTGGAGAACTTGTGATCCACAATGGAAGTTTTAACCTCATATTGTAAAATTACAGCTCTTGACATGGTTTTGTTCTTAATTAGCTTTGAAGTGCAAGTTTGCTTCCACAAAGATCAGTGTCTGTTGCTGATGCCCAGGACATGTGGGCTCAGACCAGTCCCAGTCATGGTACCTGTGTAGGTGCAGCTGCCCTGAAATCAGCCATCTGCAGAAGAGGGCCACCAGCCTGGAGGATGAGAGCACAGCCTCAGGAGTCATCTGCACCCATGTTTAACAAGTGCAGCTGAGAGTCAGTGTTCAAGACCATCCAATATAATCTAAAATGGCCTTGAGAAAATCAATTACCTTCAGTTGATCTTGGATTTCTAGTTTTGCTTTCCCCAGATACTCAGATTGTTCCAGTGCCTCCAGACGATGTTGTCAAACCCCTAGAGCTTAATGAGCTTTTGCTCGAGTCATTATTTGGTTAAAAAGAACAAACAAACCAGCTTTCCAGAAGGTGTATTGCTTAACACTTTTCTACCTATTACTCTCAGTTTTGAAGGAAAACTAAAAGCATGAGGTTTGAGAAACCAATCAAACCATATGAAAAATGAACAATTGGGACTACACAAACTTGAAAATGATTGGTCCAAATTATTGAGCATATACAGCACTTAAGAGTAATGAAGGTACTTATGCAGCAGTGGGACTGG
Source organism: Scytalopus superciliaris (assembly GCA_013400415.1). Taxonomy (NCBI): domain Eukaryota; kingdom Metazoa; phylum Chordata; class Aves; order Passeriformes; family Rhinocryptidae; genus Scytalopus; species Scytalopus superciliaris. Next base: position 235,535 of record VXBX01002109.1, read on the forward strand.
TTTCAGAGCTATTTGCCAACTAGACAGCAGTCTAAATTTGCAGCAAATGCTGGGCCACAACCTCATTGTGTTTTCTATCCCTTTGTGACTCCAGTGGCTGTATTGCAGAGTAATGAGTTGAGTTTATTACTCAAGATGTGCAGTTCCTCTGCTCACACCAGCCCATCACTTCCTGTTTGGAGACGTCTGGCAGAACTCAGTTGGTTTTTACACAAAATCTGTTTTCAGCAGGTGCAAGAGGCCATTGGTGGGATATAGGAACAAGAGCAGAGCCACCACCCAGCAGCAATCAGTGTTTTCCCCTGACTTATGACTATTGCCACTGTTGAATCCTGGCCATGCTTGTATTTTTTTCTCCCAATCCTAGTTTTATCTGGGAAGCAGAAGCACAGCCTCAAAGATGGATTGACCTTGCAGGATTGTCTCTGCTTTCAGTCCTTAGAGTGCTCTCCAGAGATGTCTGCAGAAAAACACGCTTACTGAGGGGCTTAGACTCACACAAGTAACTCCAAAGCAGAAGACTACCAGTATTACCCAGCTCTTTCCATACCAACTTCAGATTGTTACTGTGCAAATGAAAACAGAAATGGGTGTTGTTGTGCTGGTTTAATACTGAAAACTTCAAATTCAGTATCTATTGAGATGGTTGTATTCTGTGCAGTCTGTTTAACTGTTCTTCATACTAAAAACAGTAGCTGATAATAACAATGATGATTTGCCTACGTGTGTGGCAGTTCCCGCAGTGGAGGGAAGGGTCAATGTCAGAGACGAACAACCCTGACTTAAGCAGGGTCATGTATATGAAACATTGCAGTCAACGAGATTAGAAGCAGGGGGAGGGCTGTGTAAGGAAGAGTTCAGCCACAAGGAGAGTTTGACCCTCACACTGCTTTCCCTTCTCTGGATGGAGAATGGTTGGAGCCCTGTTTGTCATGAATCAGAAAACTCATAGCTAGCTACCTGCATGTCACATTCAGATTCCTGTGGCTGGGATGTGGAAGGATTTATAAACATGCAGGCTAGACTTTTATTTTCTGATAATCTTGTTTAGTGTGACAAATAGCCCCCTGAACAGGACACCCACTGGCTTTCAGCGTCCACGTCACTTGGACAGCCTCCAGCTTTCCAGTGCCTGAGGTGTTGGCTTCCTTCCCAGCACTTCCCTCTATCTGCAGCCTTCCAGCAAGTTTTCATCACTTCAGACTCTTCCAAGGCAGTGACCCTGATGTACTTGTCACATGATGTTCTCAAGATAGCCGTGGCACTTAGCAATGTGCCCAAGAGTCAAGCACAATTTAGGAAGTTAGACAGTGCTTCACTTTCTTTGCCATTCTTCTGTTCCTTCTCCTTGCTGTTCCCTTCATCTCTCTCTGCTGCTCCATCCAGGGAGATCTTGGACGAGGCTATAGGTTGCTTTCCACCCACTTCTCTAGCTCTACTACTACCTTACAGTGTGATAACCAGCAACCCAGTCAGCTCCTCCAGGCATGCATTTACCACTCTATGAAATGGGGATGTCATTTGCTTATCCTGTTAGGTAGCTCCAGGCTCAAAGTCTCCAGTTGTTAAATCCTGTTTAAAACCCCGCAGAAGGGAGTTTCAATACCACTTGCACCCATTTCTGGCCTTTATCCAGCACTCTCCTTCATCACCACTCAACTGGCTCCCACCAGCCTAGCCAATTCTTTTCCTGTTAATAAATTGTGAAGCAATGGAAGGGAACCATGTTCGCTTTTAATCAGAGCCATGGCAGCTCGATTCAATATAAACAATCCTGGCACCCCAAAGATTTCCAATTGATGGAATGAGCGTTTGTGAGGACATCAAATGTCTCTACTGAGTCAAATGAGGTGGTCTGAACTAGTCTTGTGATTTCAGAGTTATCTTCAAAGCAGCCTCAACCCATCTCAGAGTACAAAACAAAATTATAACAAAGCAGAATTTACAGAATTTACTTATTTTTTGCAAGGAGCGACAGCAGGAGGTACTGAGGTGGGCAGAAGGGTACAATTTACAAGATGCAGAATTTATCATTTTGCTTGGGTACTGTGGGTGAAGTCTGGTAGGTGTGTGCACCTTCAAGTGTTCTCCATCTATGCATATGTGCACAGGTGGGTTTCATACATACAGGTATTAATACATGTGACATACCTTCCGGTGTCGCATCCAAGAGCAAATGCTGTTGTGCATCTCACACATTTTCATATAAAACAGACATATCTAATCCCTTTCAGATTATGCCTGAAGATTCAGCTAATGCATTCTCTGAATTACTACAGTCCGGTTCTTACACAGAAATAATTAGCCTGTGGAAATACTCTCCTTTTTACCAGCAGAGGAAGCCATATTCTCATCCAGAGGCAATTACTCTTCTAATACAAGTTTTATAATAACCTTAAACAGTACAAAATAGCATCATTGTTTGCTTTAATAAATACTTCAGAGCACTTTAGCTGTATTGTAAAATGGCTTCACAAAATCCTGTTTCAGCTTCTTCCAGTCTGCCTGCAATGACCTCCATCCTTCTGGCCATTTTGTTCCCTTGAAATTTTGCAGTGACACCTAAACAGAGATGTTTTGAATTACAAGTGTGAGGAGTTCAGAATTATTTTCTCTTTATCTTCCAAATGACTTTTCATCATGTGTTAGACCCAAGTATCTATTAGGGTAAAATCAATAGAAGTTCCTAGAATGAAGAGAAAATGCCCCAGACTTAATAAACTTCATGCACAGCCACTGCAACTGCGTATCTAGAATGAAGCTAATAGAGTGGCTCTTTCTACAGGTTACTGATGTTTGAAATAAGTCCATTGCTAAAATGTTCAGGAAATGTAATTCTTAGCATTACAACCAAAATAGGACTCCTGCTTCTTTGCCTTTATAGGTACATCAGAGCATCAACAATTTCTCTAGTATAAGTTCTCAATATCTGAATACCTGGGAATGCTAAAATAGATATAACCAATCAATCTCTTTCTTCCTTTCTTCATTCCTGTGGGAATGCATGTGAAAAGTTCTATGCTGAGTGACAAGGACATCTAGGAACTGAAGAAACATGTCCCTTTGCTGGGACTTCAATATCTCGGCTGTTCTTGTCAGGCTGGAAGCAAAGGTCAGTGGCCCTCTAATATTTTCTATTATTTTTTTATTTTCTATTATTTCAGGTGGATCCCATGTTCCTTTCTCCTCTGAAGGTTGTGAAGGAGCCAGTGAGTTGGGAAGGATCTTCTGGTTGACAAGAATCATTATTTAAACTAAGATTATTCATCTGAGCACCAAAAGTTCATTGAAGACCAGCTGAGTGACACCCATGATACTGAGCTTGCATGTAAATGTAATGTTTGCTCTTTAGGACTAGCTGAGTCAGGCACACATGGATAACAGCAACTGTGTTCCCAGTCCCTCCATGAAGAGTAGGGCACAGCAGGACTACTGGCTGCATATCAGTCAGGGAGCTCTGGAGAAAACAGTGGAAAGACATTTCTTCTCTACCTCACAGGTCTTGTGATGGGACCCATCCAGAACACAAAACGCATCCTGTGTCCAGGAAACTACAACCAAAAACCACCTGGATACACATTTTATTAGTATGTAGATGGACAAAACAGCAACAGTATTTGGTATTTATAATTCAGGAGCATTAAAGAAAATACAGTACTTGCTGGAAAGCAGTGATGCTCTCCATCTGCCTTATCACTGGATTCCAATGGTTGGGTGCCCACAGACCTTTTGCATTAAATTTTACATTGATTTTTATAGCCAGTTATTACATGCAATGTCTGAGCACTTCAACTGCTCTGTCTCCTCCCTGGTGTGGTATGAAATAAAGTTCATGGCAGCAGTGTAATGGATGGCTCGGACCAACTCCCAAAGTGGGGGTTTATCAGGTAATTATTTAAGGGGAGTCAGAAAATGTGCTCTTTAGTGTCTACATATAAAAACTGCATTAAGTTTGGAAAGAGCCAAAACATGTCGTATCATGGGTTCCTAGTGCTTATTACTTCAGCCCCATTTCTCTTTTCTCCCTCTCCCTTCCAGAGGAGCACCTCTAGGCCTCTGCTTTTCTGGGAGGAGGCCAATTCCATCATCCCATCCCTCAAAGCCCAAGGAGAAAGGGATGCACTTCTGTATCCCTTTTCTGGAGCCTACATAGGTACTGAGGTGGATGCTGGAAAAGCACAAGTTTTATAGCAGCTGGCAAACAGAAAGCCTGCACACCTTCCTTTATAAGCTGCATTGTGACTTTCAAAAGTGGAAGGGCTAAGGCTGTCTTCACAGGTATTTGATCAAGACATGCTAATACTGCCTTGCACTCTGGGACCCTCCTTACAGGAAGAAGACTTTTTAGCAGGGCCTGCAATAGGACAAGGGATAATTGTTTTACACTAAAAGGGAGTATCTTATAGCTAAATATAAGGAAGAAATTATTTATGCTGAGGGTGGTGAAACACTGGCACATGTTGCCCAGAGAGGTGGCAGATGTCCCATCCATGGAAACATTTAAGACCAGGCTGGATGGGGCCCTGAGCAACCTGATCTAGTTGAAGATGTCTCTGTTTCAGTGGGAGTTGAACTAGATGACCTCTAAAGGTCCTTTCCGACCCAAACCATTCTGTGGGCCAGTGATTCTGTAAAGGTGGTTCTCAATGCTGACCTTAAGGAGAACTGGCACCCTCACCAGGAAGGTTTAGCAGATGTTGGATTTGCATAGGCTTGGACTTCATATTTCCATATTTCGGCATTTTTTCATTGAAAGTACTGCACCACTAAAAAAAGGTGTTGAAACCTTTTCTAAGTTGCAAGTAATGAGTTAAAAATAAATGGATAAAATTCCACCAGATTTGCACATGCCATTTGCCTCTCTGGGATACAACTAGATGGCGGGTGGCTCAGCCTGGAAGGGGGATCAGCATCGTTGGATTGTTGCAGAGGGAATTCTGCCTTTTCTATACATCTCATTTATATCTATCTAAGAAGAGCTGGGCCCATTGTCTCAAAATTGCTTTGAGCTGGGACAGGATGAAGCAGGCTGTGGATACATGAGCTATTAGAGCTATTAGTGATGGTGATGTTAGACAGTATCGCTTGTCTGTCTGCTTTACAGTTATAAATGTGTATCATTTAAAATACAATAAGGGGCCAGATGCTCAGATGGTGCCTGACATCTATCCACCAGATTCTCACTGCTGCAGCTTTAGCATAAGTCACTGTCTTTACAGGGAACATATATATTAGAAAAATTTGTTGCTGAATTTGAGATCCAAGCTACATCCATGACATCTGGTTCACTGTCTGCTAACATTTCCATGGAATGGCATGTGATTGTGTATACACTATCCTGAAATTACAAATTGGGAATGGAAAGGAGGGTCCCAAATATGAAAATAAGATATTGTTACTAAAAATCTTCCATGAATGTTTGCTTGTTCAAAGACAGAAAGTTAAAATTATTTTAATATTCTCTGCCAGCCTGGACATCTTAATTCTGCAAATGCCAGTTTAACATGAGCAAAGGAAAATGAAGAGCTCTATGAATCTTACTCCTTGGGTTCATGTCACCTATGTATCTGCATAATGCCTCTGGAGCAGCTGCTGAGTATTATCTCTGGTGTCTAATCCTCTAATTTCAGAGTGGTTTTGTGAAGATCATTGCTAAAAACTTAATGTAATTAATATCAATTATTTAGATTTGCAGTTTAATCAGTGTCAGCTCCAAATGCAGCAGTATTCCTGTTGCTGTTATTATTAATTGCTAGTCTCGGTCACCCAAATAGATGATAATAGATAAAAACGTAGACTCACTTGATACCAGGACTATGCATGACACAAGCTGATAAAAGCCAGGAAATTTGTGGGAATAACATTTTTATTCCTGTAACTCTGCCTGAATCTGTCCAGTCTGACAAATTTGGTCTCCAGGATCCTTCAGTGTCCCTTTGTTGCCAGGTAGCTGGTACATTACATTTAGTTTGCTGTTGAACCATTCTGAAAAATCACACATTTAAATACTACATTTGCTCATGCAAATAATGACCTGTTCCTCCTCCTTCTCCAGATCATTCTCAAATCTAGATAATTCCATTTTGTTTTAAAGCATGGTTGGCTGTGACTGCTGGATGTGAAGTACAGCCACAGAATAATCAATATATGCCTATGCCCATTATGTTGGGAAACACAGCCACATGTTTTCCAGATCCAAAGCCAGGTGGATAATACCCCATGACCAAAGTGCTACGGGAAAGATGTTCCACAAAAAAAATACGTGTGGTCTACCCAAGAACATGCAAGGTCATGCTGGCAGCTCAGGGAGTGAAGCTGACATGTCTCAACCCCAATGACAGGCCCAAGTCTCACAAGGAAATCACCCCGTGTTTTACCAGCTCTGAGCATTTGGCCATGCAATTCCTGGCATCAGGTGCTGCAAAAATTAACCCTGGCAGATGTAACCATGTGTTTGAGATTGGAAACCTGGAGGAGGGAAAGCCAGGAAGATGGAAGCAAGCATCTTGGATGGCACAGCTTGCCTTGGGTTAGCATGACTACAACACACGTGTGGGCAGGAGATGTGCATCTGCCACTGCTAGCAGATTTCCAAGGTTTGAGGACTGCCTGGAATGCAGTTGGAGGCAAAATGGTAATATTTTAGTCTTCAGGACTGGAGGACACAGCAATACATTTTAGTAAATATTGAAGCTAAAAAAGCACAAGTAGGCACTGCAATAGTCTTCTAAATTATTGCTTTATGACAAACTGTTTAGGTGCCTCATTCATGTCGGATGAGTTCACCTTTTTAATTTTGCATTGTGGTTTTTTATTTATTTATTTTTAAAGTTTTACTTTGCACATCATCAAGTAATTTACTAGTACCAGAATTGGTAGAAATTCTTAGTTTTACTGATGTTAACAAATTGCAGCAGGAATTTTATAGAAAAATTTTATGGTCCACATATTCTGCAAGAGGTGCAAGAATGTAATCTGCCCTTGGGGAGATCCTCCTGTATCAGAAACATAAGGTTTTCCCTATATCTCACCAACCCACTTTTAGCCAAGTTACAAACAGAGAAAAAGACCGTACTATGCACATAGAAAGTCACAGTATTTATACTTCCAGACTGTGTGGGTTTAATTTACAAGCACTTGATTTTACAGCCTTAACACCCTTTCAATGCAGCATTTTGCTTGTAATGCAGGACTTGATTCTTTCCTCAGTGGGGCAGTGTCTTAGAGTGACTTGATGCTTAACTCCTGTTCGGGTGTCCCAGAGCTGCAGTGACACTCAGGTGTGGGATATCAGACCTGGCCATAGGTGACTGCTCCAGGCCACGAACAACTGCATAGACAGGACAGGCAGAGGGTCAGTGACTTGTCATTAGAAAGGCTTCAGGGGTGGAACAATGAAGGCTCATTACCTGCCTGCCTTTTTCTTGACTCTGGACAAAACTGCTAGTCTTCAACTTTTCAGCCCAGAAAATGCATGCAGAAAAAAAGCATTTTTATTAGCAAAAGTAGGGGGAAAAAATAGAAAATCGTGTCCCAAATGATAACTGTTAATAACAAACTCATCATTTTGGAGCGAGAGAATGTGTCATTCTACACTTTCTAAGAGAGCACCAGCAGAATAGGACAGAGAGAATATTATCTCTAAAAGCTATGCATCATTCTCTTAAAATGTTAATGTTCCATTTCTAGCTGAACAAATAAACCTCTACAAGTTGGATGCAACTAGCACTAATGAATCAGAGTGCAGACTGGGAAAACAAAGAACCAGACTCTGACTGCAAAAAAGCATCTTTCAAGGAAAAAAAAATAATTAAGTCATTATTTAAAAATTGTTCCACTAATGTGCTGTGAACAAAGGGCTGTTAGCTTGAAAGGACCAAACAGCTTTTATTCCAGAGTACTTTATTTGCTGCAGGATTATAAACAAGATCCTCAGCAAACCCTTCAAACCGAGCATGCGTTATTAAAACATTCAGAAGCTCTTTTCCCATTTACCATTTCCTTGACATGGTTTTTGTTTTGCCTCCCTGATGTATTTAGTGAGTGTGCAGTTTCTACGTGGTTTAACATCCAAATTAAAGATGCGATGGATGAGGGCAGCAGCATTTCATGGCTTCGTTTTATGGTTTTCATTGGGTTCCTGGTGCCACAAAACCCATTGCAAAGATCAAGATAATGCAAGATCTGATCTCGTATGTGCTCATGTTGAGTGCAGTGTTGAATGAAGGCTCCAGGCTATTTTCATCATCCAAGCACTCAGGTTTATTATCTGTAGCACATTCCTGCCTAGAAGCACTAACCAAGGTTGTGTTAGACACTAAAGAGCCACCTGGAGTTCTTGCCCTCAGGAAGAGCTAAATTGGACAAAACCGGAGGGAGGTAGTTAGAATGCGGAGATGAAGCAATTCATAAAGGGCTGCAGAGCAGGCCAATGGTACAGATGTAAGCCTGAATACATTTAATAATAGTGTCCTGGTGGCAGAACCTTCAAAGGTGTTGATATAGTGTTTTTCAGGAAGCAAAGTACCTTTGGTTTATTTTCCTAACTGCACAGCTCCAGAAAGCTTGTATGACTGCCTCTCCCATACTGAGAGGGAGCCAGAACCCCACTCTGAGCATCATTTCCAGGAACATTGCCTCCTCTGTGTTCCTTCTGATGTCCCAGTGCCCTGTCTATGGGATGGCAGTGTTCAGTCCTGCCCAAGCTGCTGAGAAACCTTGAACAGTTCTAAAAGGCTCTTAGGCTCTTGAAAAAGATGGCAAAAAACACAGTCATAGACAGCTCCTCAGGAAAGCTGATTTCTATGTTTCATGGGAGCTTCAGCCTGCTTTCCCCCCCACTTGTGGCCTTCAGAATAAGTGAATTCAGTCTCAGAATCACTGTCTTTATGGAGCTGCTGGTTTCCAGCCAGTGCTCCCCAAACCTTTCAGTTCCTGTTTTTCACAGAGAAAATTCAGAAAACACTGAGCAATTTCCGAAACAGGACCCCAGCATTTTGAAATTTCTCATAAAATGAAGTTTCCTTTCCTAAACTGCTTTTGCAAATTGCCTCATTGCAACATTTTTTGGTATATAATATAATTCATATGAAAGACAATGTGATGAGGCTGAAATAAAGTGCTTCAACCTTACCCAAGCAGAATGTTAAATAAAAGTCAGATGAAATTGATACTGTCCCCTGAAACACTCAGATTTTCAGAATCAGCATTTTCTCATAGCAAGCTGTTCCATATCCCCTGCTGGCAGCAGGCTTAGAGACATCAGCTTTTTCTGGAAAAGCTTTAAGAGCTGGGTATTATTATTATTATTATCATCAATAATATGCAGAGGAAATGGAGCTGGAAAATAGAGGCAGGGGGGTAGATTCTGCTACAAATTTCTATGTTCACTAGTAATATTGTTTTGGATTCACAGGAGTCCAAAGGAGAGAAGAATTCACCTCTGCAAAATACTCTCCACCCCTTTTTGCCTCTGTGTTTCTACTTCTGAGTACATCAGGTGTTCCCAGCTCACTCCTCCACTCTTTATTGGATTAATTCACATACTTCCACTGCCTGGTATGACATCCAAACTAACTCCTTAATGTTCCATTTGTGGATTTTGCCATTATATTTTCCATTTGCATAGAATAGAACAGTAGCACTGATGTGCAGGAGAGGGAAGTCTTTGGACAGAGATGAGCTCAACAGTGCCCCAATTAGCTAAGCAAGATGGACTCATACAAGGTTACAAGGCCACTGCTGCTTGCTAACTGCACAGATTCATTCAAATACCTGGATGACAAACACAATTTAAAAGTCTTTAGGGTGGGTGTTAGCAAATACATGCATGGTTGTGTGGCCACTTGATGAGCAAACCCATTAGGTGGCTGAGCCTGGATGGCAGAGAACAGTGGGAATGAGAGTGCGGCAGGATGAGTTGGTGTCTCATGGCATGAGCTGCTCTCTCAGGCATCAGAAGTGGGTTTATAGCAGCGCGTAGAAAAACAAGCTTAACTCTCTGTCTCCAAGGGTTTCCAGCCCATCTGACGAGCATGTGACTGACCACAGGACTGCCATTGCCTTCATATACCTTTAAGGCCCCAAATCAGAACTAAAAATATATTTTCCTTTAGAAGGGATTATTGACACAGGTGCCTGACACGTATCTTTCCAGGCTTGGTCTTTCATGCATGAAATGTTTTGTCTTCCCCTTTAAGGAGTTTACTGCCTCACTGACCTTTATATTCTGTGAAGAAGCATTTTAATCTCCCACACTGCTGCTCTGCTAAGTGGTTTCTCATTTGACTTGTGCTGCTCAATGGTCTTTCCATGTTGACGGGCTCTATTAAGTCACTGGGAGTTAGTCTGAAACTGTTCTAAGCTGTTATTTTCACTAATAACACTTCTATTTGTTCCCCAGGTTTGCTGCACCCACAGGAGGTAGAAGGAGATGCAGAAGCACAAATTCTCCTTAAAAGAAAAAGCAATTTTCTTTGGGAATAAGCTACCTCAGGGAGACCAGAAAGCACTGGTTCCAGTATGAGCCAAGCTGAGACTGGAAATCTTTAAATTAATCAATTCTCTTACTGAGGACTTACCCAAAATGGTATTTATCACTCACAACCTGTCAGGTAGTCTCTATGAGTCTAGAGAGTGTGTCAATATATTATGGATGATGTTGTAATTGTTCATTCCTGTCAGCACTGCCTGTCTGTGTAGAGTCTATACATAAACAGGTTGTACGTGCTCATTCTTCAGCATATTTTCTGTGAATTAGTCACTAATCATGTGACTTATTTTCCTTGAAAGGCGAACAGGAAATAAAAGGAAGAAAGACCTTAAGAAAACTCTCCATGGAAGACAGAAGGGAGCATACATTTTTCACTGAAAGGATGGGAACAGCCAGATCATGTGTCTTGCATGAAGAAGACAAAGCCACCAGTTCACCCAGTGTGGGATGAATAAGCTTACAACTGAATGAGCAAATGGCAGAGCTGGTCTCTCAGTGCATGAAATTCCCTGATCCCTCTTCCCAAGAAATTAAAATGAGCCTTTTCCCACCATTCTCTGATGCTGCTTTATCCACACTGTCTTTTGCCTCAGCTCTGCTTTCAGGATCCTTGAAACTCAACATCAGGGACAGCCCTCATGGCATTTCCCTTTTGTTTTGGAAGCATAGTGAGAGATGACATCAGGAAACCCTCTGACTGTGAGGCCTTTGGTGCAAATGCCTTGTGTTGCTCAAGTTCTTGTTGGTTAGAGATGACCGTAAGCTGTTCACCAGTTCCACCCTGTCTTTTCCCTCTCTGCCCATAATATAAGGCTGTTTTGACATGCCTGTCCAGCTGATGAGGTGTGGGGCTCCCAGTCTCGTGTCCTCAGACACAACAACAATGGCTGGTAATGATCATCCACCTGGGACAGGGATGGAACAGACAATTTCCCTCACCTGAAGGCTGAGTCCTCTACACCCTTTAGTTAAAACAACCAGCACTGGTGTCAAACTGTGAGATTGTTAGTGTTGGAAGAACTACAAAAACCTAATGAGAAGGAAAAAAACTGGTGGGTGATGCACTTTGACTCCTCCTGACTGAGCAAATGTGCAAACAAAAGCCTGTTGGAGCAAAACGGCTCTTGTCACTGAGACACTGAGAAATAACACGATGGGCTGGAAGTGTTGCCCTACAGCAGTGAGCAGCTGCTGGGTAATAACCTCAAAAACTGGCTGAACTCTTCCAATACTGCTAAAAGTTGTTCTTCACCAATGGTGACATACAGGAAAACCAAAGAAGGACTATGACAAGAACCCTATTTTCACTCCAAGTGTTGCTCTTCTCATTTGGCTTTCTGGAGGATGAACTTTGTTTTGTACTATCATCTTTATCATCTAACTTCCCCAGAAGTTTACAAGAGGGACCAGCTGCCGAGTGTCCGAAAGGGCCTGATTTCTGCCAGTTGCTGAATGACATAAAATTTCCTGGTGTAGCTCCAGCTGGAGAAACCTCTGAGGCAGCAACACATCATGAAAGAACCATGCACAGAAACTGTCTCCAAATACACCTCTCTGGGCGAGCTTTAGTTTGTTATTTTTCAGGGCTAGCCATGATGAAGTCATGTACACATATAGTCCAATAATAATATCAACCTCATAATGATGGGGGAGAGGAAAAAAATATTGGTTTTATCAAAAAAAATGATCTCTTTTAACAACAAATTGTAACTAATTAGACTTTGAATGGGAAATCAAATGAAAGTGCATGAAGGCTCAATTTTCCATACAGCTGACGATCTGACCTTTTTAGGAGTGGAAAAGAAAATTATTTTTAATTAACATGACTAATCATTTCCTGTCATTTTCAGATAATTGGCTTTGTTGAAAAAATGAGCTGTTTTGGGGAGAAAACTGGGGAGGATGACAGTGGCAGCTCCACTGGCATGTTTAACCTTTTATATTCTGCCTGCAAAGGAAAGCTTGAATCCTTGTTATCGTGGTGAAGAGGCTTTATATGGAAATTTGATGCCCTTCGCCTCTTCCTTTCCATATGGCTCATAGAAATTCATGTATAGGGAAAAATTGTTTGACACACTGCTAGACTTCTTTCACTTTGAACCAGTCCTTTATTTAAAAAATGCAGAGGAGACAGTTTAGCTAATAGACTGTTTTCTGGTACATCTTGAGGCCACAAATGTGATCTAGGACACAAGGTCAAATCTTGGAGTCCTTAATAACTTCTGCTTAAGATAGCTGGGAATTTGGCTTGACGGAGTGTAGGCAACTTTTTTTCTGACTGAACAGTGAGCAATTCAAGGTGACAGACCAAGTGCTGTAAAGACTGTTTCATTGTACCTGCTTGTTGGAAATGTGGAAGTCTGTAATAGAAATCTTAGGCCATGAGGTATGACTTCACTGTCTTTTAAGCAGCAATGAAACCTGGTGTGTTGGAGGCTTTCCTAGGCAATTGGTGTAAGGTTTTAATGCACACTTCAAGGGATAGGTACAGTTATTGGAGAGAGACCAAAGGAAAGCAGGAAGATCAAATGACTATGAAACACGATCTGCAAGCAAAGACTGAACAGCCTGGGATCGTTCACTGAGAGAAGAGAAAATGCAGTGGGGAACTTAAGTTTTGAATAACATTAAAAAGACACTCATAAAGGCTATAATCTGTTCTCCACTTTCAGTTAGCAGGGTAAGTAGAAACAGAAATAAATTGAAGGAAAGACTCAGAAAAGATATCAGGAAAAAACTTTCAAGTGGTGAAGAGAGCAGAGCACCAGGAACATAGTAGAGTCCCAGCTTCTGGTAGTCTTTAAATGGGACAAACATCTGTCAGGGGTGACAGGACAGTTCGTCCTGCCTTGGGGCAGGGAAATGGATCTGTTGCTCTGCTGAAGTCCCTTCTAAAGGTGACACTCATAATTGTATAGGTCAAAACATTCCTGTTTTATGTCAGCAGTGCTGGGTAAGGCTCTAAAATAATGAGGAGGTTTTGAAACAGAAGTAAAATATGAGCATATACAAAGTGAGCGGTAATCAACAGTGCAGGCACCAAAAAAGAAGCACCCTGGTTAAGCAACTGAGTTAATATATACAGAACCTTTGCCCCAGCAAGGATCTTCTGGCTGTAGCCTGATGCCTGCTAGTGCAATGCTCCACTGGGTCAGGATGGCCAGAGGTTTCTCAGGCTCTAGGGTTGTTATTGGTGCAGCCATAAACTGCTTCCTGGTATAATTTGCTTGACTTGGTATTATTTGTTATCTTTTGGCCAGCTTGAATCACGAGACCAGGCTGGTGGCATTCACCCTGCTGCCTCTTGAAATGACAGTGATAGAGTCACTGACATAGGGAAGGAACAGCTGAGTCTGTTACTACTTTAGTCACCAAAAAAAAAAAAAAGGACTCATTTAATGTTTTTTCCATTCAACCGCACCACCAAAAATAAAACCAGAAAAGTCTGAGTTTAAACCAAATTTATACCCTGTATATAGAAGAAATATCTCGGACTTATTTTTTCCAAACCCCGCTTTTCTGTTGCCTTCACTTGCAGAGCACTTTAGTTCAGGAGGATTAGGAACAAGCAGGATAAATTCCTAAACTATATAAGAACAGCAACTCCTGTCTGTTCCTCTTCTTTAACTGACATATTCCATAGCCAAGCAATCCCCTATTTTACCGATATCGAAACCGTGTAGTCATTTCTATTCATGAAGCAGATCAGAACAAGTTCCACTAATGACTAAGAGATGTATTTGGGAGTGGAGAATTCTGCAAATTAGCAATCAAACACAATAAAAAAATCAAAGGTACTACATTACAAAATACACTTTGTTCATTTATTTTAACAAGTATCACTTATTTTCAATTATTTACAGTGCTAGTTAGCGTGCTCATAAAGTACTGTGGCATATTGAGTTAAAAGTAATGGATTCTTAATGCTGGGAAATCTCAGCAGAGCACTCTGCTATTAAACACTGGCAAAAATGGAAAGGAAATGTTACGGTGGGTTGTTTTCTGGGCTTTTTTTGCTTGTTGTGGAGGACTTTTTGATGGGGTGAAGATAATTGGGTCTGCAGATTAAGTGAGTTAAGAATTAGTTGAGTTCTCACTGTGAAGAGTTTTGTAAATTCCCACATCACTCTTTATGTTTTCCAGCTCCTCTCTCCCTTTAACAAATCCAAGATTCAGGGTCTTATCTCAGGGTGTCCTTTTCAGGCTGAATTCTCTGGCTTTCTTCAGCTGCTCATCATTTAAAGACAGTTATTTTTTTGGCATTTCATTTCCTGCTTTTTTCCTCCTCTTCTTGCATCTTTTATATATGGTGATAAATGTGAATAACAATGTGCCCAGTGTGAAAGGCTGAGTGTAAAACCCAATTCCATTCGATTTCGCTTTTATTCTAACTTTAAGCCTCAGATTTACCCATGTCTCACTCCACTGGACCTGTCACCTGAATTAAATAGAGACTCTTAAAGCTGATTGCTGCAAGGAAATAGATCTCAGAAGCAAGAACTCAATGGCATCTTAAAGAAAATTTCCTAATAATTGTTGAACCTCATTTAAATTTTATTTCCCTCCCCTGAGATGTGGAAGCAGCTCAATGCTAATCAGAAAGGGAGAAAAGTGACCTTAATTTTGGATGATCTATTTTCAAAATCCTGTTGAAGGCAGCAAAAGACTCTAATAATTTGCACATCATGTAAATGGCAGAGGAAGAGAGGGGTCGACAGACAAGGAATACTGAGACACACTCGTCTGCTTTTACGCGTCACTGCTGACACCTGCTGCGTATCCGCCTGGCATGGCCATCTTCCTGAAAACTGGGAAGGACCTGGCTCCTCTGGCTCGGTAAAGGGAGTCACAGCTTTCACAGCAGGAGGTCAGCCTCTCAAGATAGTCCACACTGTGAGAAATGAAGCAGGTTTAACAGCAAGAAAAAAAAAGCAGCTGTCTAGGTTGGGGAGGAGAGGCTTGCCTCAGTTTTAGGCTTTGCTGTCTTTTTTTTTGTTTGTTTGTTTGTCTCTATTGTTCAATATTTGCTTGGTATCTTGGTAACCTGAGCTTTTTTTTTTTTAATTTTTTTCACTGTCTCAGGCTCTGAATTAGACGGGACTGAGCTGCCCTTGGACACTGGCCAAGAAAGAAGGGATCAGCAGCAGGTGATGCTGTGGTCAGAGCTGATACAGATCCAGGGCAAGGTCAGTTTAGAAATAAAAGTGACCAGCTTGAGCAAAGGTTGGTTCTTTAGCACATCTTGCTTGCTTGTTGAGTGAGGAGGGGTTAATCTGGTTGGTGGCTTCCTGCCAACATGTGGGAGTTGCTTTGGCAAAAAGGGTGGTTTTCTCTGTGTTCCCGCTGTAAAATGAGGAGTTCTCACCTGCCATAAACCTTCATGCTGTAAAAAGCTGCTCTACACAAGGAAATGCCCAGCAGAGTTGTCATCATTATCTGATGTGACACAATAAGCATTTAGGAATCAGCTTATTTTGGCATGCTGATACAGCGAGGAAACTGATGGACAATTTGCATTAACATCATAGGGCTCAGGAAGGGAAAAAATAAAAATAGAGAAGAATCTTCTCTTTAAACAGATGTTTGATAAAAGAACAGAGGAAGGTAATGGATAGATTTGCTTTGTTAAGCAAGTGTCCATAGTATTTGCATTTTATAATTGTTCCTGCAAAGGCTAATGTGAGCTGAATATCAGCTCTTTGTACCTGTGCTTCTCTTTCCTTTCCACGTGGACTGCCATAATGCTGACTAGCTTGAGTCCATCATGCCAGGTTCAGCTTGATCTCTGGCCATTTTTCCACTGAATGGCAAACCAGATGCCACCATACCTTCAGCACCAGTGAGGGTCTGGGGGAGAAGCCCATCAGGAATCATCCCTGGGGTCTGCTGCAATGGCAGTGTAGCTCATGCCCCTGCCCCAAACAAAACAGACCACAAGTGACAGAACATTGCTTCTTATTAATCCCACTGTAATTAGAAATGTTGTGCTATTACTGTACACACAAAGATACTTGAGGGTTTTGTGATTTCAATTACAATTACTATCTCCTCTGAGAGATGTTTTTTCTGCTGTTGGGATATCTCTTTAAATGATCTGCTCTGGAACAGCAGCACAGAGTGGTAAATAGTCCTGTTGTTATTATGTGCGCACTCCTACTGGCCTCCCCCTGCCTTGTTTGGGTCTCCTCATTTTGTCCCCCTCTGTGGGAGATGGTAGAAGAGTCTCTCAAGATGAGTTGCAGGTAGTAAGGATCCAACAGGCTCTGCCAGAAACACCCTCTTGTGAAATACTCAGGAACAGCACATCCTCTGTGAGAAGGACACTGCAGAACTGGGAAGTGGTGAGAATTGCTGTGTGTGTGTGTTGAGAAATTATATGGGCATGGGCAAGGGAGATCTGAGTGAAATGGACTCACATCACTGTTCCATTTAAGCCATGCATGAAGAGGATGATGCCACTGTCAAGCTACGAAAGCATCCCCTCTTGTCTCCAAGAAACTTGGAATGTCCCAGTGCAGAGCTGATTGCACATGATGTGAGCTTGTTCTTCTACATTTAACTTACGTCATCTTTTGAATTACCTATGCCAAGCCTAAGTCAGGATTTCCACTTTGTAAATATCATCACTAAGAGTTTTTCTCTAAAAGGCTTTTGCTGGATGTGAAAATAAAATTAGTACCTTTGTCCCAGGCCTATCAAATCACAGTCCAAACATGGGAGTGATAATGCTGTGGGAACAGTGAACATGCTGCTGCATTGTCAATGGGAAGAGCACAGTGACCTTGGGCAGCATGAATTTTGAGTCACCAAACCACACTTTGGGTCACCAGTGGAACTTAAGCTCTAATTTATGCACGTCCTTCAAGGAACAGTTCTTAGTACACTATAGTCCAGAGAGCAGCTGCTGAGCCCTGAGACCATCTAGCAGCTCTCCAGGGACCCCAGACATGACCTGAGAGCCTTGGTCCAGATCCCAGGGGACAGACATGCACACATAAAATGACCAGACCAACTCATCACCTCTCAGCAAAGCAGCCAAGAGCTGAGCTGGCCAGGAATAGAAATCATGGGTAGAGAAGGGAAAGACAAATGACTAACAGATGCTTACCCTGCTATTCCACCTGGACTATGGCTAAAGGGTCAGTCAAGTGCAGTCTGCAAGATATATATTTTCCCTAATTCTAAAAGTGCTGAATATTCAGTGTCCCAGAGAGTTGGTGTCTGTCCCAGTGTGTCAAGTCTATATAATCTTACAGCTACCACAACCACAGTCACCTCACTCTCCTTCTACTTCTGGGTATGACCTTTCCTATCTCCCACAACTATGTCCAGAAGCTTCTCTCCCACACAAATTTAATATTAGAAACACTTTCATTTCAAAATTCCTTTCTATTCCTTTCTTCATATGTCCCCTTCCCGGAGTGAGGCACGAGCATAAAAGATGAAGATACTTCCTAACTTCGAGGCTGTCACTGCTGCCATTTCTTATGAACACTTTACAGAGCCTCCCAGATGCACATTAAGCTTGATGTGCACTCCCGAGATCCCAAGAACATTTAATAAATGGGGAATTAGTCTGATTGAGTCATACCAGAGATGAATTTCTTACATTGATACAATCTCCAATGAGCACTGTACTTCATTTAATAAATGTATTTATTAAATACATAAAAGATTTGTAAATGGAGCTCTTGTCTTGCTGAACCTTATTAGCTTATCCTTATTTAACATTTATTTTCTTGAGATGAGACAATATTTGTTAAATCTTGAACACGTCATTGCAAAATCCACCCATGGTTTATTCAGACTGACTCTAAATATTATATTTCAACATTTGCTAGACCTGGCTTTTTGTTTAATCTACCAAGATCCCTAACAAGCACAAGAAAAGATTTGTTAACTCAAAAATAACTGTTATTGAATCTCCTGTGGGTTTGTAAAAATCTACATAATATTTAATAAAACTGCCCTAAGATTTGGTTAAATCTGTTTAATCTCCATTAAAACAGGAAAAAGAATTCGTTGGAGTCCTTTTGGATTCATGCAAAGCTTCATATCAGAAGTTCCCAAAAACCTATTAAACTGCCATGTACATTTTCCCTTTCATTTCTCATCATTGTTGATTATTAATGTATTTGTGCATAAATGACAGCTCTCTCCCCCAAGGCATTGCATCCCTCCTCATGCCCTACTCACTCACCACCATCAGAATTCAGCTGGTGGGAAATTATAAGTCATTGCTGGAGCTGATCCCACTGCATTTCTGCTGTGCCACCTTTGAGATTGCAGCCTGTAATTTTGCAGACCTTTGCTGGGAATGCTCAGATTGCTTTGGTCAATTTTATACATCTTCTCTAAAGAGACAAATTCCAAGAAAAAGTAGTCATGCTGTATCAATGGCAGAAACAATGCTTCCCCACCTCTTATTATTCCAGACTCTTGCCAGCCTAAGATAGACAGAATAACAAACATTGTACTTAGTTCTCAACCTGCATGCAGAGCATTTTTATGTCTCTATCTAGTTCCAGGATTTCTGGGGCAGCGGTCCCAAATTATGTTTGGCCCAAAACCTCTGCCAACTCGTCTTGCAGATCACCCTGCATCCTGATCATAAAATTTCACTACAAAAGAGAAAATTGAAAGCAATTATGTTTTTGTGTGCTTCTGTATACTACTCCCCCTGCCCTTCAGAGCCCAGGGATGAGGGAAGCACAGCCCAGGAACCCTCCTCCAGCACATGGGCAGAATAGAAACATTGAGTGGGGAGGTGAAAGTACTCTAATTTATTTGTTCTGTGTATCCAGCCTTCACATTTCATGACAGTTACCTTGAAATCCCCTCTTTTCCATGACAATTAATGCAGATCCTTTCTTTAGTAGGTCTGACCTTGGAGTAAGTAGCAAAGGGCAGCAGACAACATGCTAAAACTCTCAAGATCAGAGATGGAGGTTCAAACCTGCTCAAGACTACAGTGGAAATGAGCTCAGCCACCTGAATCCTGTCACCATTTGTCAATAGCGTGAAACATCCCACTGTTTCTCTTGCTTGGCACTCTGTCCATAGAAGGAGATGGCAAGAATACAGAGATGGACAGTGTTGCTGGATGACTGCATGAGGACTCATCCCCCGAATAGCAGGTAGTGCTGCAGTGCAGAGGGAAGGGGCTTTTGCTGAATGCTTCAGAGATATGGGGCAAGGATAGACACCAAAGCCAGCTGTTCTGGGAAAGCCACTGACAAAGCTAATTCCAGTACATAATGGGAGGATTCAGCTCTCCTATAAGGAGTTTCATGGCAATGTTATCAGACTCTCCCTTTATTGCTAATCAAAATCCTCTTACAGAAACATGATGCCAGTATATTATTTAATATGAGTGCTCTGATATGACAATGAAGAAGACCAGACAGGCCAGACATGACAGATAACTGCTGGCAGTTAAAGCTGCTTCTAAAAATAAAGGAATGGATTTATTAAAGGGTTACAGAGAAAGGGTCTGCTGTCCAGCTGATCCTATGTACAGGTCCCACATATTGAACACTTGAGTTTGAGTTCAAGTAAAGTTTGTAAGTCTCTACAGATTTGTAGGCTTTCCTGTGATAATTTGCTACTGGGTTCAGGTTAGTCTCCTAGTGATTTATAGTCTTGGATGTTCTAAGCAATATTTATCACATCAGAGCCAACTTTTAGGAAACATTGGTACAGATGACACAGGCCTTGTACATTTGGAGATTTTCTAAATGTTATTTATAGAGTGGCATAATTTGGGGGAATTCTTGAGAAAAGGAGAAAGGAAAGACATGGATAATGTAACTACAGACACTCAGAAATGATCAGTGATTCTCTGAGTGTCTTAAGAAATGCATATATTTTTGGAAAAAAGCTGGACATTATCACACTGAAAATCTCTCCTCTTTCATGAGAACTGTGGCAGGAACACAGCACAGAGATATGCAATATATGAATACTTCTGGAAACTTAGACTTGTGAATTATTAATAAACAAATAAACACAAGTGACAAAAAACCAACCAAACAAACACACTACAAAGAAGATCTCAGACTGATTATATGCTAACCCAGTTATTTAACATATGAGCTACTCAAGCCTGAAAGGAATTCACGTCCCAGCCAGGCGTAATTCTGCAGTCCCTGTTAATACATGTCTGTCTATCGAGCTTGGTGAATAGAAAGTCTGGATACACAATTCTGAGATCTTGTAGGAGGAAAAAACAACTCCTCATGCAGTTCTGACCAGGAGTGGATTTGAGATACAGCAATTTAAGAATCCATCTGTAATAACAAGCGCAATTTAATTCAATTCAACAGCTTTGTAGGACTCAGAAACAAATAAACAAACCCTTCAATTCGGTAGCATTAGAATTTATCTTGAGGAAAGCCAGCTTCATAAAAAATGAGGCAGAAAATCAACATCTAAGAGGGTAAAAAACTTTTCCTGTGGCATGAAAATTATTGAAAAGATCACATTAGCTGCTCACTAAAATTTATAGCATCAAAAATTGTAGAAGGAGTGAATACAGGGGAAAGGGCTATGTTTGGTTCAGCTGCAGATTAAAAAAAAAAAAAAAGATACTTAAAGGAGAAGATATCCACTGAACAACAGAAACTGTGCCAAAAAGAGGAAAACAGAAAACACCAAGTTCAATGTTAATTTGTCATACGACAGGGCAAAAAAGGTTTTCAGAAACAACACCTGAGAAGCAGTTAAGTCACAATTCAAGCACATCAGAAAGAAGAAACTTGTCAGATATTTTATACTGGCAGTTCATGATTAGGGTGCAGTGAGTGCTCAAGAAAGAAAAGGTAGCAGAAAAGCTTAATAAATTCTTTTATCAGAGTTCACAAGGGATGAGGTCAGTAGTTTATGAGGGATTAATCTGAAGCATTCTCTATTTGAAATGTGAGTAGAACAACTTTCAGAATACTTTTTTTTTTTCACAAAGTGAATGGTAACGACCCTTCCAGACTAGATAAATGTAAAATTTTGCATATGAGGAAAATCAATTTTAATTGTAAATACAGAAAAATGGTTCCAAATTAGATAGAGTCTCTAAGGAGTTATCTTGGAATCACTAGAAATTTCTCTGAAAAAGTCAATTCAATGCTCGGCAGAGGTCAAGAGTATGTTAGTAATAATTAGGAGATATCTAGAGTGCTAAAGAGTAAAAGGCACTGCTAAAACAGCTCACATCTTGATTATTCTGGTTGTGCCATCTCAGAGAAAAATTCCTTAGAACTAGAAGGGCCACAGAGATTGCTGGAAGTATAACCAGGTGGGTATGGAGTAGGTTGTGGGCACAGAAATCTGAAGGCTGGGCCTCATCAATTTGGAAAATAAATGAGTGAATGGTGTATGTGTGCTTATATAAAATCATAAATAGCATGGAGGAAGCAACTGCAAACAATTATTCACTGTTTCTTGTGAGACAGAAACAAGAGGATCAGGCCATAGATTTAAGCAAACAAAAAGAAGCCCTTTTCCACACACAAAGCATAATCAAACTGTAGAGCTCATTGCCCAAAGTATAAATGGGTTCAAAAAGCAATTAGACAAACTCATGGAAGAAAAGTACATCAAGGGCTTATTAAACACAGTGAAGTGGATCCAAGCTCCAATCTGGGACTCTTTAAGCTGCAGATTACTGAAAAATGAGGAGGGGTGTTGACAGTGAATTTTCTTTCTCTGCTTTTCTCTCTCTTATATTCATTTCTAAGCACCCACTACTAACCATGGACAGAGAGACTATTCTGCTCCAGCTGGATGTTTGCTCTTAGACTGGAGGGTTGTTCTTAAGGCTGTTATCTCCCCTGTTGTAGGGACTGTACAGAAATAATTTCCATTAGCTGTCAGCTTTGCTTCTCCAGGATTGCTTCCTTTCTCCTCTTTCAGAAAGAGTGGAAATCTGCTTCCTCTACAGAAAACCTCCTGTATAAGCCAAGACCAAAGCACAGAAGTAGGCAGTGGGGTGTCTCACTCGTGTTGCATTCTGGGCTTGCTTGGTGCATAGACCAGGAGCCACCAAGTGCCTTCAACATTCACATGAAGTCAGAGTCTGCAGAAAAATCTAGAGCTGCCCCAGGTTCAGGAGATGGATGGCAGCAAGGGCAGTAAGAGCAGGGCAGATGCTGATGGAAGACCACCAGGCTCACTATCCCTTCCAATACCCCAGCTATCAAACTTTTGCTGCTCAGAAAAAGGTGGTGCTCAAAGGCCTTTGCTTTGTCCACCCCCAACCAATAAATGACCCCAAATTCACTTTGCAGACCTTTAGAATCAGAGCTCCAAGGTCCATATCATGGGTTCAGAGAGTGGCAAATCCATGGCACTGAGGAAACCTTGAAACATCATACCACTCTTATCACAGTTAATCCTTGGAGCCACTTAATCATACAGGGCTTTCAGTTCCTAAGGTCCTTTTTAATTTAGAGTGAGAGTGTGTGGTAATTAGCCTTAACCAGGTCATTGATCTTAGGGGAATATACTCTATGAGAACCTACATCCATCTTGCATACTTGAGGGAGGGAAAGGCTGATAAGCTTGACATCTAGTCTCATAGTATTAACAAGGCATGTTAATACTGACCTTCTGCTAGGGCCTTCACACCTAGCTGGCCATGGAAATGCAAGGACATCTCTTCCATAAGCCCAATTATTTCTTTGGATTCAGTAGTATAATTGCACTAACGTGAGTGGAAGGTTTTCACTTTTACCTCACTGTAAGTATAATGATGTTCACCATGATCTGCCATCCACTTCACAAATATCACCAAGATTTATGGACTGTTTCAATAGGAACTTTGCTCTCTCCCTGATTCCACTTATCCCTGGGGCAAAGCTCCAATCCCAGGTCAATGACTTGCTGCCACGGTAAGAGCTGAGATGTCACACACTGTGCCCTCTGGCTTTCCATGGGCTGCAAGGATGGAAATGTTGAGAACTCAAGATGAATAAATCCATCTCAATGGTATGTGCCTTGCTTCAGGGATGGAGGGACAGAGGCCCTGAACAGGCACTGTTTCACACTAACATTTTCACAGCCAATTTCTTCAAAATGTGCGATGAAAATTAGTCAAAATCATTCAGCACTTGCCATTTCATCACATGAGCCACTCACTGTGACCCTGGACCCTGCCTGTTCTCAGCATTAGGCTCAAGCCCAAGGTTGAGCAGCAATCACCATTCCCTATCACACACCAGGTTTTAAGGCTTGTTCATTATTAACTCTAAAAGAGTTCTCATTGGCCTTACATTCTAAAATTTCTGCTTGGAAAGCTCTTTTCTGGCTTTCTAAGGACTTTTCTTTTATTTTTCTTTTGCAAAGTTGGCTCTTTAGAAAGGTCTACATGGAGTAATATCTCACTTTCCCCTTGCAGATTTTGTGGAAGACAAAGGGGAAGCGGTCTGGACCTCTCCCCTACCCAGATTTCCCACA
The DNA here is from genome assembly GCA_013400415.1 of Scytalopus superciliaris. Lineage (NCBI taxonomy): Eukaryota > Metazoa > Chordata > Aves > Passeriformes > Rhinocryptidae > Scytalopus > Scytalopus superciliaris. The sequence goes on from VXBX01002109.1 coordinate 259,476, forward strand.
TCATATTGTTGTTGCTATTGCCAGGTTGTGATGTTTGTTTTTTTCTTTTCTGGGTCTCCTGCCAAACATTTGTCTGCTTTGTCAGTTTTTTATTTTTTTCTTTTTCTGGGAAAAAAAAAGGCCTGTTTAATTTTAGCAAATGGGTTTTTTCCACTTCAATAGCCTCAAAATTTTCCCTGGAGAGCTGTAAGCCCTTTAAATATATTTAGGTTGCCAGATTTCTTATGTTCACTCTCCAGGAAGCCAATTTTGCTTCTAAGCTCCTGAGAAAGGGCCAGTCTCATCTTTTCTTTACTTTGAAGCTCTTGCACACCACCTTGCCTCTTTTCTTTCCTCAGTCCTCCTTAGGTTTAACACTTGTCCCAGAGGTAGCATAAAGGCCAGACACCATTCCCAGGCTTGTGTTCAGTTCCTTATCCACTCAGGGTCTCTCATCCTGCATTCATCAACAATTCATTCTGGTGTTTCATGCCAATCATCCCCATGTGCATTGCTGTGCACCAGGCTGAAGCCTCTAATCAGGACTAAACACTTCAATGGCTGTGTGCACTGCTCTGATTCAGAAGATCCAAGGGGGATTTTCTTCTTTCCACCGTTTTTTTGGTTTTTTTTTGGGGGGGGGAGGGTGTTGTTTTGTTTTGATTTTTAATTTTATTTTCCCAAATCAGCTCTTCAGGAAACTCAGCACAGTTCATTATCTCATTTTGCCCACATCAGATAAAAGCAAAGATGTTCCCTTCTTTTCCTACTGAACACTCCCACTGAAGCGCTTGCTAGGTGTTGAAATCCCAGAATAAAATGGGATCCTGGGATCTGGCCAACCCCTTACAAGCCAAACCTCTTTTCCAGATATCTCAGATAGTTTCTGTACAGCTTGAGCTCGATAGACAAAGATACAGTGTCTAACAAGTCTCACCGCACACATGGGGACAAGCTGGTTCAATTACAAACAGAAAGTGGTTCCAGCGTGCAAACCGAAGGCAAGGCAGCTTGTAGTGTCTGTAACTGAACCAGCAAATGAGTTGTATAATATGTGACCTCTGGGACAAATACAAGTCCCTTCTTCAGATGTTGGCAGGTTTATAAACAATGCAAAAAAAAAAAAAGAAGAAAAACTCACAGCTGAAGTGTTCTGTGATGACCTGAGGAGAAGAAAGATTTACACTGCTGACTGACTGGCTTCATAGTGAGACTGGAGCAGTGTAAGTAATGGATCTTAGGACTCTGGGGAACAGGCATGGCTACTCAATAAAAGGTGTTGTTTATTTTACAATCAACTGTTCTAATGCAAGAACTCTCTGGTTCTCATATTCATGATGATAAATTATTTCTGGGATCAATGAGATTCCGTTTTTACTGCCTCCCTATTTAACTTATATAAAAATACACACACTTTAATGGGCTTAAATAGCACCTTTCTAGTCAGGAATTAAAAACATGTTTCACACAGTATTCCATAAATATGTCAAGACTGTTATTACCCTAAGACAAGCTTTCATTAAGGCACTGTCCATCTGGTGTCACTAAGGTGCAGAGGGGATTTAATAGGCCAAGACTGCATCTGGGAATGGACCACGAGTGTCCTAATTTGTGCACTAATGAGTGTGTGTTCATCTCAGAGAGACAGAGGCCTGCACTGTGCCAGGAATGCTTCTTGTGTCCACCCAGCACCCCGGGAATGAGGAATTATCCCCTGGGCTGGTCAGAAAATTAAAATTCCATTTTGTGGGAAAGAACAAGATTTCTCTAGCTGCTTTAATCATGAACCAGGGCAACAAGTTAAAACATTTAATTATTCTTTTTTTCACAAACGAAAATATTTTGAAAATATTTCTTTTCAGTCTTACCAGAACACTCAGCCATGATATTGTATTTCCTGCAAATCCATTCGAATAATAATTCCAGTGCACTCGTGTACAGAAAAACATGAGACCTGCTGCACCTAAAATCTCAAGCCACTGCCTGGTCAACCTGCAGCTCTGCAGCATGACCTTGGGCTTGAATGCTAAAAAAGCAGCTTAAGAAAGAAAAGGCTCCAGATGTAATTATGGCAGGAGCCTGGCTACTGAGAAACACAGAGCAAAACACAAGTAGAATTAGCTTCCATGAAATCTAGACGACGGCTGTGTAATTTATACAGGATTCTTCAGCTTGTCAGCGTTGTTCTTGTTTTCTGGGCTCCACTCCTGTTATCGCAGAGCAGGAGAAGGCTGTTATAGTTCTCCTGCCAGACCCAATAGCCTTTAGTCAGATTTAAGAGTAAGTGACTGTGGGAAATGAAGATTAACACTCTGGGGACAGGTGAGATTATCTCATAGAGGGTCATTATAGTTTCCATAAATCGAAAATATATGTCTATGTATACACACACTAGTGTCCAGCAGATCTATAGCACAAGGTATAAATGAAAGGCCTGGGGAATATTTAATCATGCGGACTTACTGTATGAGCCTGGTGAGTCAGTGCTGTGCAAGAGGGCTGGGTAGGAACTGCTAATGGAAAGGCAAGGAAGTGTATGTAGCAGACCCAGTGTGTGTATATGTGTGAGTATGCTTTTAAGTTCTCTCCAATCAAAGAACAAAAATTAATCAACCAGTTGTTGCTAAGTAGTGTTTATGCTAAATCAAGAATTCTGCAGTATCCCATGCTCTGCCAATGAGCAGATGTTGCTGGTTGATCCCAACAGTATGTATTCCCTTGCAGGGAGAGATCAACTCCAGCTTTCCCATGGGACACTTTTTGGTTGATGTCCATCATCTGGACATGCCACTACCGACTGAGATATGTTTTCTCCACAGCAGGGAATATGATCTGAATAGGACAGGAAAACAGTAATGGGAGTAGTATTCTTCCAGAGTTACAGATAGGCAGCTGAGGCAAGCAACTAACTCACACCTCCATAGTGAGTCTGCAATAGAAATTGGTCTTAAATCTGTGTCCCCCAGGGCCTATTGTAATGCTTAAACCACAAAATCAGCTTTCCCTGTAGACCAGCTTTCTTCCCTGTACAAATATTCAACCAGTGTTCAGCTGTTCTGCAAAACAGACTGGCCAACTCACAGGAGCAGCCTTTCTCACGAGGCTCTCAATGATGCTCACTTGGAAATACCTCCAGCAAGTTGGAGAGTCAGGGAGGGCCCTTGAAAAAACTGGCAATTAATCCCATAGGTTTCATTTTCCACTTCACCAAAATAGTGACTTTCCACACAAACTACACAAATCAGCCACACTTCATTTAATGATGACTTTTAATATGAGTTGCACATGGAAGCAACTCCATGCCAGTGTTTCCGAGGCTCCATCCATAGAGACAGCTTAGTCACACTGCTCTTATCCTCTCTTTCCATGCCAAGGAGTGGCTTTGTTCTCCTTCTTTCTGTTCATCTTTACTGCCATGCTATTTTCTGTATTCTCATTTCCCTTAGATGAGAAAAACAGTGCAAGGACAGGGCATATTTTTACCTCGTGCTTGGAATGAGTCAGGTTGTCTTTAGAGCCTGGTGTCTGATAGATCTGAGCTGTCTCCTGCAGTCCAAGCAAAATTAGAACAGGTTAAAAATCACCCATCATCTTACTTGCTGACCATTTTTTGAAACTGGGGATATAAGTGATCTTTTGAGCCGCTAAAATTTCATAGAGCTGGTACTTACTCCTGTCTTTCCTGTTTCTCTCATTTGCAAACCTTGTTTTGAGGGCATGAAAGGAGGCATGAAGCAAAATATTAGACACATCTCACTTGGTAGACCTCTTTTTCTTTTGTGTGTGTGATTTTCCAACCATAGCTGTGAGCATACTGATACAATGAGGAGGATATTTGGTGAGAAGCATAATTGATAATGAGTGTCAGAAAGTATTGGTAAGGATCTCACTGGCCATCTCTCTGAATCCTACCAGAGCAATCTTAAGTTCTAGCATCTGTGAAAGTGTGCTGGCGTGTTTTCAGAGACAGACTCCCTCATGAGCAGAGGTGCATGAATAAGTGAATTTTTTGCTTGTTTGTTTGGTTGCAGTTTTGGAAGATCAGAAAAGAGATTGATTTTGGGGTAATCCAAAGTACATATTTTAAAAACCATTCTCAGCAAACAAAATGTAAACTTGCAAATTGTGGTCATTCAATAGAAAGATTTTCAGTGAACTAAAAGCAACATTTCTTTCAGCTTTTGATTTTTTTATATATGTATATCCCAAAACTACTGTGCCTTTTTTTCCTCCTCCAAAATGTGTACCTTCTTGAGTTAAAACTGATTCAACTGAACTACATTAACAAAATGTTTGTATTAAACTGACTGAACTTATTTACTGTTTAAGAAACAAATCAAAACAAAACTCTTCCATTCAGAAATTCAATCTCATCAGAAAAAAAACCAACTTCCTGATGTAATTTCACTTTTCTTGTTTTATTCAGTTTGCCATTAAAATAACTAGAGGTGAACCATTATTCAAAATTAGCTCCAGTTTAGTTTGGAACATAAATAACTCCCTTGAATTCATCTTTATTTTACCTGAAATCTGCTGTCAGCTTTTACAAAACTGGCAGCATATTGTCTTCCTTATTTAACAGAACTTTAAAAGAATTTGAATTATCTTCCTAAAACAGCACAAAGCAATTAACAGTGCCATGTCAAAGACAAATAGTTAATTGGACATGATCACTTAAAATCTCTTAATTCTTTGTCTGGCTTCTAGATATTGGTAAATCTAACCAGGACTGGAAATAAACAAAATGTTTCTGACATCAGCAGTTCTGCCTGAACACTCAACATGGAAAAAGCAAGGCTCTTTATCATCAGTATGGGGAAATTATTAACTTGGGGGCAAGGAAGGCTTGCATAAGCATCCAGAAATTCAGTTCTTTATTCAGATACTTAGCTAATATTCTCAGCACTTTCAAGTTTGCAGATCTTGGCTGAAAATCACATGTTAACATGCTCTTTGCTATTATCAGGGCAGGATATTGACTGTGGAGGTCTAAGACGTAAACACCATGGAAACACCTTTGCTTTGGCATTCTTGCACTCTGCATGCAGAATGGAAGCGGGAGGCACAGCAGCAATAATGTGTATTTTAGGTTATCCATACTGCACCCCTCTTTTTGAATTAGAAAAGGTTGTTGTTTTTGAAGTTATGTAAAAGGACTGGTGGAAAACACTCAAGGAGATTCATAGTTTATCCTTTTCCAGACATTAAGTCTTGGTGTATGACTGAGGCAGATTCAGCTGCAGGCTCGGCACAGGTGAAAAAAAAGAAAAAAAAGGGTCTTGATCAGCAAAACTGAAAGTAATAAACCTATTGAAGGCAGAGTCTTCTCATCATCACAAAGACTAAAGAGCTCTCATTCTTTGTTCATGATATGCAGGTGGTTTAATGGCATCAGTAGAGTTTGTCCTGTTTTGCCAGTTAATGTAGTTCAGATTGCAAATTAGGCCAAGAATACCCAATTTCTTAACACAAACACTTGACTCTGCTCCTCTTTGGCTTTTGGGACCCATGAGCAAAGGAGAACCAGAACCACAAGCTAAGTACCCTATAGTGTGAAACAGATAAAACATACATGGGTGGTAGGAGATGAGGCCCTAATGGACGACTTCAGTGGTGGTCAGGCATGAAGAGAACAATGGAACCAATTTGTCCACCTTTCAGATGTGTCTCTTCTCCCTTGGGTGTGAGCCATGGGCAACTGTAGCGTTCCTGCAGCCTATTAGCTCTGTGCTTGCCCCCACCCAGCCTTTCTGGCCATGATCATGTCACAAGCCCCAACCTGGTGTCCCATTTACACGCACAAACAAAAAATCATTGATAGTGGGTGAAATACTAGCCTGAACTGAAACGAGTTGCTGAACTCACCCAATGCCCAAGGGAAGAGCTTACTCAATCCTCTTGATAGTCAGCAATACCAGGACCAATCTGAGAATTGTATTTGCTTTGCTGAAAGGATATTGTAATTTACTGAAAAAGAATTAGGAGCTTGAGGTCAGAAATACTACAGCTTCTTTACAGGATGAAACAAAAAGACTGTCAAAAGATAAACAGAAATGCTCTCTACTGAAATACGTTTCCCTTTTTTTTTTTTCTAGGTACCTGTTAATTAGGATAAAAGTGGGAAACACTATCTAACAAGGTGTCTGAGAGCAAGTTGGAAAAAGCCTTAATGAATTCAGCATTATGAGATGGTTCCTAAGCAACAGAACATTTCAGTTGAATATTAACACTAGTCACAAGGAGAGAAAAAAATGGTCTCAGAAATAACTGAAAAGCCAGCTAATTAAGACAATGTCTCCTCTGTGCGGAACTGCTCTTGGACATCTTAAGGTAAGCATGGTTTGAGTAATATTTAAATGGACTGCTGGCTGACAGTTTAATTTCAAGACTTTTTGGAATTAATTTGCTGCTTTAGTATTAATCATAATTATGACTGTTTATAATAAAGCATCTTAGAAGATAAGGCAAATTGCAATACAAATATGTAAGTCCTGTAACATTAAATTTTATGGAAATACACTCCCACGAGTGTATCATCCATGACCACAGTGTATCTTCGAGTAGAAAAGAGATGATGAACATTTCAAAAAATAATGGTATAGGAATTGGAGATTTTAAGAGATAAGTGGCACAAGGTAAGGACTACATATATGTCTGGCTAGCTACTGTGTGGTGGGATGGATCCAAAACATTGCTCAATACAAAGTGTGGGACCACATACCTGAAAATAGGTTATCACAGATGTCAAGTAGCAATTGAGCACTGACTACAGGAAAGAAATTCATTAAAACCTGCAAATTCAGTCCTTTTCAATCATTTAACTTTATTCTCACACAAAAATCCTAAGTTCATCACACTCTCCTGTGTCTAACCAGGATTTAGTTTCTTAAAGTCATATGAAGGACACAGCTTTTCATCCTTAAAATTATAACTCTTACTCTTTGAGTATGCACTGAAGTTTTTGAAGATGTACAAGTAAATCAATTAATTTGTTTATGAAATAACATTAATTAAATTCAGTCCCTTCAAAGAAGAGTAGCATCTAAGGCATTTTCTTCTTTGTCCCAAATGATTTGAAAGGACTGCAAATACAAGCTCACGTAAATCAAGAAATTGCAGCAGGGGTTTATTTAAATAAATTACATTGATAGCTGTATTAGAGTTTGTGTAATTGTATGGAGGTTACCAACTTTCTTCTGCTCCACAATCAAGAGAAATCCAGTTTTAAGCAAACAGGGAAGCAGTGATTGTTGGGACAGGGTCACTGGTGTGTTTTGGCAGCTCTGCCAGAGCAACTCAGGTAGTAAGTGCCAGCTGATGGTGTTTGCTGGTTGGTATCTTGGGGCAGTGGTTCACAACCTGCAAAGTCTATGGACTAGATGTGCCCCCAAAATACAAACAAATCAAGCAACTTCTTACAATATGAAATATGAAAGGAGGTTTTTGGTTTCAGTAGTAAATTTGTAGACTTGCAAAGACTGAAATTCAATAACAAAATCTGCCCTTGAAATGAATTTAAAAACATACAATTAAGGCAGATTCTGTATGACTGCTAATCTGTAACACTATTATCTAGTAACAGTCTCCTTGGGTTTCTTTCCCAGTTTTGTATGACATTTCTGATAGTTAAGGGAATATAAAAAAAGAAATTAAAGCTGTTCTTAGACAAAAATGAAATTAAAATAGAGTTGAAATTGCATCATATGTGTAACATACAGGTGAAACTTTTTGAAAGTGACTGCAATTAGTTCCCAACCCAAAACTTGCAAAGCCTGGTTCAGAATTGTTCTACTGGGAATCAAAATATGCTGGTAATTTTACACTCAGGTAGGAAAACGAAAGGTGATAAGCAATCTCTACTCTGACTGCAGTGCTGATACTTCAGTGAAAATGTGTGAAACATAATTGAATTAGTCTTTAAAGACCATAGCTTAGAAGCTGATGATATTGAATATCTGCAAGTGTAACCACCTTCTTATTTCATGGCATGACAATGACCACGCTTTGATGGTTCAATGCTTCTTCATGGGACATCTGAGAACTGGAGAAAAAGAAAAAGATCTTTGTATGTGATGGTGCCAAGAACAGCTAAAAGAGGGTCTGCTTTGGGCCGCTTTTCTTTTTCCCTTTTTTTTTCTTTTTTCTTTTTGACCCCTTGAATCCATTTCCCCTCAAATATTTTCTCTTGGTACAATTAGATGGAGGAAAGAAGCAACTACCTATAAATATTATGCCTTTATTCAGCGCAAAACATTAGCAACATTACACACAGGGCTGGAGAAGACACTCAGATCCAATGGGCTGCACAGCCTCACTCGTATCCCCTGACTGACATTTTCTTTCTTGTTCTGCAGAATGCAGAGAGGGAAAAGGTGGCTCGGGTGAGGTAAAAGCTTCCAAAGGGCAGGGAAAGGAATCCTGTGCGTGGCAGCGTGAAGCAGGTTCTGCTTCACTAGGAACTGTTAATTGTCCTCCACGTGGAATTAACTCTCCACTCATCCCAACAGCTACTGCTGCATCTAAATCTTCCCTTTAATGGGCTCTCAGGGAGCAAGCAGCGTGCAACCTGAACTGTGCTCACCACTACATCAATCTTCCCCTCAACATACTCAGTTATACAGCAATTGAGAGGAACAAGAATTGAGCAGAGCTGCTCACCCCGGTTGTAATTTCCAAACCTGAGTTGCCACTCTGATGCTTGGAAAAAAGACTTCCTTAAAGAGCGTGAGTTCTTTGGCAAGAGCATCTCTCACAGTGGAGAAAATCCAGTGGAATGGCCAAGAGAGAAGGCATTCTGGGCTGGGCATCAGAAAGCAAAAATGTCTCTGGGAAGGCAACAGAGGAAGTAGAAGAAGCTATGAGTTTGCAAGCAGGAGGCAGCTCTTAATATAAAAGGCCGATCTGATGCATTAGGGACATTCTTTGGATATAAGTATTCAGGGATCAGTTCTGCTTCTGTGTTTTCAGAGTGTCCAGCACAATGAGATTCTGAAAATAAACAGCACTAAAAATTTGAGAAGGGAGCAACACAGGGAGCTTATTGGGAAGAGCAGGGAGGTAACATTTATTTCCATGCACATCAGAGGATCCTGCCCTGAGAAAGAAGTTTGGTTAATTATAACTGGCCAGGCATGCCAGTCATTTGATCAGGGATTTGAAGTGTGTGTACACAAGTTTCAGAATCCAGTAATTGTTTATAAGAAGTGAAGAGTCAAGGTGAACAGCTTTCACCATGTGCTGAAGGCTTGAATTGATTCCTTTAAAACTGCCAGCTAAATAGTCCAGCTGGCAAATATAAACTCACAAAATACTTGTGCAAACAGGAAAAAAAATCAGTTGATAGATTATACTGTTTACATGGAATAAATTCTCCTTCTCTGCTAAGAATAAGGGTTCATAGCTAAGCAACTGATCTCACAAGAGAAAGGTGGAAAGTGAGCTATATTTCCCCCATGACCAAATTACACACTTTCCATTCACACATCTGGGTGCAAGAACAACCTTTCTGCAGAGATTATTTTTTAAAGGGTTTAATTAATATTTCTGTTTGCCTTGAGTAGTTCCCAGAAAAAAAAGGAAAAAAAAAAAAAAAGAAGACAGTGTAGCAACACAGAGCATAGAAAGAAAAGCCCAGCATTACTTTAACACTGACAACAAAAGTCACCCTTAGATGAATTAGTGATAAACTCCTGGGGAAGACTTCAGCTCCATATGGTGATATTTAATATTAGTCACGTAGAATCGGACAGATCAACTCCACATCCAGAGGTACCTGTGGGACCTGGTGCTGCCTGTTTAGCATTCTACTGTGACCACCTGTGAAACACTGCCATTGTCTCTCTTGATATAAATAAATAACTCCAGAATGCCAAACAGAAAGGGGTGGGGATGGGAATGATAAATCCTGAGTCAGAGGAGACCGTATGAGGAGAGTGGCAGGGCTGTGGCTATGATTTAGTGGTGCTAATGAGCCCCGACAGAGAGAGCCTCCAACAAGCCCATGTTAGTAGCACATGTCCCGCCTGATGAAAACCAGGTGTCCAAGGTGCTGTAAGGGTTCACAGGCTCTGTGTCGCTGGCCCACTTTTTCATTTCTGAATGATTAGTTAGAAAAACACCTCTTTCTTCACACCAGAGGATAACTCTAAGCCTCCAAGTCAGTGTGTGCACACAGACTTGGCTCATGGCAGCCCACAGCTCAGTGTGTTCATGCTTGAGCTTCGATGTTTAGATTGATATCAGTGGAGAAGACAAGGCAAGAAACAAGCTTCTCTGTCCTGAACAGCTGTTTTTCAAACCTCTGCATGTGAAAAACTCACTTTCTTTGAGGAATAAGCTTCTCTGTTTGTCTTTGCTCCCTGATGCTCACACTACAACTAGCAAGCCTGGCCAAACATCCTGTCTCTTGGAGCGTAACTCATAAGCTGGAAGCATTTGACTTTGCTCAGCAGGAGCGACTGAATCATTCCTCTTTCTCTGATGGGACCACCACAACCCCTCTCCAATTAGCCTTAAACTACCAGTATACCCAAAGCTGTTTTCAGAAACAGAAGTGGTGCTTAATCCCTGCCTTTTTTTTTTGCCATGTGGCACTGCTTCCCCCTCTTGAATGTTTCATTCACAGGAAAATAAATTAATGCAATCGTCTCCCAGCACCTGAACCACTCACTTTGCATGTATATGCACTGCTAGCACACAGATTTTGCCACAGATTCACAAAGATACTTTATTTGGGCCTGGTTTTTTTGCAAGCCCACTGACTGTGCATCCCTGAGTTGTACTCCCCAAAGCTCATCACTGTCGAATTGTCCTGTTGATCCCAAGGTTCAATACTCACACAGAAGAAGTCAAGGTCAAGCTGAGATATGCTGTCAGGGTAAACCTCAGGCATGTAGAGTTTTTTGTGGATTTTAAGAGTTTATTTTCCTAAAGTGATAGAAGCTGTGAGGAAGCAGTCACAAATGAAAATAAAGCCCACATGTTTGGCAGAAGGCAAAAGCTGGGTCCTGACTGAGACAAATATCCTGGGCAGTGAATCAGGTTAAGTTCCACCTTATTATGCTCACATGTGTGAATATCTCCCCATGTGCACCCAGCACAGATAAATGGCCTATGTGCACTTACACAATATTTATAACCACAGTTTTTCCTCCTCTGCCCTAAGTCAACTTGTTCTTTAGTTTCCTATTGCCCTGAAGTCCATCAAAACCAGTTGCCATGGAAATGGTTGTGATGTGCTTTCACAGTGTCCTCAGCCGTGAGTGTATATCAAGAGCTCTCTCTGCTGGTCTGGAATCACCGTCATCTCTAATGGCTCCAGATGGTCATGTCACCGATGGTACCTGGGAGCTCTCAGAGGTACAGTCTGTGTTTCTAAGCATTGTCAGGGTCTGGAGTCTGGCAGAGTAGCTCCTATTTTTGAGCTATCTGGGAATACTCAGCTTACCAAGAAATGGTATTGCCCAGGCTCTGTGTTCTCACAGTCTGTTTGTTGTTCAGTGAAGTGACCAGAGGAGCAGGGGGAAGGAAAACCCTTGCCTGTGCAGGGACTGCTAGAGGAAGTGCCAAGGCAAGACTGTAGGAAACTGAAGGGCTATAAGGAATAATGTGTGGGGGTTTTTTTCTATTTCAGCAGTGCTGTCAGCCTAGAAAAATTGGCAGAGGTTTAATCCCTTGCCTGAGCAGTATTTTTTTTAGTTCCAGCACAAGGTCCTTGTGTAGGGTGGGAACACACACAAGCCCCTTTTTCACACTTGCTGTAACAGCCTTGGGAGGACTGAGATCACTGCATAGCTTTTACCTTACAGACTGTCAGTAATTCTTCCATGGGCTGAGCACTCTTTGCTGCCTCTCAAATGCTCCCAGGGGCAGCAGAGCTAAGGCTTATTATTAGCATCATTTATTATTAGTATCACCTCCCTAAATTATACCTTTCTAGGAGACTTGCACAGGACAGTCTGCCACTAGGTCCCAGAAATTCCTACAGATAAAAGAATTGTAGGAGCCAGTTCTAGGCTTGCCTTTCACAGCCCAGAGAGACAAAGCCATTGACATATCCAGTCTGTGTACCAACTCTCTGATTTCCCTTTCTGCTTGGGTGTCCATCCTCTGTACACTGGAAACCCACTTGAGAAGGCATCTTTGCAACTTGCAGCCATGGAGCACCTTGAAACAAAGCCAACTCTTCCACCTTCTGCCTCTCATAAAGTCAGTCTCAAGGAGTTGAGCTCTCAGAAATACCCCTTGAAAAACATTAGGATCTCACTTATAATTGGTGTAATTACCATATAAAAGTGAGAAAGTAAGATTTAATTAACCAGGCGCTTCTCCTACCAAGCTTTCTCTCTGCTAGGCACACAGCTAAAGAGCTGAGCATGCTGTTCCTCAGAAAGGGTTTGATTTTTTTTTCCTCACTGTCATGGCACTCACAGCTTTCTCCAATAGGAGTGAAACAGAAAAGACAACCACTGAGGTGCCACTAGTTGTCTGCCTTCCATTTCTTGCAGTACAAGCTAGTTGCCAGCTTCCATCAGAGTCCAGATGGACCCTTTTAATATAAAATTAGTATTTCCCAGACTTGTATGATACTATGTTTTTTTTTTTTTTAAGATTTTGGTTTTAAATTTTTTACTTCAGAAGTCTATGAGTGTCTATGAAAGCTGCACCTAACCTGTGCACAAATCATCCAAGTTACTTTTGAGCCTCCAGTCCTGGGCTGATATTGCTTGGAGTCATAATTAATAAGGGTGGGTTTCTTTGGTTTTTTGTTTGTTTGTTTGTTTTGTTTTGTTTCCTCCATCCACTTTAAGTTTCCGCTTTGGTTTGTGAAAAGTAATGAAAAAAATCATCACAGATAATTTTGGAGGGAAACATAGCAATTAAATAGTGTAAGAGAAGGATAAGGGATAGAAGGGGTTGCTGGTGTTATCATCTGAAAATCTCAGAAAGCACAAAGCTGAACAAGTACAGATTATCTTCCCTCCAATCCTTATTCATAGCTAATAATTGGCATAAATAATCAATTGGAACCATGGTGCAAATGCATACAACTGAGTGGTCTTAGTAAATGATTCTGTCCCATGAACTTATCAGAGATAATTAAAGTCTTACCATTGATTTTTTGGGCCATCCTGGAGAGACCAGACAGAGGTCAAGCACACAATAGGTAAGTGTGTTGTTAAATTCACTCCTTCTGGGTGTCAAGAAAAAATGCCAAGCAGTTACTTGGAAGTTTTAAGCGCTCATCCTGTTTCATAATGTTTCATTTTGGTAACAGCCATCCCCCTCACATTCTACATCCCAAACTAATGAGATATTTAGTCACTGAGAAGACAGCATTGTGCCAGAATCCAGCTCACAATATTTCCAATTTGGAGGAACACAGCCAGGCTTATTTGACTGTTTTCAAGCCCCTAAAATAAAAGGTTTCAGTTGTTGAGTCTTATTTCTTTCCCACCCAGTTTTTGGTCTCCTTCACTCAAAAGTATGGATACAGGAACATTGAGAAAGGATATATGACATCCGGGAAAGGAAAAGATATTGCCAAGAGCAGATTTTGAGGAAAGATTAGCCCATATTTATCCAAGTCAACCAAATTACCCTTAACTGTAACCTCTTGTATAGTCAACGGAAACACTTCCAATGAGCTATTTATTTTGCTTCTCTCTGGAGGTGCTGGTTAGTCAGGAAGTTAGTCCAGAGTAATTCAGCAACTTGATCAAGGTACTTCATTGAGATGCTGCCATGGATTTCCACAGGTTGGGAAGGGAGAGCTTTTGGCCATTTATTACTTCTCATCAGTGCAATTCCTGTTCTTATACGGGACAACACAGTGAAACAGGGCAGTCCTTCCTGCCCTCTTATGTGTATTCGGGGCTGTCAGCACCACTTAGACATTAAATATTAAGTGAGAGGATTTTGAGATTGTACACAGAGTTGAGAAAGATGCCATTCAGACTATTAAAAATCCTCAGATATGACAATTATTCTACCAAAAATTATGGGGGAGAAGTGGTTAGGTGTGGAGTATCATAGCAAGAAGCTTCCTTGATGTATATTTTGTATGCCTGGCTTGTGTGGCAAACTGTCCAAGTAAAGGCAAAGCACAGGCTAATGGAGCAACATCAAAGCTTTAGTCAACATTAGCCTTTCTCTGTGAGATGCTGAGCACAATGTGTGAGCAGCCACATACCCTCAAGGGCCACTAAGCCATCCAGAATCGAAAGCACACCAAGCACAAGTTTGGATTAGACCCATTTTCCCAGTTTGTAATCCTCTCCACCTGGCACAGCAAAGCCCTTGCTGCGTGAGCGGATGGTCCGTGCGTGTGAAGCCCGGAGGCACCTGCTGCTCCTGCTGTACCTTAGCAAACCTCTGCCTGGGAACTTGGGAGAGATCCAGGTTCCTCCAGCAACAACAGACAAGATGCTACTTCATGTAAACCTCCTTTGCATTTCTACTCTAAATCTGTTTCAACTCTGCCTTCCATATGTTTATCAGGGAAGAAAGGCAGAGCAAGGAGGGAGGGGAAGCAGCTGAGTGTCTTTTCTCAAATCACTGCACTCTCATTTTAACTTCTATTTCATGCTGACTTCCCTCCCACCCCCCCACAAAGTGTTTTCAAAACCTTCCTCCCACCTTCCTTCTCCTGTTCACTTGCTTCAGATCTTTATTAACACTAAAACCCATCCCTGGAAATGTTTTCCCCTTTGTAAAGACGTTGGATTTTAAACAACAACAAACAGCATGGCATCTTTTAATCCACCAGTGCTTTTACTGCTCCTTCATAAATGATTCTGGTTGAAACTCAGATCTCCTGGGCTGACTGATGGCAGAACCACACAGGAAATGAATAGACAATGAACTTGCTTAGCAAAGGCTTCCCAGTGATCAGGAGAGGATGCATTGGTTTGATGTGAGTGATTTAAACTAAAGAGATGTTTCTTTGAGCTCCTTGCATTGGTAGATGTGACAGGTTCAGCTGGAGAGGAGGGACAGTAGTTCACTGCAGTGCTCAGCAGTTACTCTTGAGCATTTCATGCTTATAAGAATATTGCTCAAAGGTGGGCAAAAAAGGATTCTGGGAGCACCCAAGTCTGTAAGGTGGAAGGTAGCTTCTTCTGGAAAGGTTTTATGAAGAAATCGAGGAGTCTCTCAATGCTTCAATTCTGCTGTTCTTTTAAACAAAACCTTTTGAGGTCCCATTTTCAAGGCTGAGAGATTTTTCTTTTAAAATTAAACCAAAGCTAAAATATTAAATGCAAATTTTTCAATTCAGCTCAAGTAAAGTGGGTCATCTGATCTGGGAACTTGTCCCTGTGCTGCCCATTTCCTTGGTTCAGCAAACAGCATGAAAGTGGCAGGCAGTGTCCCAGCCCAGGGTGCTGCAGAGCCCCTCGTCTTTCCTCAGAGAAGGAGCAAAAGTTTGAAATGAGGGGTTTCCTTCTGGTAACTGAGTGATGACATCCAGATCTCTCTGCTCAGCTTCTTCATCCACTACTGAACTGAATAACATACCAGACCAGTCACATATGTCTGTGCAGACAGCTACAGAGCTCTGTGGGGAGGGCTGAGGCTTGTTCTCTGCTCTGGAGGGAGATTGGCTATTTTGCCAGGTGCATGGGTTTGGTTATTTTGTTTTGAATAAAACTATGAGAAATTTTTCCCTGATGTCAGCTAAACTTTGTCATCCCTTCTGGTCTGTCTCACTGCTTCACCTAGAAGTTTTTCATAACAACCACTCTACTCTTGGAAAATGTAGGACATAAAAGACATCCTGTCTCTCCTGCTGTCTTCTCTTGTGAAGATAAGCTGTGGGGCTTTTTTTTAATCACTCACTCCGGGTCACAGATATGGGACAAAGGGCAGTGGACATGTTCTTTGATGGCAGGTAGAACAGCTGTTCTGCAAACATTTCTTGGACATCTACCTACTATATGGCTGCCTCTGCTGGGAATACAGGACTCCATAACACAAAAAGACCCCTTTTAGTCCTATGCCTCAAACAGCTAAATAGTCCCTTATTGGTCTCAGAAATAAACCTGCATCTCTCTTAGATTCTGCCAGTCTCAGGGATGTTTGTGAAACAGGTCAGTGCAATGGCACAGTGAACTCAGGCTTAAGTGAGCGGAATTCCTTTCCTACCAACCACTTTTCACTAACTTCCTCCTACTAAGTATTTAGTTTAGAGTTAATTGAATTAGAAAAGGCCCTCAAATACTTCCACAAGGGACTGGGTTCATTGTGGCCTTACGAAGCCAATCAAATTATCAGAGAAGCAGAAAAAACAGTCAATGACTCACATTAATCATCTGAGAGAGCAAAGAGAAAAAAAAAATAAACAGAACAAAACAGAAAGGTAGAAAAATCCCAGACTACAACTCTTAAAAACTTGGCTTACCTCAGACGTGGAGAACTAGATGAAAAATTGACTCTGTGAATTGCATTATAGATTTTAAAGATGGGTCTGTTTCTGAGAGTCTTGTACGTGCTGACGGAGTTTGCTGCAGCAGGGACTAGCCCATGTTGGGGAGTTCTGGAGAGCACATCCAGCAAGCCCAGGGCTCTCCACCCAGATCAGAGGGTCTCTGCTCATGCATGCTCTGCCCAGGGTGTTGCATTTCTGGCATGAACTCAAGACATTTGCCCCTTCCAAGTCAAACAAGTCAAAGATGTGGACAGGAGGCACATGGACATCAGCAGGTGGGTGGCCCCCAGACTGAAGAGTATACCTGAGATTTGTAAGAGCATTGTTGTGCATGTAGGAGGTTGTATTTTTCCTCCAGAGCTACAAACAGGACTGCCTTCCTCAGCTTTCCAGTGAGATAAATTAACTGAGGAGCTTTGAATTTTGCAGCAGGGTGTCCATCTTACCTCCCACTGGAGCATATGGGGATCCCTCACCATCCCAGGGAAGTTACTGGGATAACTGGATGTGGTATCTGTATCAGACAACTGGCACCACATCCTTCACTGCAAATTTGCTCCTTCAGTTGCCATAGTAAAGGTGCACCTCGGAGTGCTGCAGGCTGCAGTCACCCCGTGTATTAAATCCCTGCAACTTCTCACCCCAGATGAGAACAAAACACCTGCCAGAACCTGTCAAGTCAAAGGCAGTGCTACAAAATACAGTCACAACAGGAAAGACTGATAAAGCTACCTGGATTATTCCCCTGCCAGGAAAAGAATTTAGATCAGATCTGAGGCCAACCTTTGCATCTCTTTCTAGTTTTTATTTTTAAATGAGTCTGTTATGGGAGGCACCAGACTGAAAGACTGTCCTTCTTCCCAGTTTTTGTATGTTTAACATTCAGATTTAAAGCTGATAAATTTATTTGAAAGATCATTACCTAGGGTAAAAAAAATCATCTTTCTGAATAAGAAAAGATGTTTCAGACTGCTGTAAGATATCCAAACTAACTAAATAAAATATTTCATTCAGATTTTGTCTCAAAAAAATGTGTTAAGGCATGATTTTCCTCCAAAAATGTGGGATAGAAATAATTTTGAAAGACCTGAATCATTTTATGGAACAAAAACCTAATTTTGTAATTGTACTACAAAAGTCTTGGAAAGTAAAAGATGAAAACAGGGCCCTGTATTTTACTTCTATAGTAACAAAAATAATGGAAAGAGACAATTATTATTTTATTTTATTGGTACAAAATTGTTATGCTAATTTTGATGGAATAAATGGGCACGAAATATCAAAGCTAATAGCATGTCCAAAGCAAGTAAAACACTAAAAATTCTTAAATGAACTTCAGAGACTTTTGTGTTTTTTTTTTTCTTATAGAGTTTAGTAAGCAATGACAAACTCTAGTGGCAAGCAATCACAATTAAAAATAATTTAAATCTTTTATTAAATATGCAAAAAAGTTATCTCAACTAGAAGTCTTTGTAGTTTAGAAAATTATGTAAACCTTTCATTTTACAAAATCTGTTATTCCCTATTTCTTTAGCAACAGCTTCAGTAGCATAAGATGACCCCTTTAGAAACTCTTGTAGATATATTTAAAAATGGTATTTATGGGAAATGAAAAAATGATTGTGAATTTTGTGTTCTTGCACTTACTTTAGAGTGCATGTTTTTTCCTTAAAAACAAAATAAGATTGACCACATGAGGAAACATGATAAAAGAGAAAAGAGCAATAAAAATAGCAAACAATGAGACCCCAGAGCTAGAAAAGGGCAGGTAAATTCATGGACGCCTTAACCTCTCAGAAATGGGACAAAATCATGTAAATGTTGGATGTTTAAGACATTGTTTTCACTTGCCTTTTTCTTCACTGTTATTTCATGATGTTATCACAGAAGTGCCATTTTGGTTCCACCTTTTTCTTTATTTTTCTTTAAAAAAAAAAAAAAAGACAAGGCAAAGAAGGTGTGTGGGAAGGGGGAAGTTGTGTAGGAGAAATACGGTAGTGAAAGTAAAAAGGAAAAGAACCAAAAGGAACAAACCTAGCTCTCAGATTGCAGGGCTGTCAGCAGTTTGGCAGAGCCAGTGGAGACACTACTGTCATTTGGATCTTTCCCTAGAGCTCATTGCAGTGAATTTGTCCCCGCCCCGAGCAAGATGGGAAAGGACTGAGCTGTCACAGTCACCAGCAGATCCTGCACACTCAGCACCTGCAGTGAAAAAACCTGTTTCTCCTGTGCCCCTCTTCTCTACAACATCATACAACGGATCCTCAAAGATGGAGAAGAAAGGCAGACTAACCTCTCACCACACAAAGTCATCCAGCAGATGAAGAAAAACTAGGAATAAAACAGATGTTTCTTGCCTCACGGATGAATTCCCTGGCCATTGAGATACTCCACAAACTCTACCAATTCAGGGTATCCCCATTCCCACAGCTCTGGATAAGGCAAATTAACCATGGCCAAGACAGCTCAGGTCTTCCTGTTACACCTTCCACTTGTCACTTCTGCTGATGAAATAATCTGATTAGATGAGCAGTTAATTACCCAGATTCACTCACTATCCATATTGTCACAACACAGGCAAAGTTACATATTGCTGGCAAAACTCTGAACTGCATGCTAAGTGTCCAGTGATCCCATGAGAATTCCCAATTCCCATGGTCAAATTTTAATTCTGAAATTAAAATATCTGAACTGCCATCTCCTTGCACTTTCCAAAACCCTGCCTGTCTTCCACCTTCTGTGGGAGCCCTTTTTCTCCAGCAGGATTCTGCCTGACCTAACCACACACTCAGGTGTGTTTTCTTCCTCTCCCTTCAGCATGATAGAGTTTGACTTGTGCCCTTCAGCTGGACCATTTCCAACATAAATCGGATCAGGACATTTCTGACTACTGTAACAGATATCCGTGAACTGGCATTCAAGCCATACTGCTGTAAGCTCTAGTTAAACCTTACTGGGAGCAAAACTCAAAATTTGTGGAAAACATGTGAAGTGAATGATAAGAACTCGTTCAAAAACTTGAATAAATATTCACTGGGGAAAACAAAAAGGCTGTCCTGATTTCATAGAGCTAATATTAATTTACTGATTTCTTGATTAAAATGAAAATGGAAAAATGATTCCCAGCAGGTCCCTCTTCTTTTGCTAAGTTAATAGCAGGGATGCCATTACACTGAAAATGATACATTTCATGCCAAAACCTAGAAATGTTCTTATTTCTTCAATTCATTCTGCCAGTGAGGCTCAGCAATGTTTCACTGGGCTAGGACAGTCTTCCTGCATTAGATAGAATGAAAGAGAAGGGTGGGAAGAGCAACTCTTCATTATGTGCCCTAAAAACTGTTAACTGGAGTCAAGAGGCCTGAAATAAACCTGTAGGGGCAACAATGACAGCAGTCCAGTATTGTTACTGGCACCATGACTGACAGAGCAGGAGCAGAGAGTAAAAGTGATTTGGGTAAGACAGGGCCAAGCACAGTCTCTAATTTCACAGAAAGAAGGACACCACCATAAGCAAAAGACAGACCCACAACCAAAGCACAGCCAGGCTTAGTGAAATGTGCACTTCGCAATTAGCTCAGTTCAGGCAAAGACAGAGACTTTGAGGAGTGTTTCTAGGCATATGGAACCCAGCAGTGACTTCTGTTACTTTCAGGGGTATCACTCTGACATGTGTTTGGTCTGGCAGAGAGCATTTTGCCTGTTTCTGGTGCTTAGTAACTTACATTGCAATTGATATTAATAGCAATTCAAGATAGTCAAAGATTTGGATCCTTTACAAAGATCTGATGTTACTTATTGCTTGTACTGCTATTTTGCCTTTGCCTTTGCTCCTTCTTGGGTGAAACAAGTTAGTGGAGATGAAGTCAAGTCCTTTCACAGAGACCTTGATATTTTCTGAAAAGGCTTATGAGGTGGAAAGGGGAATATCCAACTGCAAAACATCATGTTCAAAATGCCTTCAGTCACCTGTAGGACATGCTGCCTGCTGTTCAGCTAATGGTTTCTAAAGGTCTAAAATCTCCACTGTGTCCTGGATATATCTGCCCATCTCTGCTACCCTTGGGCACCTATAATGCCACACCTTTGTTCACATATCTGGTTTTTATTTCAAAATGTTAGTGGTTTTCTATCAGCTATGTAAGGGGGACATTTACTTTCAAGTGCAAAATTTAATCCATGAGCCAAAAAACTTGAAGACAAAGGGTCTAATGAGGCACAGCTGAAGCGTGCATGAGTTTTGCATAAGTGCCCAGCTTAGGTAGGTTATCATCAGTCAGCAAAGCCTTGGCTGTTGCATATCAAAGAATGATCCTTTCCAGGCTGCCAAAACGACACAGAGCTGATAGACAAATCCTGCTTGTTATACACCACAGCTAAGTGCTGCCCACACACTCTGCAAGTACCTAAGGGAAAAATGGGCTTCACAGTAGAGTTAGAGCGCAGATCATCACAGTACAAGACAGCAACCAGTGTGTGCATTTTTGAATCAGCTGTCTTTGGAGAGCTGAATGCATTTGAGAAGGCCACTGCTGCCAGCTGTGCTTCTCTAAGATGAATTTACATTTAGCACACAATTAATTTCCCTTGCACAAATGAAAGGGATGCTGGATTCCTCAGGGACAAACATCCCTGTGAGCTTGGCCACTAGGCAGAAGATGTTCCTCATCACAGATTCTGGGTCAGCTTGGGGCAGGGAAGATGTGTTTAATTTCAAATATTAACCAGGATAAGCATTTTTTGTTGGATTCCAGAAACTCCTCAGGGAGAAAGTCCTAGTTGTAGGGAATGTGCAAGCATTGAAATTCCACCCATTAAGCACTGATTGCCTGTGTTACTTGCATTGCTGCTGTGTCTCCAAAAGCAACACAATGTTAAGCAGTTAAAAGCCATTATAAAGCTCAGTCTGTTTAGCTGGATGTATAATGCACTCGAATTTATGGTCAGGTCTGCTCTGTTCCAAATAAGTAGAACCAAATGAATGTTTGGTTTGCTGAAGAATGTAACTTAGGCCATTTGTGTCAAATTGGCTTTAGGGGCAGTATTGGGGCATAAGCCATTTGTAACCCCATAACTGTCTGAACTTCCCAACCTGGAAAGCAGATTTGGTAGGTCAAGACTGGTAGAGTGTGACACAATATAAATTCAACTCTGAGGATCAGGAGTCTAGTACTAAACATCTAAATAACATCATAGCCCATAATGCTACAAGACATAGATTACCAAGATGTAGAATAGCAGGGTAACTTTTAAGACAACATTGTGAATTGCAAGATTTATACAACCTCTACTATGAGTGAAGAAAAAATCATGTCCAGAGGAGAAAAAACAACAGAAATAACACTACAACACATCCTGTCACTGTGGTTCCAAGGTGGACACCTGCTCTTGGAACAGGAATTTACATGAGGAGGGAACATGTGTGTACTCCCTAACCTAAAAGGGAGTGAAGAAGCTGGATAGTATCTGAAGGGGATACAGGGCATCCAAAGGGAGAAATCTTTATAATTAAGCAGAGCCTTCATGCCAAGGTCCATTGCTATCAAAGTTGTGATGGTTCAGCACCACTACAAAACAGCTGCAAGGATCTCAGAGATGTGACTGAGCAACCAGCTCTTGACAAACCCTTGGCTTGCCTTGTAGTAGTTCTTTATAATTTTGCCCTCGTAGGAAAACAGGAGCCTGATTCAGGGGTACTGTCCAGGGGTTGCCAAGGTAAGAGACAGCAGATGAGAGTATATAGGGAGACTACTAATTACAATCATAGAATGCTTTGGGTTGAAAGTGACCTTAGAGATCATCTTGTTCCAACCCCTGTTGCTGTGGACAGAGACACCTTCCACTAGACCAAGTTGCTCAGAGTCCCTTCCAACCTAGCCTTGAACACTTCCAGGGATGTGTGCTTCACCCAGACTGAGGAGTCCCTGTAGTTCCAGGGGTAAACCTGTACCTTTGATATTCATGAAAGAAAAAAATAAAACCCCAAAGGGATCAAAATGGGAGAGATTCTGCTTTTTCTGAATGGGCCCTTTAGAACACCCATCTTTTGAGCCCTCTGTGAACAAAGTCAACATAGTTGATAAAACGATGGATTATTGGATCAAGCCTGGCAAATGTCAGAAGAACCCATAACACTGAGCTGGAAAACTTGTCCTGCCACGTCCTGGAACAGACTTCGAGCTCGTATCCAAATTTGTTGAGTTTGGCCATTTCTTTCTCCTCAAACAGAGCCAAGGAGCAGCAGTGTTGAACAGTTGCACTTTGCAAGGGGAGCTCAGAGAGCAGCAGCTGATGGAGGGAGGCAGCTTGCTCCACTTAATGCAGAGCTCAGAGGCGAATTCCGGCTCCAAACAGCATGTGAAATTTGCAGTTCGCTGCAAACGTTTTTTTGCTGATTGTGTCACACTCAGTTTCCTAAGGAGGAAGCAGGGGAACTCAGCCTTATTTGCATGAGTTTCACATCCCTCTTCTTGGCTGAGAACACACTGTGCTGTTCGATGGACAGCTCCTTTCTGATTCACTGCTCTAATTATGTTTTACAGCCGGAATATGGTACTTATGTCAAAGCTGATGGGTAAAATTCTACTGAGAAGCAACAACGTTTTGTAGCATTCTCCTGTTGTTCATTTCCATGACTTCCCTTCATTTTTTTCCCCTCAAGGCTCATTTTCCAGGCACTAGTCATTCTAGAGAGAGATGTTCTCACCTCCTTGATGCTTTCTTTTGACTAATAGCCATATTCTTCTTTTATTTGTTTATTTATTGTACATTTGCAGGCATATGGTGACAGAAAGAGAAAATAAGGAGAACAGGTTTATGATTTGTCTAAAGCAGCTGGTAAAGAGCTGTAGTATCTGTCTGCAGGTAGATCTCCACAGCAATGATAATCCTTTTGCACAGGAGAATAGGATCATACAGGTTTAGAGACAGGTGTACATATTTCCAAGATTAATTCAGGCCCCTGTGCTACATGAAAATGCTTATTGTATGCTCTGTTATCCACACATGCAGAGCCTGTCCTGGACTACATTTCAAGGGAGAATAGTCATCAATCAGCTTCGCCTCTCATCCCGAGACATCACTGGAGGGACTATCCCAGATTTTGGGGATCTACTCAGTCTGGTTTAGCTTGTCTACTTCTCCTGAGAGGCTCAAAGAAGGCATCTCTCAATTGAGAGTCTGACCTAATTGCTCCTTATGGAACTGGCTCACAGCACTACACAGCTCTACCTGAGGGAGAAGGGCTGGTGTGATTCCTCCCCACCCTATGGAAGAGAGGAAGACGTGGCCATAGGCAGCACAGGACTGCAGAACACCAGTGCTGCTGAGCTTAGCTTCACGTCATTTTCCTTGTCTCCTATTATTTTCTTCAGCTGATTTTGGAGCTGTTCCTGGCGCTTGATTATTCCCTGGCTATTTCATGCTATAAAGTACAGCAGGACTCCACACCGTTATGTACAGCCAGACAGGTCTAGTGTTTCTGTGCGTGTTTGGCAGGTACAGAGAGGAAAGGGAGGGGAGAACACTCACTGCTGCAGCAGCAGGATCACAGCTTGGCTAACAGGGGGAAAAAGCAAAAACATGATCTCTCATTTAACTGTGCTAAATGACAAATCGCTTACAGGCAAGGCTGCCCACTGGGGAAAACACCACCAAAATGATAGTTTCTAATTTCCTAGAGACTGCTGACCAAGGGAAGAAAGGGCATTTGAAATGCTGGTCAGGTGCTTGACTGCAGATATTTTCTCCATTTTTGCAAGAACTTTTGGTATAACATTATTCCTTTTCAACATTCAAATGAAAAGAAAAAGCTCAGGTGACTGTTTCATTGCTTAACTCTATTACAGCAGAACTTGAGATACAGATGGTTTCCTTTTCTTTTTTTCCCAAACTTAAACCTGCCAAACTTAGGGTTCAGAGATCTGCCTTTTCACACTTCACCTGCTGATGGTCCAAGCACCTACACTGTGCAGGCACAGTACTTTTACACCACCCCTTCTCTGCCAAAAAATAATTTCTGGTGTTGCTAAGGAAATCTTGTATGCAAATCTTGGCAATGGAAAAGAAATGCTTAATTAAAAAGTAAAAACCCCCAACTTTTCATTCCTTTGTTGTATTTGTTTGCTGTACCATACAGTTCCTATTCACAAAACATAAGCCTCATTTTCTTAGAATCGTAAAATAATTTAGGTTGGAAGGGACCTCTGTAGGTCACCTAGTACGACTGCCTGCAGAGATAACTTCAAAGCAAGATCAGGCTGCTGAAGGTCTTTTGTAGTCAAATCCTGAAAGCTCCAAGGATGCAGAGCCACACCTCTCTGGGCCCCTGTTTCCGTACTTCAAAAAACACACATCAATTTTTTTTTCGTTATATACAACCAGAAATTTCTTTGCTGCAACTTGTGCCCACTGGTTCTTGTCCATTGGTTGTGCACTTCTGTGAAGAGTTTGGCTCTGTCTTTTCTATAATCTCTCTTTCAAAGGCCCACTCAGTCATTAGTGAATGGTTACTGTGGAGAAGAAAGATCCTCCCAGCCTCACATATGTGGGTCTGCTTTGCTCTCCCCTCCTCCTGTACCTCATCCTGCTCACAGTTTCTGCCCAGCTTTTCCCTTTATCTTTGCAAGAGATGGCCCATCTCACACATCCCAGCATGATCAAGCTAAGCAAGCCCATCATGCAGGAAATGAGAATGAAAGATGCACAAGACAGATCTGAGCAAAATATTAACACGGTTTTCCAGGCAAGGCAAATAGTCCCTGTGGCTCCCCCATACCCATCTGAATAGTCAGTTGGGACTGGCTGGCTTCTGATTAGTTCATAAGCATCAAGAAAAGCCACACTTTCCCCATTTTACTGGCTCAGCTTTGTTCCACTTGACATATACATATATTGTCTAAAACAAGACACGTAAATCCAATAACGACTTCCAATTCAGCAACAATCTAACCTTTTCCTCTTCAGTGTGAAGGAACACTTGATAGAATTAACATACACTAATTAACATATTCTTAGTGTCAGAAAAGGTCTTTGATAAGTTCTGATTATATTTCGATGCTTCATCTTTGCATTTCAGTTTCAGGATGCTTCACGTTTTGTTTTTATTCTTTTCCTTGTAGTCATCCTGATCAATACATTTCTAAATTCTGACAAGAATCCTCAGGAGTATTTGCCATAGCTCTAAGCAGGCCAAAATCTCTGTACTTGACAACTCAAAAACACATTGAACTTTCTGGGATTGTACAAAGACAGAGTCATGTTAACAGCTTTGACTCTATTTTCCAGCCAAATTGCAGATAACCTTTAAATAGTCTTATGGAGGGATTTCTCCAGAGATTATCAGGACAGGTTTGTACTGAGAGATCATTTTGTTCCCTGAATAAACCGAGGTTACCAAGAGGTGACATTTCAACAATGGCAACTGTTCTTATTTCTTCAGCAATACGTTTTGATAGAGCCTGGTGTGGGGCAGAGTAAAGCATTCCCCAGATAACTGGGATGACTTCATGGCCCAAATCCTGGAAAGCGCTCCACAGCCTTAGTCTTACAGTGTTTCACCATTTTATTGTGTTTGGTTTTATATGCAAATACCGACAGGAGGAGAAGGAAAATGCCAAAGGGAGCAGTCTGTTGCTCTCTCTGTCAAAAATGCTTTAAAATGGTTCACTAAATAAGATAAATTGTTTTCTCATTACTATTCAAACCAGTAAATAATGCATTTTTGAAGAACACTTTATTAATTAAAAATGTTTATGTCTTTACTAAACAGATTGGAACAACTCTTTCTAATATCAAAGATGATGTTATTTCTCTAGTGTTGTCATTTGCCTATTAAATTATCACTAAACAAATGAAAAAGATGAAGTATTTTCCTCTAGAGTCAAACTTGGCCTATAGAACTATACAGGGACCAGTTCTCCATGCCTGATCTCCAGACTAAAACTCCCTTGAAGGAACAAGGCTCATACCTTGCATTACTTGTACCTTTTGCCTTGAAGAAACACACCAGCATGAGAAAAGCAAAAGTACCACAAGAATCAGGGCAATGGGCTTCTCTAGCAAGCATTCTGGGTTGCACATGTACCTGAGAAGGAGCCTAGCTCACTTTAAGAAGAAATTGTAAAAATAGGTTTCAAGTGCATGAATTTAGAAAAGTAATACTGATTCTCACTGTTTAGGCCAGGTTATATTGGAGGGATGGATGATGCAGAAGCAGGACTGTGAGCCCAGCTGGAAGACTAGATGCAAGCTAGCCTGAAAGGGTGAGTTTTAACCCCCTGGATGCAATCCTAACATTTGCTATGCCAAGCCACATGGCAGTGCTGTGACAACATGGGGTCAGAGGATGTGTGTGGCCCTGATGAAAATATCCTGCTCTGTCACTGTCTTAAAGGTGCTGCTGGGCCCAGAATTCATTAAACAGTGATCCAGGAAAGTCATATGAAAAGGTGGGGGATAATTGCTGCTCCTGGGAGGAGCAGGGAACAACTCCTGTCTCTGAGCTCTCTGGGGTCTTAGATCATAGCCATTCCACTTCAAGAGATGGTCAGACACTTATCCTTCTCAAAGCATGGGATAGAAAATGGATTCCCTCTTCTTTCTTACTGCTGTGACATACTACGATCCTTTTTATAGGTAGGCACAAAGTAAAGCAACAGAAAGATTAAGACATGAGGTAATAAATACATTTCTAAGTACAACAAAAATGCAGTCTTAAAATTTCACAGCCTGGCCTTTTATACCTCTCTTCAAAAGGAACAAAGGAACACATCCAACATAATTTGAATTTTGGAGCTCCCACTTGACTGTTCCCACTGAAGTAAGCGTGTGAGGTGAGCAGGGGAGGCAATGTCATTAAATGGAAAAAATGACTAAGGTGACATAGTTACTCTGAAGTTACAGGACTTTGCTTGCTCTGCACTGATTGCTCGAATGCTTTTTTTGTGAAAAGATTTTTCATAACACACAGCTTCATTTCCAAAATGTTAACAAAGCTAAAGCCCCGGGAGCAGGCACGAAAATTAGAAATGTTCACACATTTGAAAGCATACAAAAATAACCCCTTTCCATTTTCAGGACAGAAATGCAGTGAGCTGCAGCAATATACATCACCCTGCCAGGATACCTGGGGCTTCGCAGATGAGAAAGGGGACAAAACCAGCACAAGGCACATGTGGGCAACAAGTGCTTTATTATAAATGGGACGATCATTGACTTCAGATTCTTAGGAGTAAATAGAAAACCTTGTTCATCAACAAGACCCCTGGGATGAGAAAACTATTTTTCACTCATCTTTCTGAGTTTTGAGCCTGTTCTGGACCCAGACCCCTCAGTCCGTATGGGACAACACACATTTACTTTAATTCCACCATGTTATTCCAGTCTGGGCCAGCCAGAAATTCCCTGTAAATGTTTGTGAATGCAAGTGGCAGAGCATGGAGGAGCTGGAGGTTGAATGGTGAATGACTCTGATATTTGGATGAGACAGTCTCTCTAGTCTGTATTCACAGAATCATAGACTCGTTAAGATTGGAAACGATCTTTAAGGTCATCAAGTCTAACCATTAACCAGCACTGTCAAGTCCACCACTAACCCATGTCCCCAAGTGCCACATCTACATGCCTTTTAAAATACCTCCAGCAATGGTGACTCACCAATTTTCCTGGAAAACTCTTTCTTCTAGCTGCTTACAGAATATTTCATCTGCTCTTATCCTGGTTGGGTGATCCCTAAGGGTATCTGCCTTGTTGGCCTTACCTCTGATTCTTACCCATAAACACTCCATCCTATTGTCTTCATCATTAAACCTTAGACAATCAAAACACCCCCTAATATACAGGGATACTGCTTCTCCTTCCTGGCCTATCCCTTTGGGAGAGTTTACAGCCATCCACTGCAACACTCCAGTTCTGCCAGTCATCCCACAATGTTTCAATAACACCAACTGCATCATAGTTTTCCAGCTGCAGAAGTGCTTCTAGCTCATCCTGTTTGTTGCCCATGCTGTGTACATTGGTGTAGATTTTCTTTAGCTGGATTATTGATCACTCCACCATTTTAGGGGGAGAAGCTATTCAAAGCAATAATTGCCCAGCCTGGTTTTCTTCACCAAAGGAAAAACAGCTTTCCCATGGATATAAAGGCAACACCTCTGATTTGATTTCAGGGGGGGTGTTTTGAATTTTTTTTAATTAGCAAGTACATTAAGAAGTTTAAAGGTAGACAAGGGTTTCACTGGCTCCCTGAACACCCCAACTGCTGAACCTCACTGAAGAAAATCCTTCCTTTTGTGTATCTCCCATTCGAAGAAATGATTAAGTGAACTGGACTATTCCGTCAGTAAAAACAAAACAAGCTCAACTTCAGGAGGAGGAAACACGCTTCGTGTACACGTTTCAGTCTTTGTTCCAGTTATTTATTCCTTTTGTCTTTCAACATCTAGCAATCAAAGGAATTAAAAGGATTAAAAAGCACACACATAACAAGAGATGACTTAATACATCAAAGCAGGTGTGACAATGAGTGAAATAGGACCCAGGGAAAGAGACAGCTTCAAATTAGAGCTCGAAAGTCTACACATGAAATGGTCACAACACAACACATGGATCCCAGTAAAACATAATTGTAAATGAAAAAACTGCCCGGGATAAAAGCAGAGCAAAATGCACTTGTCAGTGCAGATATTGCTGTGTCCTGTGACGCTTCAGATTAGAGATCACCAAAACCTATCCACTTCTGCAGTTAATGCCAACACAGGACTACTTGCTCAGTACTGCATTAGTTTGGGCTGTGCCACTGGACACACAGGAAGTTTCAGATGCATCTGCCCACCACATCATCTCTCAGGTATTGTCAAATACTCTTTTCCTAAAATGAATGGGTTTTTTTTTTCCAGCTGTGGTTAATGACATTGACCTTAATGTCAATGTGACAGTGACAGGAGTATCTCAGCACGAGGTTCCCAGATAGATTTAGCCTAATTAAAACATCCACTGAAGTAACATTCAAAACTTACATGCAGGCTGATAAATATCCCACACAGGTGTAAATTGAGCATTTTCTCACACTTGCAAGCGAGGTTCCTGGCTTGTCATGTGCTCTAAAATTATCTACAACTACCCCCCAAAGGGCTGTAAATGAGAATAAATTAGGAATGGGGATATAGGGGGTGGGAGGCTTTTGATGACCTATTGCTGCGTATGGAGGTGAGAAACAGGTTCAGGGCACTGACAATTCCATTTTCAACTGTATCATGCTCAGAGCCTGGCAAAAATCATGTTTGTCGGATACAACTAACAATGTAGTCGAATCAGAACAGTCATGTAGTTGCCTCCAGCACAATCAGCATGTCCCTGCAGATCAGAAATGATCACCCGTAGCTGAATATCATCACCCACCAGCGGGAAGCTGGCTGCTTCCCTACTCCCACCTCCCTTTGACTGAAATGTTGTAATAGAGTGTGCAGGTGCTCCTCAGTCCTTTCAGTGCTGACTCAAGTCTCTCCTCTCAGGATACACTGATGCTGTACCACACTGACATGATGTTGCTGCAATTGGCACTCCGAGGGGAATGCAATTCCCATTCCACGCAAGTAACTGAGACGTGTACTGAGGATGTACTTTTCATTTCAAATTGAAAGCAACGTGAAAGCACACACTTGCTGCCTCAGAGCAATGTTCCTGCTCAGATGCTTGGCTGGATCAGGCCCTCAGTGTAGATAGGATCAATAAAGTTCATTGTAATGAACCACAATATAGAATTTCAATGGTGTGATTTGAGCAGCTCCTGGTCACCTGGGACATAACCGTGGCTGATGCTGTTGCAGTTACTCAGCAACACCCACATGCTGCAATACAGTGAGCAAGTCGGGGCATTTGGCCACTTACAGGGAATGGTTGATGTTCTGCCAGTACATCTGGCAATACTATTCCCAGTGACAACCACCAGTGCAGAGTACAGCAAGGCACCACCCATACCGGCCAGCTTTGGTTATACAGTGGATGTAGGAGTGATACGTTTTCCAGACACATAATAAATCTATGCAGAATGAATATTGCATTTGCTGCCCAGAGACACGAAAATTTTGTCTTCCCTCCAACTGCTATCTTGGAAATCCAGATTGATGGGGGTAAGAAGCATCAGGGGAGGCCTCAGGATGCTCTGGCTGAATAACATGCAACTCAGCCTGTCATAATGGCCAAGAGCAGACAGCCAGGTTTTCAATTAACTCTGTGTATGTTGGAGTCACATAGCTTCTATTAAGCAATACTTCAAAAGGCCAAAGAAACAGCAATACTCATCCTCTTGAAGTACCACAACTTCTTCACATTCTCAAACAGGTTTGCAACTTCAAATAAGCCCTGAGCCAAAATTGGATCTTGATTATAAAGCTCTTAGAAGGTTGAA
Source organism: Scytalopus superciliaris (assembly GCA_013400415.1). NCBI lineage: Eukaryota > Metazoa > Chordata > Aves > Passeriformes > Rhinocryptidae > Scytalopus > Scytalopus superciliaris. Next base: position 290,288 of record VXBX01002109.1, read on the forward strand.
AAAAGTGCAAGTTGAACAGGGCATTTAGTTAAAGGCACAACTCTCGCTTTCTAAGGAGAGACAAGAAAGAAAATTCACTGCTCATTGGTGAGTGGGTCAATGCAATTTGCTGGCCTGCAGATGAGAGCTGTCTCTGTTAGCAAGGCATGCAAGTGCAAGGCTGTACATGGCTAAACAAGAAGCATTTGAAGATCTTCTCAATAGTTGTCTGCAAGGAAAGTTTGGTAACTATAGGAGGTGCAGTTTAAGTCTCTGAAGGAGCTAAGGTGGTGATGAGCAGTGGGTCTTTCTCCTACCTAGGTTCTTACAAGGGAGAGGTAAGTGGGGAGTATATCTGGTGTCTTTGACACCCAGTGTGACATTGAACAATGTCCTTTGGACATCTCTTAACAGCAGAAATTCTTTCTACCACCACAAGTGCTGTAGATTTTGGAAACAAATGAAACTCCTCTAATGGATCTGTGTCCTATAATCTCTGTTGGCCTTAAGAAGCCCAGTTTTCCCTCACAATTGTTCCTCATGCATATTTCTTTCTCTGAAGTTTTCCCCTGCTTGTCTTTTCTATGTCACTTCTATAAGGCAATAAAAAGATCATGTTGTGTCTGTGTCAGGCCTGTGTATGTGCTGACCAGCCATCTAGACTGAAGCAGGACAGCAGCAACCCTTGATAGCAGAAACACACAAATCTCACTCCTTTGGCTGTTCTACTCAGAAAACCCTCTTATTTTCTTCTGCCTGGAATGGCTGAAATTGGTCAATTAATTCAGAGACCATTAAAGGAAATCCAGGGGACTGACAGACCAAAGGTGAGGGAGCACATGATTATGGATTCTTAGCTTCTTGGGAAACCAGGCTAAAAATAGCAATAGACTGAGAAAGCACCAAACTGTGAGATGCCCTGGAGAGGTTTGTCTGCAGCATCATCCATGCAAAGGTGGGTGGGGAAATCCTTCTGAAAAATTGCTTGGAAAAGAAGTTCATCAGGGGAAAGTCAGTGCCTGCTATTATCTCTCTATTCCCTGGCCTCGGGAAGAACATAATTGCATTTCAGTTTAACTGTACGGAAACGAGGGTGAGATACTCCCTGTCTTTGATCACATAAGATGTTTTACCAGGAAGAACCACTGTCTCCCCCTACAGGGTGATCTGTATCCAAGGCTAATGAGCCTGCTAATGAAGATTACTACAGCTGCCAATCTTCAGCTCCAGAGAGACATCTTGCAGAGCAAAGTCTGCAGAGTTCAGCTCCAGAGGGAAAATCGCTGCAGGACAATGCCGGGACACCCTGGGGTAACATTGTCTATAGTCATACTGGGTGACTGAAGGAATCCTGGGCTGATAAAAATTGTATTACTTCACTGCAAAACTCTGATTTGTTTCTTCCCTCTCATTATAAGTCAAGGGAAGGAATATGTTCTTCCTTCCCCCAGGCAACACTCATTTGGATGCAAGTGGGAATTTCTTTTGGTGCTGTTCCTGGCTCTTCTCTTCGACAGACAGGAGAGTGCTTATTAGAGCAGATGCACAGAACATAGGAGATAGCCTGATTACATTCCCAGCGTTAGTCAGAGAAAATTCAAGGAAATATCTGTCCACCCTGCCGTGAAATGTTTGCCAGTCTTCCCAGGCTGTTCAAGAACAACTTAAGCTCAAACAGTGCTTTGAGTAATGCTGCAATGTGTACCACTTGTGTACATTAATCCAATGAATGGCAAAGTTAAGCACTGCCTCTTCCACCACAACTCCAACCAGAATCCCTTGTATTAAACTCTGTTCCTGGGAAGAGATTCCCACATCCTTCAGAAGCACCTATGGGCAGGGTAGCCCAGTACCTGCAATCTCTAGCTCACAGCAGATCAGCAAGGCAGACTCCTGTCCTTGCACTGCAGATAACATGCTGTCCTACACCTCCCTGGTGCTCAGTAAAAAGAAGTCTCCCCATTTTAGACCTGTTCCTGTGCAGATGGAGGGTGACCTCGCTACATTGTTGTCCTTCATGACATCATATCACCACACACTTGGGCAAAATCCAGACTAGAAGAAAAGCAGAAAGTGGTGGCATGGTGGTCAGGAGAGGCTGAAACCTCCCCTCCTGTCTGTGTTGCTGGACAGATGGAATTTATGACGTTCTGTTCCTGCAGTGCCAGAGCAGTGCAAAACTTTCTGTTGCCAGAGAAAGGAAATGGAAGAAAAAGAAAAAAAACTAGAAGCTTGCAAGAGGCGTGTTGCTGTTACAGAAAAAAACAGATACCAGATCAAAAAGGTCTGCTTAAAGACAGTACATATGCCAGCTCCAGGGGATTTCAAATATTTATGGTTTGCTACATTTTTAATCTTTCCAGGGATGCAGTGCGTAGAACATGATGCAAGCATATCCCATGTCTGACATGACCGTGGCTTGTAAATCGCTGCAGCAGTGGGAAGGGAAGGCTCACTCAAGGGTTCCTGAGGCTCACCCCATTGCAGGCATGATGGAGTTCTTCCACTGTATCCTAGAAGCAAGTTCTGAAATACCTGTTGACTCTGGCACTGTTTCTGCCCTTAGCTATTCCATCCCAGGCAATACTCACAGCACCTCCCAGAGCACTCTTGTGGCAGGCAGGAAGGTGCAAAGGAGTTACGGTGCCACCACTCCAAGATGTTATCCCACTTATATCACAGAAGACAAAGGAGAGTCCCCATTCTATCTCATGGCCTAAATAGATTTCTTGCTTTCCGTGTGATTAATAGCCTGAAACAGATTAATATTTAAAATCACACTGGGGAGCGATTTGCAAGGTACAACAGAGATTTTGATTCTTCTCGTACAGAAGCATGGGCTGAAGTGCTTTAGCAGGAGTTTGGTGTGTGTGCAGAACACCTTAGGCACACACAGGACTAATGCATCTAACACAGGTGCTGAGATTCATTATTATTTCAGCTCATGTCACCTTCAATTAAAAGAGATTTCAAGTATGCTTTCTCATATGCCTCTGTTTCTCTTCCTGTGTTTCTTGAATAAAGTAAACCTAAAACACCCAAAGCTGAGGTAATGTTTCAAGGAACTCTGGCTGCAGCACACTGGTTCATGTTTGTCTCTTAACTTGGGGTGAAGTTGCATAAATTATTCAGGTTCTTGTATTTTAACTGTCAGAGAAATTTAGGCTCCTTAACCCATTTTGCCACCTATCATATGAGCTGAGGGAGTTTGAGAAACAGAAAGCATTTTCCGGAGGGTAGAAACATCCATGCTCACAAACAAAATGTAAGATGTGATATTCGAGGGTATAAAAATCATGTCCTGCTTTTCTTAAAAAGACTTTACTTTTGCTCAGTCTGAGGAGGCTATAAAAAGCCTGTCACACCAGCACTGCTGTGGAAAAGTCACCATTTAAGTTGTCCCTCTGCAATTACACCCAGGTCCCATGTGCAGATGAGCCAATGTGCCATCTTCCCTGTGCTAGAATCACTCTGAGACAGCAGAACTATCAAGCATCTCCCCTCTGTGCCATTCTTCACATGTTGCTGGAGCTTATAGACATGTGAGTTATAGCAGGAGAGGAGCACAACAAAAGACTGTCCTGTTTGCTTTTAAAAAATGATGGACCTTACCCATTCTGAGCGAGCAGTTATTCCATGGGGAAATTTCAACATCCAGTACTTTTCTGTAGGTCGCACAGAGATTGATAATTTTCCACTGGTTTTCCCTGCCTACTGTAATCTGGCAACATTAGACAGCACAAGGACAGCTCATTTGAGCAGCAGTTAAGGGATTACAACTGGACTGTGTCTGACTGTGCTTTCTTTCTCTGCACAATGACCAGGTCATAATTAGGATGGGAATTATGGTGTTCAGTGATGTGGAGAGGCATTAAGCTGTTGAGCTTCTGGCGCCACGACCAGGTATGTGCTGCCAGGTTTCAAAGTTCAGCAGCTTTTAGGACTGGCAAACCTGCAGCTTCCCACTGTGGCACAGCAGTGATGATACATTACGTTTCAGCAGAGCCAGGCAGCACCAGGAGGAAATGAGGAGAGGGCACAACAAGAACCGTGGCATGGCCTGAGCAGCACATCCCTATTGTTCAGCTGCTCCACACCTACTGAGGGAAACTCACATGGCCCCAGTTCTCCCCCTACACAGGAAAATCCTGAGGCAAGACGCTTTACTCTCAAACATCCAGCTGATGGTGGTTTCACTGGAATTCAATCACAAATCCCAGTTTAGGAAGCACTATGCAAAACCAGTCACTTCCTCACCAATTTATTTGTAAAAACCCAGAACTGTTGCCTTACCACTGTTTTTCTCCCTTTTTTATTTTTTAATCCACCTGACCTTTTGGAAAAGAGAATGTTGATTGGCTTTTGCAGTGTTATCACTGTTCTGCAGCATTAATTATTTATAACCATATAAAAATGACGCTAAGCACTGGAGATTCATTTGCCCAAGCTTCACTTCTACTCCCATGCAAGTTTTTAATGTACTATTCATAGCAACCTGTGTGTTGGAGAGTTCTACCACCAATTCTTCCCTTCTAGTGAGTCCTCAGCCAAGTAAAGCATTAGCCAGGCTTGGTCCTTCTAGCTTTTGAATTAGGAAATTGTCATCAGCACAGAAACTCCCTTGTCTGTTCACACAATGCTGTGTAACCCTTCCAGCAGAATTTACAATTTATAAAATTTGCAATTTTTATAATGATTTCTAACAATACAATGTAGTTGACTCACATAGATTAAATAAAAAAGCTTAGCAAATTCAATATGACAATTTGGCAAGAAATAAACAGGACCCTGTAACATACTGGCCATTCGATCCCCTAAGAGAAATATCATCCCAGTCATTTTTATAGGTTATGTGTGGGTGAGTGTAGATTTCTGTGAAGATATGCATAAACAGGGAGCAAATAAAGGAGTGTAAAAATGTGTTTGGCCTTATGTGTCACAGAAAGGCTCTCCTCAATATTTTTAAAGGAACCTTCCATTGTTAATACATAGGATTTTTCTTTTTGAAATCTGAAGCTGAACATGATACAAACACATGGTATGGCTTCAAACCAGAAGATTTTCTTCAGCTGTATGTTTATTGGAAAAAAAGTAACTCTGCTTTCCAATTTCAGATGACTGGTTAGTTTGAAAACATGCTAAAGATTTTAGGGAGTGTTAAAACACTTTCCTTTTAGACCCATTTTGTTTCAGCAGTAGTAAAAGGTGATACCAGAGGACAGAAAATGAGCCTTTTTCTGTTGAGGAGACTACCTTGAGATTTCAACCATAGTTTCACTATCCTGAAAGACAGACCATGAAATATTATTCATCTGCCTTCCTATCTATCTACAGCAATATGGGTATCATCTGCTTCTGTGATAAAAGCCCCTTGGGAGGCTATGCTGTGCTTATCAGATGTGGCAGCAGTCGAAATAGCAGACAAGTAAGATAATAAATAATAAATGAGCCTATATATTTTAATCTGATGTAGGAAAATGTTAACTGTTAATCTGGATAATGGAGACTCCATGTCCTAAAATTCCCCACCCATGAACTTCAGGAAATCTCTCTCTGAGAGCTTCAGCTTTGACTTTTCACTGGAATCAAGCTTCTGAAGGCATCAGCATTTCTCAAGGGCTTTCTCAGAGGAAATCACAGCCTCATACTAAATAGATTCATTTGCTTGGGGCTGATAATTAGTACTCCACAACTGCATTTACCATCTTGGGATTCAGATCCTGTGCTTTGAGAGACATTGGGAAACGCTACTACTTCTTCCATCAGTTTTCCCCAGAACAGCACTGTCTGTAAGGGCCCTCAGTCCTTTCTGCCAGCAGAAGCATCTGGGGCCTCATTCTTCTAAATCAGCCTTTTCCCCATCTTTGCTTTAGCTGGAAGATTAACATTTGAAAGCAAGGTGCTATGAGTTTTTAAAGATTCATTTCTAGAAGTTCCTGGAGGGAAAAGGCTTGGGAGCTACAGGTACAGTAAAATAAAGGAAATGCTAGTTCAAGCCAGGCTGTGGTTGATTGTATCTGACAGTTGCTCTACAGCACGATTCCTGCTGTGATTGAAGAGCTGCCAGTGAGCACAACCCAGCACCACCTCAGACAGGTACTCAAAACAAAAACCCCAAGAAGCAGCAATGCTGGACTGGAGAGCTCTGCTGAGAAACCAAGGACTTAAAGCTGACACTGACCTTTGTCTTCCGCATCCTCTCAGGGCAAGGACCAAAGCAGTAAATGAAAAAGCAGCCCATGTATATTTCCATGTGCTTCCCATCAGCTCAGATTTTCCTTGACATGACCCACACCTTCTTGGCAACAAGGGATTAGGAAGCAAGCCCCATCCCTACACTGTGCTGAAGAATCAATACCAGGCACAGGAACATAAAGCCAAGAGTCAATACTGGAAAACACGATTTTGGCAATTCCTTAAATGACCATGTTAATAATGTTTATGTCACAGGTAGCATTTGCTACAGGTAGCATCAAAATGCAGCAAGTATTTACAACTGCCATGAGGAAATATAGTCTGATGTAATTGTTAAAGCTCTGTTCGTATTCCAGACAGCAAACTACCATTTACAGGATGAAATTGTTTGCTGTTTAAACACTGCCAGTCAAGGACATTAATTGCTGTGGGTTAAATTAAACTAGATGGCACAGCAATAAGATTTGAAGCCTGGGAGAGGGGTGGGGAGGAAGGAGGAGGGGGGAAACAATCTTCTCTTATAAATAATGGGATCTAAAAAGGAATCTTTATAGGGACAGATTAATCTGCAAACAGCCAAGTTCAAATCTAGTTCACATCCTACAGGTAGCCCAGCCTACCCCAGGGAAGGCAAACACTACCTATATCCCAAACCTAAGACTTCAAACTTCTATTGGGGTAGTTATTCTAAATATCTGATAAATCTCAGATGCCATATCAGAAGTTGGCTTCACCCCAAGATGAAACAAGTCAGTGTGACAGGGAGAGGAAATGCTCTCCTGCAGTTTTTAAACACAGCCAGTGACAACAGGCAGGCAAAGGGACAAGTCCTCACAACAATCTTTTGATTGGTTCCTTGCAAATCTCTTACACAAATACATGTGCAAAGACAAAGAGTGATATATTCAATTTACATTGCAGGGGGAGAGGTAATTTTGATCCAAATATCTCACAAATCTCTCTTGTATTCACCCTGGGTGCCTTGCAACATGGTCCTTTTCTCAGCTTGTGGGAAGGCATGTTATTTGTTTCTTTACAAATGTAAGTCCATTGTAAATAAATAAATAGCAGCTCTGGGCACTTTTTTCTGGAGCTGTCTTTAAAAACACTAATCAAAATGTAATGACAGGCTGGCAGCCAGTTTCACTATCCAGACTGCTGATAACCAACTAAGCTTTCCAGCCACAAAATTAACATCACAGCTGCAAACAAAACTATCCTCCTGTCATTCATGCTGTCCCAAGCCTCTGGAAAAGGCAAAAAAGAATCCCCACCACCCAAAACAAGAACTTTGCAGCATGTTTTGAAGGTTGAGAAGATATGGCATGGTTTAGATCAAGCATGGAAAGAATTTTTAGCATAAGGCCAGCAGAGAATACCTGCCACTTCTGCAGTTTCCACCAGTCTCATCTCCTCTAGCATGATTTTATGAGACATTACTCAGTAACCAATATTGATTTGCTATAAACACCTGCATAAGGTACATCAGAGCACCTACAACCTTCCCAGGATGACTCATTTGGAACACTCCATGTGAACAGGAATTTCTTCCTCCAACCACGAAGGAGGTAGGTTGTACCCATGAGAAGGACAACAGTCATTATCTTCTCATCCTCACCAGAAGGGAGAAGAAATTACAATTTGTTTGCAGTAATTGTAGGAGACAACCTGCCTGAACAAGATTCCAGTACTCCAACACCCACAACACTCATGAACATCCCCTCGATTTCTGCCTCTGTTGGAAAGATCAGAGGGAGTAGTTTAAATAAAAGCACAGACAGAAGTTGACGCTCCGTGTTAAAATAATTTCACACAGTTCCAAGTAATTTTGTTTTAAGAAACACCTTGCAGCACCCCAAATTAATTGCAGGCCTAGTCAAACGAAGACCATATTAACAAACCAGGACCTGATTCCTCAGTCTGTGCAATCAATTTTTACCCTGAAGTAATTCCACTGACTTCAGAGGATCTGGCATGCATAAGTGAAGCCTTGGGGCTTTAATCATTGTTTCCAAAGATATAGTGCAGACAGCACTGATAACACCAGCAATACTTCCATATCCCTCCCTGAGGACCACCCTAGAGCTCCCAGGTAAAAAAGTGGCACTACCAGCATTCAGGTGTCAGAAGAATTGAATAATTTTCTGACAATACTATACCTAAAGCAGTATTTAAATTGTATGTTAAATAAATGTTGTGATTATTAGCAGCAGACTTCTTGAAGTTGAACCACCAGGTAGCTGATAGCTATCCTATTACAAACTCCAGAAGCCTCAGTAGAGATGTACTTAATAATTGTTTGGCATTAATTTGTCATGCAATAATTATCCTATTAAATCTAAATTAAACCCTCCACTCAGACACTTCATCTAAAGTGTGAACATAACAATTAAGAGAGAAGGGGGAAAGGGGGACGATTTCTGCATCATTTGCAGTGTAAGATTTTGTGCTTTCATGACTAGCAGCAACGGCAGCAAAAAGGATTTAAGAAAGAGAAATCACTCTGAAACTGAAATACTCCTACCACAAACAAAAATCCATCTTTCTAAGCTACATATGGTGCACAGCTTGGGATAGCATCTTGTTACACTACAAGCTTCAATACATTTATTTCTTTACCATAAGGAAGTTCTGTATTGCACTTCCTTTGCAAGGGGTGGGGGGGGGGGGGNAAAACAAATAAATGCAGGCAATTGACAAAGTCTTGGACTACTCTCCTCTATCTAGACAAATAACAGCTTAAAAAAAACCAGGCTGAATTCCTTTTTTGCAAGATACTCCTGCTGTCAACAGCCAGAAAGAAATCAGGGCCTCCAGAGAGAGATTTATCCCACCCACCTCAGAGCTCAGACCTGACAGCTAAAATGAGGGAAGAATGAATCCCATCCGAAAGCCAGACAGGAAGGCTGGAACAAGAAAGACTTAAACTTAGTTCTCATGTGCTAAACTGAGATTTGAGACACAGAGCTGTTCTTCCACATAGGATAATAGAGGTTGAAGTGCTTAAAAAGTCATTAAGTAGCACTGCTGAGATGAGGACAGTCTGTGAGCATATAAGGTAGTTTTCTGGCTTTTTTCTGACCAATTTAATTTTGGGATCAAGAAGAATGGCTTTTTTAAAGCGAGACAAGATCTATTTCCACTTGCAATTGCTCAGTGAATTTCCACATGAGTTGCAGAGCAGCACAGTACATGACAGTCACAGGAGGTTTTCTTCATCAGTACAAATCATTCTTTTCACAGCATTTAGGTGCCTCTTTAAAAATGCAATTTCATTCAATGGAAGGATATCTTCTCTAGGTAAAAGCTTTGCTGAGTACTTTTTTTGGTATGGGTTTTAGATTTTTTCATGTTTTCCTTAGAGACAGCAGTTCTTTATATCCTCTAGAACCCTAAAATACCAGTTGTGTTGGTTTTCCAGTGCGTGATATTCTCCCTCCCTTCCCAGGCTGCCTGAGCTGAGTGTGTCTCTCTCTGTGCCATTCTCCTAGGAGATAATTACCTCTTCACCTTTCTTTTCCTCTGCTAACACTCTCTTCTCTGCCAACTGCATTTTCCCACAGAGATAGTATTACTCATCTCTCTAACAAAACTCTGATGATTTCTCAAATTATACTTAGCTCTCCAGTCTGACACTTGTGCCTCTCTTCTTCGCTGTACCACTTTGTCTAATAAATGTCTTATCTAGATCCTTAGACTATTACAGCTACAAACAACACAGCCTTTTTCAACCAAAATGTTTTCCTCTAAATCACACAAAAATGTGACAGGAAGGTTCATCGTGGATTAAACTATTCACTGTCTCTGTTTGGCTCCCCTGAGCCGGTATCCAACCCCACAAGTCAGCTTGGGTTTAAAAGGTTGGTTTGAAAACTGCAGAAAGGAATATCAAAGGGGGTAGGAGCACACTACAAAGAAAAAGTAACACACTTTGATTGTAGAAACAAGAACAGTTAGTAACCAGTTCTCTGAAAAGGTTATTTATATATAAACACATTAAATTGGAAAGGAGACTTGTCTATTTGGAGACATCTGCCAATAACAGACTGAGAAAGCCAGCATAAACAAGGGCTGTTCAGGTAATCATAAGCAAATATAATTCAAAGCAGATCAAATCAGAGACTCTGTTTATCATGAATGGCGCCCACACAGGGTATATTTAGTAAAGTTCTCTTTTAAGTGAATGTAGTGCTGGTGGAAGTGTGAGACGGACAACCCAGAAGGCTCATTTCAATGCAGGGGGAGGGACAGCCAGGACAGAGCAGCGCTTACCACTTCATTGCAGCCTACAGACACCTCCATGAGGATCCTCCCTGAGGATCAGCCACTGCCTGGCAAGTCGTGGACAAGCCAAAAAACAGGTTGTTACACTGTCTTCTACAATATCATGAGAAGTGAAACCCTGCATTCTAGGAAATATTCTGCCACAGGGACAGAGTATTTGTGTCTATCGGGAAAGGGTTGTTTGTGCTCCTAAAGCATGGCTTCACACAGAATTGCAAGGACTCTTAAGCAGCATTACCTCATCCCATGACAAGAGGTCTTGGATCCATTATAACTATAAAACATTTCCTCATTTGGCCACGATAGGGAAAAGCTGCATATGGAGCTGCAAAGGAGACCTCAATTTTTTTTCTCCAAGGCAATATAAAGAACGAAGTAAAAGATGGCCATAGGAGGGTTTACAGCGCAGTTCTCTGAAATACCTGTCATGGAGATCATTACTGTTTAAGGACTGGAGATTCATTACTGCTGCTGCCTTTATGGACTCTGTGCCATTAATCCCCCTACTTGAGCAAAACCACAGGGTGTGTTGCTAATGGCTTCCAGGTTGCTTTCAGGATGGTGTGAAGCCTATTTGATAATTAGTTCTCTAAATTAGCATTGTTTCCATTGTAATCACTCCCCTCCCCAAATGATTTCACATCACTGTTTCTCTGTAATAATTTTTGGTCTCGTTTCCCATTATCACCACTGGAATCACATTGATAACATTTATTTAATCTTTTTCCACAGCTCTCCTGTACATTTACTGTCACCATCTGCACACATATTGCATTGATCATATGAGACTTTCTAACTGCATTAGTGTGTGGACTTATGAATATACTGAGTGCTTAAAGAAGCCTTTTTAAAGTTTGTTACAGGCGGACTGTGTCCCTGCTGGAGCCCTCTGGGGAGACCCAGGGAAGAACAATTGTTTTATCCTTCCTAACAACACTAGCACTGCTGCCTAGCCCTGTTCTTTCACAGGGCCCAGGAGATCTTTTATAGCATCCTACATTGGCACTCCTGTGCTGTTAAAACCTCATGAATGCAACAATGAATTAATAACACCACTATATACCATAAACAGCAGCTAACATAAAGATATCAACAACATCTCTGGCAACACCACCATCTTCCAATGTCAGTGGTTAAAAGAAAATTGTCTGGTTTGTCGTGCTCAGGCTGCTCAGAAAATATTTACAGACTGATTTGATTCCCTGAGCTTTTTGGGGTTTTTTTTGTTGTTTTTTTTTGTTTTTGTTTGTTTGTTTGGGGGTTTTGTTTGTTTTGTTTTTTGGTTTGGTTTTTGTTTGTTTGTTTTTCTGATAGGAGGCAAACTATGGCTCAAAGCCAAATCTGAAATATCTTGGGGTTTTTCACTGCCTTGTAAACAGTTAGCCACAGTCATTGATACATTGTTGGTATATGATAAACCCTTAATGTCCAGCTTGCTTGTAAAAATATATATCTGTTAATGATGTATGCACCAGTTGTGCCTGAAGGCCCTCTTTTTGATGAGTTCTCCTTAATTTTAAGATCTAGATTTGTTCACATTAAACAGACACTTGGTAACTTTAAAAAACCTTAGCAGCCTCAATATAGAGTCTAGAGAAACTCAGTGATTTGACAGAGGTCATGGTGGAAGGGTGTAGCATACATAGAAATATAAGCATACTTTCAATGGCAATTAAATGTTTACTTATAATTCACTCACTGCTTATATTGGCAGGAGATTGAAAAAAGAATAAGATGAGAATGTAATGCTTAGTCACAGGTGGCAAAATTCTGGCTAGAAATCCAAAATAATAATGCAAAAAAATAATTGCTGCTCCTCTGTGGTTGTGATATTCTCCCCTTCAAGGATTTCACCTCCAGAAAAAAACCCAAACAATTCATGAGCTTCACCTTTAAACCACAACACTGCATGATTTTTTCCAACATGCCTATTCCATGCACCACATACCAAGGGAGCAATATCATGGCCACCAGGGCCAAAGTTTCTGTCTTCTTCAGGTTCGAGAGTGAATGATCACTTCTCCAGAGTCTGCTGTCACCAGACCCTTGCCAGCAGCAAGCAGGCCCTGAGATTCACCCCCTCTCTGTCCCAGGCAATGACACTGCACGACCCAGCCCTCTTACAGCCTGGAGCAAAACCAACAAGCAACAACTGCTGAGCCAAGCACAGCAACCCAGATACATATGTCTAACTAAGAGGAACTTGGTCTTTAAGGGTAGGTTCTTGACCTGCTGAGCCTGAAATGGTTAGGAATTTCCTGAGTCAACTTGTTAAATGCAGACATATATAGGCAGGCACAGAGGATGTGCCTTGGTACACTGACCTTAGGCACTGAAATGAGCAGCAAAATATTTAGAGAAATATTAATACTATGTTTTCTGTAAATACACATTGTACAAATGGGTAAAATTAGACCTAAGGAGCTCGTGTTCTAGAGAAGCCCTTGTAAAAGGTAATTGGGAATTTTAAATGAGAATAATATGCCCAGGGGCTTATGGATCATGCATAATGGCTTAAAACACATTAATGCAGTGTTGGTACACACATATAATTTTCAATTGGTCCTATTTGATTTAAGTACCATATAGAGCAGTCTCACACAAGGAAGACACATTTACAGACATTCTGCTCGTGCCAGGAAGAGGGTGAAAGGACACAGGGTAAGTTGCTGTAGCATGGTTTGGGTTGAAATACATTGAGATTCTGTGACTTTCAGGGTGTGCAGCAACAGATAGGTAAATTACTTTAGTGTGAATTTACATCAGCATGAGGTTTTTCTATGTGAAGGCTTGTTTAAAATTCCTGAGGCTCTAATAAGCCTAAGAGATGTCTCCTTCCTCCAGGCATAACCACCCCCGGGAGTGACTAGCAGAAATGCTCAAGTAGGAATCCATGGATCATGTTGTGGTGGGTGTTGGAGGGGGGTTGCCTTATGGAGTGGGGATTTACAGGGAGTCATAGGGATCACCAAATAGCCACAGTTGCTAACATTAAGGAGGCACTCAAACGAACAGTATGTCCCACCAGGTCTTTGGGCTCCAGCCTGGGAATGAAGGCATGAGAGCATCAGAATATTTACATTCTCAAATAACAATCCCAACTTTGTTCCTAGGGGTACAACTCATGGAAAATGGCTCCAGTTCAGCCAGTTTAACCAAGGCTCATATTCACTGTTTTCAGCAATGCATTCAAAGCTAACACGTGGATGCTCAGGAGATCCTACCTCTCTATCAGCTTGCAGCAGGTGTTTCAGGCTGTGCAAAACCTGGATTTGATATGGTGTGATCTCTGCAGGAGGAGCCTGCTTCAAACCAAGACAACGTTCCCAGTATGCAATTGTCATTTTCACACTATTTCTCTGTGACCTTGTTTGCTGGGCAGTGAGCGTAATAATTTAACTGCATCTTTCCACCCCCACATTTTGATGGGGAAGGCTCAAAGAGAAGTGTTGGCTACTATTATTTGTTTCTTGAGCATTCCATGGAGACTTCAAATCTACTTACTGCAATAGTTCTGAACCGACAGCTGATAAAGTTTCTGTTACTGATCATTAATGAACAGATATAGATGGGGAAACAGAGGATTTACCTTCCCTTCACTCAGTGCTTGCTTTTTCCAATCATAGAGCTTTCCCCTTTCCCCAGCTCCTTCTTGCTTGTAAACTGGAGGGTCAGCTCTAGGTCAGGCACAGATGGAGACAATGCCAACATATGTGACCTTGACAGCCTGAGTTTTGCAGAGGGTTTCTGGATAAATTGGACTAAAACATTTTAACTTGCCACCTCCTGAGCACATCTATCTTCACTGTGAGACACTGGCATTGTGTGGCTGCTTTCCCAACTCACCAGTTCCATTCAAGGTGCACTGGCCATGCTTTCTTTTGCCTACTCAGTGAAAGCAAAAGCCAGTAAACAGGCACTGAACACCTGCAGGGAATAAAGTTTTGGTTTTATTTCAGAAGATATTTAAGCAACAGATAATCTCAGCACTTTCTCTCGTAAGTACTACAAGAAACCAAAGGGACACAGTGCCAGCAGCATTCACTTTTCTAGCCCCTATCAGCCTCTGCTGGAAAAATCTTCCAAGTGAAACTTTCTGTGGCTCTCAGCAGTCATCATCTCTCCTCTGCAACGTGACCCTTTAATTTCTGCCTGTATGTTTCCTCTCCCTGCCAATATATAGACTGCCGTGAATTAACACCTCAAGTTAACCCGTGCATTTAAAAACGTAGCACTAGGGCTTGAATGGTGATGACCTTAAGACAAAAAGCAGCAATTTTTTGCAAACATTTGTGAAAAGCAGTGAGGCACCCCTGAAGAAAGTAACAAAATAGCAAGCAAACTTAAACTGCTCTTCAGCTTCAAAATACAAATTTATGTATTCAAAAGACCAAAAATTGCCTGTCCTTCTGTGTCCCTAGAAGAGTCATTGAATGTCAGCCAGTTATTCTTGACATTGGCACAGGTTAAAGGATGGCTCATACAGCATTCCTTGACTAGCTTATTCCTAAAACCACTTTCTCAGAGTATTAGGTACAAAATTCAAGTAATGTGTTTCTGTGAATAATCAAAGAGAAATGAGGAACTCTGGATTCAGGCACAATTCAATAGGAATAAAGGTGATAGTATATGTTTAGATGACATTTATATCATTGCTGTAGAAAACACATTTTTGTTAAGTTCCCTATATTACATTTTAGCTGACACAACATATAGAAAAAAATCCTTAGAAAAGTCTTGTTCTTATACTGTTTCTGCCTTGCCTAAAACTAAGCAGCAGTGTTGAAATCCTGCAAGGAAGCTCATTCCCTTGAGGTTGTTAATCAGCATTTTAGACAAAAGTTTGGGGAAGCTTCCAAATAAGACTTCAAATTTTTATCTGAAGCAAACCAGACTGCCAAATTGCATTCTGGTTTTGTAAGAAAATCATTAATAATGCAAAATGAGAATTGTAAAGATTATTTTTTCATGTGTTTTATTAATGTGAAGGTAAAATTATGCTGATCAGATCAGCACAGTTGCATCAAAGATAAATTTCGTCCATTATTCAATTAATCCTTCAATGCACTCCTGTGGTCGAGGTAATACATTATTATTATCTCCACTTCTGTTATTCCCATTACAGACATTAGTTCCAAGAATGTGAGCCATTTATTGTCAAGGGTCCTGATCCTGTAATAGGATGTGCTGGCAGAGACCCCAATGCCCACACCAAATTCCACTACCCTGAATGAAACTCATCATCCTTCATTAGGACAATTGTTGCAAAGTACCATCACCTCCTATTGTGCCCACCCAGTTGAGTAAGTGCTTGCACTATTTAATTTAAGCTGGCAATAATTAAACAAAGAACCTGTTTGCATTTACTGTAACTGGGGCATGTTTAATTGACCACCCTGCTTTTGGGAACATCCTGCTATCCACACAAAGATGAAGAAAACAAGCAATACTGAGTATCAAAACAGAAGTGCTCTCAGTAACCCAACAGAAGAGTTGTGCAGTCAACACACTCCACTTCCCTGCTTGCCAATCATTGCTCTGAATACTTTTAAGGTGGATTCAGGTTTTATTCTGCATCAGGACTGCCCTTTTAAAGAGCACAGAATCATGGAATGCTTTAGGTTGGAAGGGACCTTTAACACCTCCCTGCAATGGACAGGGATATATTGAACTAGATCAGGTTGCTCAGACCCCCATCCAACCTGACCTTGAATATCCAAAATTGTTCCCACTTACTGTATTTGAACTCACATCTTGGAGTGATCTTAGCTGGATTTCTTTGGGATGTGTTAACGAGATTCCTTTTGGATGACACTCAACTTGAAGATACACTCCAGGAGCATTTAAATGCTTTATTTACAAACAAGTATTCAGTCTCGGATCAGACTAGAGCTACCTAAGGGAAACTCCCTGAAATACACACAGTGTGGACACAGAATCCTCAGCTACAGCTCTTTTGTTCTACGGTTCATATTATTTACTGATGCTGAACAATCCACTGTCTTACCTCCTTGACCCTCAGCTAACTCCGGTGAAAACAACATTGCATGAACCAGTCAAGCTGATTGTAATGCTGTTACAGGGCTGTTAGCACAGACATCTGCCCATTATGAGTCACAGCAATATTCTAGCTCCTTCAAGACTGGTCTCCAAACAGCTGTTAGGTAGCCCAGGAACCTTAGCTGCAAACACAAACATTCAGTAAGAAATAATTTTGCTTGCTAGTTAAACTGCAAAGAGCAAATAATAATGGCAAGCAATGCAGGAATGCCATATATTTTTTTCATTAGCATTGCTAACATGGAAAATGTTTCTTTCCCTGTGATGAATCTTACTCATTATACTATGAATACAGGAGAATATATTCAGGATATTGTATCAAACATACAAGTATATTTTATATATTTAAAGTAACACAGAAAATGGCCAATTTTGAAATATTTTAGAAAAGAAGGTTTTTCTATTGCCACATATATTGTACACAGATGTTCAATACATTTTCTGAAGTATAATGTCTATCAAACATAGAGGAAACGTTCCCCTCCCTTTCTATGCTCCACATTCTTATACTAGCCAGAGTAATACTCTGTGTAAAAGACCCAAGGGCAACAGATTCATGGAGTTATCCCTGGAATACCTTGTGCTCCAGGTAGGATGATTCTCCCTAACATTTGGAGACCTATCAGGTATTGCAACTGGTAGCAAATTGCCTCAGATAGAGCTATAATTTCCTTTTATTACAATTCTTGCTGGAAACTGGCCCTTTTAGCAGAATGAAAAACAAAATAATGAGCCTGTCTTTTAAATCCCCAAGAGGACCGGTTAATTTATGTTCACTCACTGTTTAGTTTTCATGGGTCCTAAAATTTGCACAGGGCCTCAGGATCTTCTCTGTTTCATGATTAAGTGAAACAAAAAGCCAGAAATGCTGTTCTACAGCTCCTCACTTACAATCTGCTTACAAACAGTAGATCACTCCATGGTGTACAAGAACAAATACATTTTCCTCCTGTTGTTAAGTTACTCAGACAAATGCTTATTTACCTTCACAGTAAAGACCATGGAGAGATGAAGTTCTGCAGTGAGCTGGTCATTGCTAGCTCTGCCACTAAAACTCTGTGTAAATTTTGAGTCGATGTCTTCATTTTTTCCATTGTGGATTCCCTTCCCCCTCACACTAATGAGGACGAGGCTTTTTCATAGTGGATTCCCCCACTGACTACTTCAAAACAAACTATTCCACTAAATGACTACACTTCATAACCCCTGGAGGAAGTAACAGTTTGATTTGAAAGGCAAATGTTTATATGCTTTGATTTCTGTATTTTTCCCCTCTCCATACCTACACACACACTTGTATATATATGTAAATATATATATTCCTAGAAGACAGGTAAACTTAAATTTTTACTTGAAAAATAGCTACAGAGAAGGGAAGTGTGAGATATGAGCATGCATACAATCTCTTAAGTAACTTACTCCTGTTACAGTTTTTTTTGTAGATAAACAATAGAAAGGTTCATTGTCAAAATCTATTAATGACCAAAAGAGTCTTTACATTTCTGATGTAAATAACAGGAGCCCACATACAAACATGGGAATTCCAAAATCATTTGGCTGAAACATCATTTTACTAACATCTAACACAACATGAAGCGACCAGCTATAAGGCACAAATACAAAATTTGCTCTGACTACCAGAGCAGTGCAGCCACAGAGGAACAGCTCTCACAACATAAGTGTGGAAAACAAAAACAAAAGGGGAAAAAAAAAAAAAAAAGAAAATCACATTAAACAGCAGCCAATAGTAAGCTAAAAAAACCTAAAAAACAACAAAAAAACCCAACCTTCTTTCTTGCTCTTGTAAGAAGTAATGCCAACTGAAATAGAGATCAAGTTTCCCCTTTACCCTTTCCAGTCTTTTTTCCCCCCCAACAAACTAGAGAACCGAAACATGGAAGATGACATGCTTTCTTGTTGAAAGTAACTGAGTGTTTCCCAGAGAGGTGTGCCATGCCACCACATCAATGCATTTCCACTTCACAGTTGCTTCTGCAGATAATAACAATAACCTTTGCCTTTGTATACATCAGAAACCAAGAAGACAAAATAACTTCTTTACTAGAAACAAGCATTTCCATAAGCAACCAAAAAAAACCCCAAACAAACAAAGAAAAAACCAAAAACACACACACAAAAACACCCAAAAACAAACAAACAAACAAAAAAACCCCAAAACAAAGCAAGAGAGATTTTGGTTGACAGAACAAAAACCCCAAACATCTAAGTGACAGTTGGAAATCTGTTTTCTAGAATTTACAAACATTGATAAGATACTGAAACATAGAATTTGTTTCAGTTTATACAAATAAATGTTTATTTCCAGAAGACAGTCAAGTTGCCAGAGAACAAAAAACATTCTACTGTAAGAGGCACATGGTTGACATCAGGCACAGCCCTTCCCAAGCAGAAATTATATGAGAAACAGACACCTCTATTTCTTCCTTAGTCATATTCAGTTTCTTTAAGCTATGACTATTAAAATGAAGGCTGAGCCATCAAAGTGCCATTGAGCTGAGAAAGGAGAAGTTGAAACTAAAGCAAACAAATTATCATCAAAACCAAGGGAATTTATTTCAAGCAGAAAATTAATATATTTAATATTAACCTTGTGCCAAAATCTGACTGCAGTAGAAGAATTTCTAATTTGGTTTATTTATCACTGAATGAAGATCTTCAAGTTTGATCCCTACCTTATAAAATCCTTTAGTGAAAAGGACAAAGGACTAGATTATGATCTTTCTTATGGCTGTGTAAATCTCTGGTAACTTCACTGCAATCACACTGCCATGGATATTTACAGTTCATTGTAAACATTTTGAGAATTGTAGTGGGTTTTACTTTATAGAGGACAAGATACTTTAAATGTTGGAAATGAAGGCTTTGTACTATCAAACACCATCTGTAGGGCTTAAATTTACCACCACAAACAACACATCCCAGTGAAACACAAATCCAAATCATAGAATTTCATTGAGTTGAAAGAGACCCACGAGGATAATCAAAGTTCAAATCCTTCAGTCAAGGT
Organism: Scytalopus superciliaris; assembly: GCA_013400415.1. NCBI lineage: Eukaryota > Metazoa > Chordata > Aves > Passeriformes > Rhinocryptidae > Scytalopus > Scytalopus superciliaris. The sequence continues at coordinate 309,834 of VXBX01002109.1, forward strand.
TTGAAAGACTCAAGGGGCATCACTTAGCCCCATGTTTCTTACACAGGAGTTGAAACTACTCAAGACAGACCCCTCAAAGCAGCACTGAATGGCATCACATGCAAAGACTGTTGGTCAATCCTATTTAAGTCCTAGCAAGAACCTGAGAGGTGACTTATTCAAGACAGTGTAAGGCGATACTCTTCCTGGTATTAATCCACTGAGAATCTTGTCATCCCTGGTTCTTTCATTTCCTAAACATGACATGCATATTTCAAATTTCATATTTTTACTTGATAATTATTTAATAAGATAGGGGTGGAACAAGCAAATAATGGCTTGAGAATGAACATTTAATTTCCAAGAGTGTCCTGAGAGATGTTTCATTGAGGGGAGCCATAGCAATTACCTGCAAATTCAGTGTCAGACACATCTCACTAATTCAGGACTCAGGAAGACAACGGGCATTAGCACTAGGAAGATTGTAGATAGTGATAATCAGATAATGAACATCACAGTGGTGAATCTACAGACAGAAATTACACAGCTGCTCTGCTTGTCTGAGATTTGAAATGCAAATTATTTTGCAGATCTACTCAATGAACTCCTGATTCTTTTTAATGTTTTGCCTTAATATTGTTGGGATGATTCCTCTTTTTACCTCTTGACCTTCGACAGATGGTTGAATTTGCTTTGATGATAAGTATTTTGACTGGTAGGAGTTGTAATGTACTTTCAAGTTGCAAGGAATTTAAGGATAAAGAGCAGAGAAGCAAAGTTCAGCAGTCAATGGTGTTATGCCAGTGCTATTTGATCAGCCTTCATTTATGAAGATATTTCTAAAGAGCTGGATCTGACTATATGTTAATATTATTTATACCAGGCCCTCTTGGGAGAATCATATACTTAAAGATAAATTCCAGGGTTAGTTAAGACAGAAGTCACAGAATGAAAAGCAAAATAATGTGCTAACATCTGTCTGCCAGTTGACAGTGTGAGGAAGGGCATGGAGCATAGTAAAACATTAATTCTGGGTTTGTGGTAAATAATACTTAAGACTCAATGACAGGAATTGAAAATGGAGTTAGTCAAGCCTTGGAATAAGGAACAGTTGTGCTCCTACTCACTTTCATGAGGGAAGTACTTCGATTCACTCTACACCAAAGGATGACATTGAGCATAAGACAAACCTGACTGCTAGCATCCCATGCTGATTTTCATATTGCTGCAGAGAAGAAAAACCACTGACAGGTCCATGCAGGCACCCCTAAAAGACAGAGATTTTCTGCAGAGCATTAAGACTTCTCCATAAATACAGGAACAGGCTGTACCTCTCTGTGCTGAGTAGCACCGTACTCTTGGTATACACTCTGTTTAAAATTATTGGTGACATGAATCAAAGTGGCAAGACCTGCCTCTTATCTGTGCTCGCTTAAATTGAGTACTTTGTATGTGTATCTCTAATGTAGTCGGGTACTATATTCAGCAACAGTGATAGAGAATCCTCAAGTACAAACATGCACCAAGTGATATTTCTGATTTAAAGGTTAACACTGATTCAAATTGCTTTTATCCTCTCCTCCTGCTGGGTAGGAAAACGCTCTTTAGATTTACTGTTCCAGAATGTTCTCTTTCAAGATCTCACTACTTTGTTCCCTAGATTTCCTCATTCTCTCCTTCCAAATTTGCAAGAACAAATTTGAAACGTGATTATTTGCAAACTTTAATACCTTTGATTGCAAAATAGTAATAATCTTGATCCTGAATCTTATCATTGGACAGTGGTCAAACAGCAATTACCCTTTTTCTGACAGCTGCTGTCCTGACTTCCTATCAATTCTAAATCGAGTCCTTCATCATTTTCTAATAGATTAAATGATTTCCTTTAGCTGAAAACTGTTTTGATATTTATTATACTCTGTTCATCACCATCCCTCTGAATTGTGCTGGGAAAACTTAAATGCTTTGAGAGATATTAGAGAGATGGGTAGATAACTGTGAAATTTTACAGTTAATATTTGCAAAGTGCCTAGAGATTTCAGAATAAAGGAGGTACAAGAAATGCAGGGACTTCTTGTTATGTTTCAATGCATGAATGCAAAAAGAAGAAGAGAGGGCATGAAGAATCAAGTCAAATACTATGGTAGGTCTTAAAAAGTCACTCACTTTAATCCACAACTTCCCTGTTCTCTACCATCTCAATTGGCACTTGCAGAACTAGACTTCGTTTGTTTCCTCTGAGATTTTCCTTTAAAAAGGATCTGAATAGAGATAGGGATTTCTATAGAGCACAGGTAATTAGTGCTGGAGGACTCTGATTATCTCTTTATACCACTCCTTACTATTTGACACAATTCCACATAATAAGACTTCCCTTGAACAAACCTGGTCTGAGGCAGTGTCTCCTAGGAGGCTGATTCATGGTGTGAGGAGAAGAGCTTCAGTTTTCCATCATTTACAGACACATGTTCTTTTTCTTCATTTCTCTAAGTTACTGAAGAGCATAAGAACGATATGTTGCATTTAAAGGGAAAGTCCCCGTCCTCTGCCTTTTCCTGCCAGTAAAACTGTGGGACAACCAACTACTTATTTTTACTCTTTTTCTAATTTCCTTTCTATGTTTTCCCTATTTTAATTAAAATGAGATCAACAATACACAAGAAAACAAGCTCAGGAAAGCCACACTGAATATACATCTGCATGATAGTTTAATAAAAATTTAAAAGTGAGGGTATTGAATAAAATTAAACAATTTCCCCTAAACAGAGTGGGAATTAAAATAAAACCCAACAGCAACAACAAAACCAGGAGAGATCATGATCAATTAATGATGAATATTGCATTGCTTTGTTGGCATATATCAGTTCATGCCCAAAGAGATAATTTGGAAGATGGGGAGAACTATTAGGGGTGTTTAGGGAAATACCAACAAAGACCAAAAAGCTAAATTATAAGAAATAATAGCAGGCAACAGCAAAAGACCTTGAGGAACATGAGACTAATTAGAGAAGTCGGCCATGCGTTCTGTTATCACTACATTACAATGAATGGAAATGAGGCCGGGGTTGAACATCTCTGCTCAGGAACACCTTGGGAACAGGAGCTCAGAAAAACCTGATCTGTCCTTGTATTAGTTATTTAAGCTCAAAGAACTTTAACTGATACAGAGTTGATTTCAAACAAAAAGACATAAAAATTAATAATCGCTAAAGATCAGAAGTTCAGAAGACAATAAAAGAGGGACTGAGTAAATAAAAATTCCCACATATTTTATTTCTGTAAGAGTCAATGGGGCAAACAAGCTAACAACAGAACTCATGACAGGGAGAAATAACCATTACACTTCACAGACACTTGTTTAGAAACAATTTTCTTTTGCCAATAGCTATAAATGGTGCAAGCTTCAATACTTTTATTTGTACTTAAATGAGAGGCCACTTGTCAAATATTTGCACAGAATAAACCTCAGCTCAAAGCTTTTTAATGTATGCTTTGCTTTAAATATGGTAGTAATCCTACCTCTAGTCAGCCGAATCCTTAAAGTCATGCTGTGCTGAATCACATCTGTCTCTTGAGATTCCACAATAAAAATTATTGCTTTGCATTTCAGCAGCGAACAAAGTGATTCCCATGTACAGTTTGTTTACAAAACACTTTGTCAACCAAATGGATCTTAAGCAACTGCATATTCTTAAAAGCAAAAACACAAACAGAAAAAAACACCCCACCCTCTTTCTAAATGTGAATGACAGTAGACAAACATGACAAAATAAAGCCAGCTCGACTGCAGATTCCTCTGGGAAAGACAAGTTTGTTTGCAACTGCATCAAAAGCAGCAGCTGGCCAGCCCAGCCTGCTACTGGGATGATGATGCCAATAAGCAGTTTGAAGGTGCTAAAGTAGATGACACAGTGCTGTTTCAAGAAGCAGGCCCCATGACAAGTATATCTGAGAATAGCCTGGTGAAAATGCCTATTGCTTTTCTTTCTAGCCATTTTTCACAATGATTTTGCCACTCCTGCATAAGTTTGCAATAGAGGCAGTGTTTTCTTTTTATAGACAAAGACACATTGTTTAATGGTTCTGAATGCTCTGACAACTATATGGGTGAAAGGCAACCTGCAAGTGACAGTAAATGCCTTTTCTCTCTGTTTTAATATCCAGTGAGTATATCTGTAATACACTGTTCAACATGACTCTCCAAGACTGCTTGCACAAGCATCTGGGAAAGTTGAGTCATTGTCAAAGCAATAGCAGCTTTTGCTCAAGAAGCTTGGGGTTTTTTGTTTCGACATTTTATGATGATATAGTTGCATCAACTGGTAGCATAGACTGACATGGGCTGGATGCAAAGTACGAAATACATTCTTTATCCAACCAACACTGTGTTTGTTTCACTTTTCTTTCCCTTCCTTCTGTAGTTTGACTTAAGAGATCCAAACCTTAAGAGATCCAAACAACCTTCATGTCACAATGGAGAAACATTTTCTGCCCAGCCGAGATGTAGTTTCACAATTCTATTTAAACTCAGTGTTCTCAGGAATCAAAACAGAAGACAGATGTTTGCCAGGTGTCTAGTCTGGGTGGGAAGATGGTGATATATATGGAAGGAAAGCAGAACCTTTTCATTTCTCCTGGGTGAAAAACACCTTGGTTTTGCATTTGCAGTTGGAAATCTATATTGCACCATGTAAAGCTATGCCAGCCAATGCAAGTTTGCAGTGGATTTTGTCCTGGTTTTGGAAGCATTTTGATACTGATATCCATCTCAGTCTAGTAAACTTGACAGAATCTCTTGGCTAGATAAACTGCTGCTCCTTTGCAGGTCACTAGATGGTGATGAGGAATATTAAAAAAGCTCTTAATGCAGAGAGCGAAGCTGCAGACCTTGCTGTAGTTAATGAGTGAAGGAACACTTGCTGTTCCCCATCATTCCTTTCAATTCTGCTCACGTCATGTAATCTCAGACAGCACAAATTGCCATCAGTGTGAGATACCAGAAATACCTCAAAAACCACCATGGAGTTCAGTACAAGAGGTGGAGACTGAACAGCATCTCTAGGCAATCCTCCTGGGGTATAGCTTTAATTAACAACGTTCTATATAAAGAATTTGTTGAGTTAGTTATTTCAACGAAAAAAGTCCATCTGGGCTCCTAGAAACAGGACCCATTTGAAATTATGTTCCTTTTTATATAGCTTGGACACAGCAGAAACAAATGTCCAAAAGGGAAAAATCTTCTTGAGATAAAAAGGAACTGGCTGCTCTCTGTTGATCCTTTGGCACTATGCCTGCCAGTATTTGAGAAGAACAAAGCTGAGAAATAGAGATTCAGAACTGATAAGATGCACCTCTGAAGCACTGGTACCCCAAAGCCCACTAGAAAAATCACTCATAGGCTTGGGAGGGACACAGGGATTGGGAAGCTGAGCCAAGTCTCTCTTGTTATGAGGAGAATTCCAGAAACAGACAAAATATTAGCTGATACCATTTGTTACATGTTTCAGGAATGGGGAACAGAGCCATTCAGAAGAAAAGAGGTGACGACTCTTGTGTGTCCTAGGCACCCACCTAGAACTTGCTGCAGGAATTCCCAGAACTACCCACTCTTATCTATTCCCAGTGACTTGGAGCCAAAAAAAAATATCCCTTCTGTCTTCAGGAAGTTTCTCAGTTTCTCTTCTCCGTTTTTTTCTTGTGCCTGTTCATATTAAAACACCACAAATAAGAAATTTTTCTGTACTGAGAGACTGGAAAATATACCAAGAAGAGCAAGGAGAAATGAATTATGAGTGCTGGAGGGACTCACTTGCAAGGAAAGATTAGAAGAACTAAATATGTCTAGCTTGGCAGAGAGATGACTAAGCAGGAGAGGGGGAAGTGATAAATGTCTACAAATATTTGAAGGGCGTATACACTGAGGAGGCAGAGAGATTCTGCAGTGTGAGCCATACCAGGTGGTGGGATTAGGAGCAAAGAGATGAAATCAGAAAAGGATTAAAAAATAAAACAAAAAAACCCAACACACACAAAAAAGAAAAAACAACCTCACAAAGCAAAAATTCAACTGAAAGCTACATAAACCAAAGTCCTCATGAAAATGATATATGTACACATCTCCCACACTGGGGACATGGAGATTTTCTCAGAGGTAGAAAACTCAGTATATGAGACATATGGGAGGGCTGTGGGAGTGCTTTGTTTCTTGCAGAACTAAAGGAAAGAACTGTGCCTTGATGCTGAGAGACCAACAGGAGCCTCAGTGGACAACAGGTGTCCCACCAACACTGTCAATTAGAGAGCTTTAGGCAGGAAGTGAAGGTAGTTGTTGTATCCAATTGAAATCACAAGAGGAAGGTTTGTTTGAAATAATTTAATGACCCTGAACTTGGTAGAGCTACAGGACTTTATAGATATAGTCTGGCCAGATGGTCTCTGGAAAGCAGAAAGCTTCAGGTCTGTTAAACATTCAAAAGGATGATGGTGGAAAACCTGAAAGATCAACATGGAAGACAAAAGCAACATATTCCTCCATTTTAACCCAATTTAACCATCACCAGCTTAACCAGGTCAAAAGGAGACAGGAGAGTATGTAGTTCCTTCCCCAACTTAGTTTCTAATGCAAAGCACATCAGTGCTTCTTTCAGCACCTCAAGAAGTCAGGAACTAAATGTAGCAAATTCCTCATTCAGGAAAACAAAAATCCCAGCTGCCTTCCATTTTCAGACATGGAGGCCCCCAGTCACCACCACAGACATCCCCTAGTACATCATTTCAAGCCCTCTCATGCTCCACATCAGCACACCCACCTGTGCACAGGCAGAAAGACAAGGCAATCCAGAGATCACCTCTGAGGGCATGTAATTGAAGGTTGTATTCTAGACCGAGCTCAGCTGGATTCCAGCCAGGACATGCAGCTCTATTGCTTTAGAGTCACAGATGAGCAGTGCCTGCTCCTGCCAATACAGGAGGGGAAGACCTCTATTTTTGTCCTCCTGGAACTGGGTCACTCACTGTGTACACAGCACTCAGTTGTTTTGCCTGAGAAGGGGCTATGGGTCCCAGGTAATGCATTGAGTCCTTCCTTAAGAGATGCATTTCCAGTGTTAAACCTCTCCCTTGTGCAATCTTGTGTAAACCAGGCAAAAGGAATTCCCACAAGTCTGGATACAGGAAGCATGTCAAGGTCCTTCTCTTTACACTGGATTTGATTCAAAGTTTGATGGGAAGTCACAGCTTCAGCTTGTGTTCTCAGAGTACTCCATGTCCCTAACAGAGGTTTGCAGGGGTAAAATCCCATGCCTGTGACAGGGAATTCTCTGTAAACAGGGTGATGCTCATCTGCTTGACAAGCAGAGCTAATTCTACTAACACTGTTCTTTGTAAATGGAAATAAAAAGAGAAGATATTTGACTAAAGTGAGATTTCAAGCTGATGGTTGTGTATTTCTCTAACAACTGAAATAGGGACCAAATGGGGCAGCCAGAAGTCATAGCAGTTTATGTAGTAGATCAGCTCAGCTAGACAATAGTACTGTAAGGGAAATAACACACTTCTGTCTGTCCCTGCAGAAAACTAACACATTGCTATGGGCAAAGCATGGCCCTTCACACTTGGAATACCAGAAATAGAAGCCTCAATACAGGGACAACATCTGTTACAGTCAGGTAAAGCACAATTAACGAGGGAGAACTTCATCTTTTACAGACAAAAGTGGTAGAGGCAGAGGGGAAGTTTTTCAGGATTTCCAGTGTTGCACTCAAACCCAAAGCCAGCCATTGTTTCCAGTAAGCCAAAACCTTTAAATAAAAGACGCTTTTAGTAACACAATTCCCACCAGAAATTACACTGAGCAACCATCACAAAGCCCTCCCACTCCAAAAGAGTTGGCTGTCCAACAGATAGATTCCTATCATCCATAAGAACCAAGTCCCTCTGCTCCTTGCTTAGGAGCCAACCCTTGGACAGAGCAGCTGCGATGACCTTTCCACATGGAATCAGGAATGAGGCATCCCAACTCAAACACCGGAAAAGAGATAACAGACGCACTCTTCTCTCTGCCCTTCCTAAACACACGATCCTCCTACTGACAGAAAGGATGAGTGATCTCAGTGGAGCTATTATGCAGCTCCTGCTCTCTTTATAATACACAAAACATAATGACATACCTTGATCTGGCTAAGGCAGGCAGTGAGTCCACTGTAGAAGCAGGCTGGCTTGCAGCTTGGAAAGCCTTATCATCAGGAAAAGCAGCAGCTACCAATTCAACTGAGCCACTTTTCAGGCAAGATCCTGGGATTCATGGCCATGATGCTGCAATGGAAGAGCCAGGTTCATCTTCACAAAACACCACAGATTCCAGTGTACAGGCATGGCTGTGGGGAGCATAGTGCTGTTGCAGCCATTTTTATTAATCTATCAGGTGTTTAACTTAGCATTCTGGCTAAAATCCAGCATGGAGAAATACATTTCCTTACTCTACCCAGTTTTTACTCAATAGCTTCAGCCAGAGTAGTTCCCCCACTGTGCCCTGGTGCAGTCACTGCACAGCAGGTGCAGTGTGTCACCCCAGAACACACTGCACTTCAACAGCAGGTGAGGAACTGCTCCTCAGTCTGCCTGACCCAAAGGCTCATGGAACCTACTGTGTAAACATAAGGCACAATTATCTCCATTCTCCACATGGAATCGCTCTATGGAATTCATTATTATTATTATTTGAAGCTCAAATTGAAACCCTCTGGCCATGTATGAACGCTAAGCCTGCTTAGGGAATGCAGGAAGCAGCTAAAGTGGTGAAGAGGCAAAGATTTATGACAGTGAGAAAGGAAATTTTCTTTTCTAGAAACAAGCTTCACATTCCTAATCTGTTTCTGCAGGTTTTGCTACTCTCTACCAAACTTCTGACAGGTCTTAAAGACTAACACTTACCATGCTGCAAGCTGTTCCTCTAAAGTCAATTTTATCATCATTTATAACCACCTGGCTTGATTCCCTTGGTGGTATTTTTCACTCTTTCTCATAGGCCCTAAGAGTATCCATATTACCTATGCCACAGCTTTCATCTTAAGCACCTTCTTCCTTCCCTCCAGCATCATCACAGCTGTCTTTAACTGGGCTCCCTTTATCTCCTCCTGAAAGCTCCCACCCCTTCTGATTCCCATTCAAATCATCACATTAGCTAGACAGATTGACAATAGTTTTCACCTGTGTCCTAAACTGAATTCACTCTCACCCCCTCCCCTAGCTTCAGGAGAACTTACTTCTCTAAGAGCTTTACAAATATATTTTTTTCCCACCATAAAATGATACTAGGTAAGGATTTAGAGGGAGATCTGTGAAAGAGAAAAAATAGCAGTGACAATGAGTTGTCCCTCCCAAACTGTCTTTCTGAAAGCTCTAAATGGCTTTGTAACAGCATGAAAGTGCTTCCTGATTACTGCCAAGCTAAGGTTCAGGAAAGCCCTAAGGGTGGACAGGGTGAGGATTATATAAAAACCTGCAGGGAGAATGAGTGTGGTAGAAATGCTGTGCTCCTGACACTCTCCTGGGGATGATAGAGCTGCCCCTGTCACAGAGTTTCAAGTGGAAATCAAGGCTTCATTTTTCATCCCACAATAAAAACTTCTGGCTATTCCCCATGCAGGGGCAGTCTGTTAGTCTCTAGGTTCCTGTGGAACCCCCTCATGATCTTCAGCAAAATTTTGCAGTAGAAGTTTCAACCAGGATTTATCAATTTCCCACCAGTCAGACACATCTTCCTACTTTCCATTTATTTGCCCCTTCAGATCTTCTTCTCCTAACATAAGTGGGGCTGATCCCTGAGTCCCAGACTCAGACCCCCTGGGAGAGCATGTAGGCAAGGCCTGGCCAGATGCCACTAGTGCACATCCACAGTCAAGGCCATACCTAGAGCCAGCAGCACTTGCTGCAGGAAGGAGCACAGCTAACACAAACATCGTGCTGTGTTCCCATGACAACCAAAGTGTCACGTTCATCATCATCTCATTTCTGGAAGAAAAAGATACAGATCCAAGGAAGAAAAATCCAGGAGTCCCAAAGGGCTTTGCCAAGGCTGGGCAGACTTTTAACATCATTGCTCATACCACTCATCCCAGGGCTGCTGGAAAGTGCAGCACCCAGTTCCATGATGGTACATGGATTTGAGCAGGAGGTTCTCTAGGATTAAAATGCATCCAGTCAGATACATACAGTTCACATCTTGTCTGCTCTGTGTCACTTTGAAGCTAGGGACACATGATCAAATTACCACAGCTATAGAAGTTACTAGATGTTAGCAGAAGAGATTTCAGCTCCACCCATCCTATCTCACATTGGGCATGACCTGGGGATGATGATCATTATCAGTTATCTTTGCTCAGTGGCCCACAGTGACTTATTAAACCACAGTAATTTAATAATATGGCTGCAGTTGGAATTGCTCTGCCCGAGGCAGTAGAGACCTTTGTGTGCATCAAATCCCCTCCTGGACTCAGTGAGCTGCCCACCATCTCATTGTCAGAGCTTTTCTTTGCTAATATCTGGGCCCCAGAAATCAGATCCAGCTGGGATCCAACATTCCCATTAGCATGAATCTGTATGAGCTTCTCTGCAGTGATTATATGGCAGCAATTACAACATTGTCACACAGATTTGTACGTGGGAAGCTCACCTTTCATTCTAAGACAAACTTTCTACCAAAGGGAGTCTAGAGATGCATCACTGGACAATTTCAGAGCTCTTTGATGTGTTATTGCTGGAGGCGTGAGAAGATCTAAGGCTGGAGGATTCATTTCAATCACTTTAGAATCAGTTCCCCCAATTAGTAGGGTTTTTTTCCTATGGAAAAACAAAAAATTAAGAGGAACTTCCAACTTGAGAAACAAAACCAAAAGACTTTAAAAATGTTGCTTGTGACAAAGCACCCACCTGTAAAATATCATCCCTGTGCTTGACAGGAGAAGGGGAAGGGAAGCAAGGAAGAAAATGGCAGCATTCTACAGGGAGTGCCTGGATAAGTGGCAAGAAGTGTCTCTACATCTGCATCCAGTGTCTCTACATCTGCACGATGAAGCCTGAATCCATCAAGGTGCAATGTTTAGATGCTCTAGTATAAGTCAAAGCAGATCAAGGGGAAATATCCCCTGACACTCGGGGTCAGGGAGTATCTAAAGAACTTTGAAATCCAAAACATTGGTGAGGTTGCTATTAATTCTTAGTTTCAATCTTCAATTTTATTTTTATTTGGCTTGGTTTTCCCTCCCTGAGCAGTTTTGCTGGCCCAGCAGTGAAGTCTCAAGTTAGATTTATACCTGTAACTGGGGCAAGCACTGTAGCTAAGAGATTGTCCGTATCTGGAACAACTTCTTCTTCCTTAAAGACCAGACAGAAACCTCATGCAGGTAGCCTTTCATGAGAGGGATAAAGAGAAGTTACTTATAGGCATACACATGTTCTTTTATGGGAGAAGAAACAAGGGATTAAGTACGACAAAGGTCAAGGCAGATGGTTTCGTGGATGTAACGAAATTTTGGCCTCTGCATGACATCTATGAAGGATAGCCTAGGGGACAGTTTTCAGTATTTTCCAAAGGGCCATGGGCTTTGATCCAGGGGAGTTGCATTTTCTCCTAGGTCTCCAACTGATTTGTAGCATCACCTTGCTCAAGTCACTCAGCTGTTTTACACCTTTGTTCAACTTTTAGGAAGCGCTGTGCAACCAAGAGATGAACATCCCAGTCATTTCCACTGCAGCTCTGAGCAGAGGAGAGAGAAATAAGTTTCAAAGCTTACTATTTCCTATCTGTGCTCACTCAAGCTAGCAGTCAGCTGTTGGTAATACAGGTGGAAATGCCTGAGGGGACACTAAGGTTCAGCCTGCTGTCCTGTTATTCCACTTATATCCTGGGAAACAAAATACTGCCCTCAGGGTTAGGTGATGGAAAGGAGTCGATCAGCCTGAGATCACAAATAAAAGAGTTCCGGATATCCTTAATTAAATACAGCAGCATATTCATTCATGCCTTGCTGAGTGCTGTTTTTGCAAAGGGGATGAGCCATTCTGGCAAGGTAAGCATGCAATTCCTTCCTCTTCCCCAGTGGAGTGACCAAGCTGCGTCAAGGCAGCTCATGAGAGGGATGTGCTGCCTGTTTGCTTGCTCCTGTGACTGACTGCCCATTTAGAGGCTGCCAGGGAGCTGGAGTGTGCCAGCCAGGTTTTTGCAAGCATGTGAAAATTAACAAATCTCACTCTGAGCTGGAAAGGGCAGATAATTGAGAGAATTAAAATTAAGAAACAAAAGCGGAAAAAAGAGGTAAAAAAGGAGAAAGAACAGGGAGATGAGCCAAAAGGAAACACTTCAAAGACCCATACCCTGCAGCCCACATTAATGACAAAAGAAAGAAGATGGGACCCTTACATTTTAATCAAAAGCAATTTTTTTAAAGGTATTATAACTCTGCCATGCAGAAGCAAGCCCCCTGCCCCCCAAGGTGCTGGCACAGCCTGCTGGCAAGAAGAAGTGAGAGTTTCCTTGGCTGCCTTCTTTCTGCACTGTGAGGATCAGTAAACGGAAGGCAAGAGTGAGAGGGTGCTCCAGGAGAAATGGCTCCAGGGGAGAAGCCACAGGAAACCAACGGAATTAGAAACACCACTGAAATCTAAATCCCAGCTTCCCATGGCTGGTCTCTATGAATACTACATGTAGGATGTGAACTTGAAGCCCAAAGCTGGCTGAATCAGCAACAGAAGGCAACAGGCTGGCAATCACAGGAATTGGGCAGCCTAGGTAGATTCAAGTGGAGCTGTCACGACTATAGATATATAGAATGGCTCACATATATAGATACATACATGTGTGAGAGAGGCTAGAGAGGGTAAGTGTGACTTCCTCAAATGCCTAAGGAAGATGCCTGTCTGTAATCCCTTCCCTCCATGCAATGAACATATCCTTGCCTGCTGAGGCAGGACCAAATGCCCACCTGCAGACAGTGAGGCAAATGGTCTTCACAAGAGGCCAAACCAAAGCTTTTTTGGGGATACATGTGCTGGGATCGGTGTTCCCCAGTACATCTTTGTGAAGGAAGGGGAAAAATGGGAAAAAGGGAAAAGAAGTTGAGGAGCACAGGAGTAGGAAGGGTGAGGAAGATCAAAATAAAGCTGTGTCACAGGATGAACAAACTGTCCTCAGGAAACAACATGTAATTGTTTCCATTAGTCTAAAAGAAGAGACAGTGAAAAAAGGAAGAGAGTTTACAAAGACAAAGCCTCAATTAAATTTAAAAAAAAGAGAGAGAAAGAAAGGAAAATAATTTATGAAACACTCATTTACATAAAATGAAGACAAAAGATGGTGCATTTAGTTGGAGTCAGAGGATGAAATTTTCCATGGGTGTTTAAGTCAGTGTCACATGCAACCACAACCAGCAATATGCATTGATTGTGTGAAATTTCCATAACAGCATGAAAAAATCAAGGTCAGCAGAAGCAGTCACACCTGGATTAAATTGCTCAGCCTACCAAAGCCTGTGCCTTGGTAGAAAGGCAATGAGGAGATACCATGTTTGGGTAGACGAGCTGTAACTTGGACAAAAAAAAATAAACAGCCCTTCCAAAAATGATGTATATTCCTGCATGTGGTAGGATGCAGAAAACAGTTTGGAAAGGAAGAAATCCAACTTTTAGTAGAATCAGAAACTGTTAGCTTATTTTGCTAAAAACATCCAAGACATTATGCCACTCAAAAAAATTTCTAATGCTGAACAACAGGGGATATTTCACACATGTTGACTACACAGGTTGTTCAAGAGTTTCAAAAGCATGTAGTGATTTTTGGTAACACCTGCAGTGTTACTACAGTCTGGGCACTCTCCATAAACAAAACTCCAGGATTGTTGCAATTGTAGGCAGTTAGGAAAAGTCAGCTCTCTGCAAACAACCCTCTTGCTCCAAAATTTTAGGGCTTGCTGAGAAGTCTACTACTGCATGAAGTCAGAATACAGTGAGCACTTTATTCTCCCCAGAATTATACTGAGGCAAACAGAACTTCTAGCTTTGAACAGAATATTCTTTTGCACCTCAAATCCTATTTCTACTAAACTCCCTATGAAGATTGCTAAGTATCTCTTGATCGTCATGCCAGCATTAGGCCTGATAATCTGAATAGTGTTCTCTGTGTAGGCACACAAAGGGAAGTGTTTTTGGAGTTGTTGGCTGAAGGCACCTCAAGTTTGGCAAAGTGTGCTAGCATATGAGCCACATGGGATTTGCTTTGCAAGCCTAATCTAGTTTCATTTGATTTATGATCTTTCAATAGTGACAAAACTTGATAAAGGAATACTGTGCCTGAAAACTCTACTTTCCAGTTTTAACAACTGCCCTCTTTTTACAAAACTGGCTTCTCTGGCATCCTCAGACTGTCAGGACTGCACCACCACTACCCCTTGACACTTCTGGAAAGTGACAAGAAAGCTGTGTGATGTTGCAAAGGACAATAGGATTTTTTTGGTTCCCTATAGGTGTTTAACCAAGCAGCAGCATCTCTGAGCCATTCAAGGTTTGCTCACAGCTAGCTACATTGGGAAGAATTCAGTGACCTTCAGGATATTAATAGATCCAAAGCCCCTTTGTTCCTGGAGAGTGGGCAGGGGATCTTCACCATTTATGACCTGCCAATTACTCTCTCACCCAATAGAAAAGCATTTATTGGCCGTGGTCTACAACAAGTTGCTAGGGCATGAGTGGTGTCACTTCTAACAGGGCCAGACATGAACAAACATCCTGGTGTGCCTCTGTCTCACTCTCCTCTTGGTCCCTCTGAGATGCTCAGCCTGCCGAGCGCTTCCCATCAGTGGCATGGAGTTGCCACGCAACATTTGTCATGTTCCTCCCTGGGCCCTGCTCACTGCTCTGTGGCAGCTCAAGCTTTGAAGACAAGGGGTTGTTGTGACGAGAGAAATAACTTTCCCTCTCTCCCCTATCTTCTCTCTTCCTACTTGATGAGGTGAAAAATGAATCATTCTGAATATGACAGATCAAATCCTGCATTCGGTTGCTCTGGGGTAAATCTTATCGAAAATTGTCTTTGGGGAATAAATTCATCTGCCAGATGCCAAGGACCAATGCACCATACCCAGCACACACATCCATAATATAGCTAATGTTTCTGCATCATGCACATAAAAACCAGTTAGAAATGGACAAATCACAGTGAAAATTATTGGCAAATAATTTATTCAACCACAGTCACAAAGGAATTAATCTTATCCATTATTCTTAAACATGACTCAACCAATTCCTGGAAGTAACAAAGCTAAAGCCTCTAGCTCTGAGCTTCAAACCCTAAGATTTAAATTCTTATTTAATTCCACAGCTCTTTCCCTCTTGTTATTATGTTCAACAGTGTGCTGCTGCTGTTCGTGTGCCAATGATACAAGGTTAGAAGGCTTAGACAGTTCAAAATGTTCTCTCTGCATCAGTAAAGCTAAAAAGTACAAAGCAGCTCTTACAACTGAGAGCACTCAGGCCATCTGGCACAGTGGCTTCAGTGTGCACTCCCTGCTCCAGGGCTCTTGGCACTTCCCTGACGTCAGCCACCAGTGAGAGTGTCTACTCTGATCCCAGTTTCATTTGGGATGTAGCCCTCCAGACCACCAGTATTCACTATATTTGACTCTGGAGGAGTGGGACTGTCAGAGCAAAGGATGGCTTTACAGAGCTGGGTGTGGGGAGCTCTGAAGCAGAGCCCTGTGCAGGTGGGGCTGAAGGTGAGGCTGGCAGGTGTGTTGACATAATAGAGGTGTGTGAACATGGAACTGAGCTTCAACAAAAAGATATGGGATTTTCTGAAATGCAAATGGATTTCCCACCATATTTTCCCAGTAACAAGTATAATAATGCCCTGCAAGTGTGACTGTGGAATATCTTCTTGGGGTGGGTTTAAAGCTAGGAGTCCTGTCTGAGCTGGTAGTTTGACTTCACTCAGAAGTTAATAAGGCAAGGAAATAACTCAGCAAACTATCCTTTTCACATACCTTAGGAGCGGACGTAGATCCTTTGGAGGTACCTGTTTCTCTACATTTATGCTGTACAGAATAATTTAGACAAGATCACAGAGGATGGATAAGATTGGAAGGGACCATTGGAGGTCATCTAGCCCAACCTCCCTGCTCAAGCAGAGTCCCCAAAACCATGTAGCTCAGGATTGAGGCCAGGTGGCTTTTGAATATCTTCAGGCAAGGAGACTTCACAGCTTCTCTGGAAAAACTGTTCCATTGCTCAGTCACCGTCCCAGTAGAGAGGTTCATCCTCATATTCAGGTAGTTCTCCCTGTGTCCAGTTTCTGTCCATTCTCCTTCATGCTCTTCCTTGGCACTTCTGAGAAGAGCCTGGCTCTATTTCCTTGATACTTTCCCTTCAGATACTAATAGACATTGATGTCTCTCAGTCATCTCCTCTCCAGATGCCTAACTTCTAGAAAGCTAAAGTTTTTGGACATGAAACCTGTCTCTCATAAGGGATCTTCAGCTAGTATACACCTTTCTTACAATTATTTAATATAAACCATTTTTCTTTAGTTCTTTATGAAAATGCAATTCAAGAAAGTATTGAAAGCTTTCCTAAAGCAAAGACATATGTTACTTCTGCCTTATCCTCTAAGCCAATTAGCCAATAAAAGAAGGAAATTAGATGAGCTTGACAAATCCATGTTGATTCTCTTTTATCACCTTCTTATCCTATAGCAGCTAATGAATTGTTTGTTTCATGATTTGTTGAGGTTTCTCTGTAGTCACTCTGTTTAGCTGGCTGATGTAAATTTCCCATCTTTTATTTTTTTCTATCTACACCAGCAAATACCCTATTTGCCTTTCTCTACTCTACCTCTACCTCTCTCTACCTCTTAATATGGGAGAAGTTCTTGAAGTCCATTCCTAACTGTTCACAGACTGCTTTCTTTGGGCAACTTGCAGGGGAATTCCCTCTGGTCCAAGAGTTTGAATTCACTTGCTCAGTGTAAGGATTCTCAATTTACACCCTTTTGTTCTGTCCCATTTTCATCCTCTAATCAGTATGACTTTTGTTATATATATAGCAGTGACTGTTTTGGTGATAAGAAGAGTTAAAAACACTCTGCCTGTGCTCTCCTGGTGTGGTACATAGGGAACACTTTGATTCCTTCCAGTGTATTTATAAGATTTCTTTTTTCTCCCTTGTGTGTTCGTAGCCACCTCTAGTTCATTCTGTGCCAGGACCTTTCTGATTTCATCCACATGTGCTTTGGTATCATTCTGTTCAAATTCGTAATCTGCTGCTTCAACTTTTAAAAAACAATTAATTTCTCATTTCAAGGCATTAATGAGGTCCTCACACACTTTTAGTGTTGCCCTTTTGTTATATTCTTCTCCCTGCCTTAGGAGATCTCGTCATTGCACCTCTGCTCTAATCTCTAAGTCAGTGCTTGCTGGCCTGTATTCCTCTTTCCTTGACTCAATCTACCAATTCCCTGATGTTTCACAGCCAATTAATCCTTCTTCTGCTGTTCCTACTTTTTCTTTTCCATGTGTCTGGGAAGCTGATTAACTCATAGCTTGGTATATGTACTAAGGCTTTATATTCTTCCTGTTTAGCCCTTACACTCCTAGCCCTTGGGCAGAGACATTTCAGATGTTTACCAGATTGCTCCGTTCTTCTCCCAAGTGTCTCATTTTCACCTCTATTAAATTTCCCATTTTCCCAACTCACTAACCAGCACGCTGCCTGGTTCTTGGAAGGCCGCTGTGCTGTCAAAAAATCCAAAGTCTTTTTGTCGACACTGTCCACGCTTTCACCTTGAGGATTTCTCTGGCCCACCTGTGCCACCTTCCACGGAGACCAAAGGAAACACAGATGGCCCCTGGAAAGGACGTAGCAATGATCACAGTGATGGGCAGTATTTTTCCTTCCGTGTTGGCAGATATATGATGGAAGCAGTAATTAATCCCTCCTGTTTGTCTTCTCTAAGGATATCAAATTGTGTTGTAAACACTGCAGATTTAAACCTCATTGTGACCCCTTTCACTGAAAATAAGTATTAATAACTCCACTTCATAGACAGGGAAACAAACACAGAAAAGTTAAATGACTTTTTATGGAAATGTTGAGGCAAAGGCAGGAGCTGCCAGAGCAGGCACTGGAAACCATTCAGGAAAAGCAGTCAGTCAAGCGTTTAGGAGCAAGGGGGCAAGAAACAGGGTTGTGATTGCAATTACATCAGCTGGTAAGGAGCCAGCCCTCAGTGCCCAGAGCTCAGTTAGCCAAAGGCTATGGCAGTTTACTGGGACAGGAGTTATTGCCAGAGTATCCAATGGATGATTGTTTTCAGTTGCAGATTTGTCTTCCCCTCTCACTGGTCCATGCATAAGCTACAAGCAGCTTAACTAAAGGCTAAAAAAGCCCCTGATGCTAAAATAGCTGCCTTGCCATCTTTCTGGAAATCTTACTGGACTGATAGCAGGGCACTTCTTTCTGCATTCTCCTTTCCATCTCACTCCCTCCTGTTCTCCTCCTTCATTCCCCTCCTTTCCACTTTTTAAAGTGAAATAAAAGAAGCAGAGAAAAGAAATTACCAAGAAAGTAGCCACAAACAACTTCATCAACAATAATATACCATGGATCTTCCAGGACCTGTCTGAGGATGTGAGTCCCTGGAGAGGAAACCTAAGGCCAGAAATGATACAGGCTTAACTGTCATGAAAAGCACTCACAAAACCCAGTGCTGAGCACACAATGCAGCGCTGAGGATACAGACTTGGCTGCCGTTTATGGAGTGGGGAATACAGTGGCAGATTTATTCTACAGTAAAGAGGGTTGTTTCTTGGTAGCACTAATACTGACACATTATCTGGGGACGGAAGAGGATGCACAAATAGGAACAATTCTCCCATTTCTCTGCCTGTGTCTCCCCCAAATGCCCCCTACTCCTATTCCCTCCTGCTCTCTTCATTCCTCTCCCTGCATTGAGTCCTTTCCTTCTTCTCTGATTTATACCTTATTTCTTTAGCCTTCTCTTTCATCTTTTCCCAATGTGATTACATTACAACATTACAGGGTTTTTAGTTCTTCAAACTTTTGCATGCTATCTCCAGCTGCAGCCTTGTGTCCAGCCCTATGTCTGGAAAACCATACAAGAATTTCTAAATGCAGGGTTAAATCCTGCTCTCCCTAAAACAAGTGTGAAAATTTCCACACTGTAAGGACCAGACCATAGACTGATAACAATCTGAAAGGAGAGGGTTTTAAAATTATTCTGCACAGCTTAAAGAGAAATGTCCTAAGAAACCATCACTGCACAGCATTGAAGCGGAAAGTACTGATGGCAACCACCACCACCACGCTCCTGCAAGGAGTAATTCTAGCTCCCTTCTCATCAGATGACATCAGTATAGAGCAAACACCTGGGTAGTTTTACATCCCTATTTTATCCACTTCTTCCTACAAAACCACACACACCTACTCTCACTACTGTATTTTCCATGAGGAGTCAAAGCCTTGTTTGTACCTCACATCTGAATGGAGACTGGGAGCAGAAACAACTTGGTCAAGAGGATACTGGAGGTCTGTGGCAGAGCAAGAAATACATTGTGAGTGTCCCAAATTGCTGCCAGCTCATGCTTTGCATCTCCAAGGGATGGATAAGGGGCAGTGATCTGTCCAAGAACAGATAGGACAGGAGATAGCACTATCACCTGAATCTCTGCTGTTTGGCAGGAGAGAAGCAGTGGAAGAGCTGGGCTGCTATCTTTCCCCCTCCTTAATCTGCTCCCTGCTTGCTTCACAAACAATCCAGTGCATGGTTGTTTATTATTATTATCACTGTTATTTTCCAGAGTGCTGTAAAACTAGGGGATAGAGCACTCTGACAGACTCATAACAAACAGCAGATAAAACTAATTAGATTTTGTTCTTCCTTCAGTTTGCTGACTTGATTCTTTTTTTCTTTTTATTGTTTAATTATTTATTTTTCAGCCCAGAGGCTTAGACACACATGTATTTCACTAGACACTGGCAAGGCGTCCTTGGGATCATCTCTGACAGGAAAGGGCTATTGTGGCCACGCAGCCCAAGAGCTGGTGAGGGGCTGAGACAGAGGGTGCAGTATAGTACAGGGCTCAGCACTGCATCTTCTACCCATGTCATGTAAACCACAGCGGGATGAAGGAGAGCACAGTTATTCACAGCCACTAAGAGAGGCAGTGAGACAAAAGGCATCAGTAAAAAAAGTTAATGTGCCTGGCAGGAGCCCAAAATTGCTGCAGCAGGGGGGACAAGGCGATTGCCTCTAAGGCACCATCTCTTCTGGCCATTATGGAAATATTTGGCTTGAGTGTCAACTTGACAGCCTTTCTGACTCTTGAGGAACGACAAAACCGTGGGGAGCAGGGCAACTTCCCACTCCTCCCTCCCTTTCTCCATCGGCTGTTTCCAAATTCTTTGGGATTAGCTAGCGACAGCAAGAAAAGGCACTGGCCTCACTGCTCAGCACTTAGCAGGCTGGAGTGAGGTGACGCTGCCTCAGCGCAGGGGACAACGGCTTCATTCACTGGGGGAATACCGAACCAGAATTACAAGTGTGCAAGAATAAACAAGGCTGGAGTTAATCTAAAGTTGTTTTACACTCTGTTTTATTAAAGTCAATGCACTTCCGTTCCTCTGTGCAGAGCCTAGTTCTGCTTAATTACCATGACTCAGGGAGAATTTTAATAGCGCGGAGCGCGCGGCGCACATGGAGGCATTCTCCTGACCTCTAGAGGTCTGTCAAAAGAAGAGGAGAATCTGCTCCCTCTAGAAGTTCTGGAAGAAATGAGGCAGTCCACAAAATGCTTCTCCTGAGGGTTTCTAGGTGAAATTTCCAAGTGGTTGGTCACCCAACCTTCCTGCTGTACTTCCTAAGCAGCAGGCTGAGCAGCCTTGGGATGGGGGCTTTGCCTGACCACTGCCTTCTGCAAGCACCCTCACTACTTGCTGACAAGTTGTTTCGCACAGACATGGGACAGTGCCATGGAAAAGAGATTGGCCACACTTTTCATACTGCACAGCAGCATTTATACAGGTGTGGTCAATGTGCAGGGACACTTTGCTCCCAGTTCAGCTGCTGCACTCGGATCTCAGACACGGAAAGCACCCTTAGGGCCTTTACCATCTCTCTACCTTTTGCAGCTCCTAACACAGGGACCTCTAAAACAGTGGTACTCCTTATACACATTTGGCTCCAAACACACATGGAGCAAACAATCTCTGCTTTTATTACATTAGAACACCTTTAGCACACTTCATTGACCAGAGCAGAATTTTCCCACTGAACTGAATTCTCCCTATCTTAGAACACTCAGAATGAAACAACTAGGAAGTTATAGCCAAAATATTGGTGTCTTAATATTAAAAATGCTGATTTAAGAAGACTTTTTTTTCCTTTGCAAGAGGATGTACCATTTGCAAGCCTTGGTGCGCACCTTTCAGCTGCTGTTGCAGCAGAGCATTGGTGCAGAATGCAGTATGGGTGTACCCATGCACATTTACAGACACATAAATGTACAACAGTATTTTTTGCCCTGTGTCTTGGTGATGTCCTGAATGCTGAAGACCCCACAGCAGGACCTGTATATGCTGCTGTCAGGATCTAGCACAGGATCAGGTTTTTGTTGTGACTACAAATGTTGGATTTTTAAGTTAACTATGCATATATGCTGGTTTTTATTTATAGGCTTTGAAGCTTTATACAACTATTATCATGGGAACACTTATTTTACCTCTTTTGTGTCCCTTCCTGTGAGCCAACCTTTTACAAAAATTCAGTATTGTATGCAACAAGCTGCACACTAAAACAAGCAGAACAAGACATCTGTATAGAGGCACACACCAAACCTAATGAATCAGTTTGGGCTAAGAAACTCAGCTTCCAAGGACCCAAGCTGCTCATTTTTTGAGCAGCATCATAGAAAGATAGAGGCACAGGTAACTCTTATGTACTAGTGAAGACTTTAAAATACGTGGATATTAAATACTCAGCAAGACAGGAAGAAGCTTTTTGTCTAAAAACCAAGTTCCTGCTGGAAAAGATGTCTAGGTAGCCTGAGGAAAGTTCAGAAACGCATGAGATAAAACCTTGTTCTGCACTAGGAATTCTCTCAACAAACAGCATAGAATGGGAGTATGACATAGTGCTTTTAATCATGCATCAATATCAATAATAATCATCACTGGTAATCACTGGAGTCCTTGCAGGCTATAATGCTACAACAGACTATGCAATCATCCTTCTTGAGCCTTACTAAACAGTGACAGAGTTGTGAGCCTCTTGCATCATACAATTGGTTCCATTTGGATTCAGAGCAATTCCCCATTTGCAGCTGCAGAGTCTAAGACATATGACAAGTTCAGGCAATGTGAAGTGTGAGATGCAGTGATGTGACCTCATGCTTTAGGGACACTGGAAACACATGTGGGTTCTCAGTCTGTGCTGGATTCTCAGGAACTCGGACATGTGTTTGAAGACAATTTTAGGAGAAATCTGATTTTCTCTACTTGGAGGTTAAAGAAACTGTTCTGAATGATGCTTGGGCTAAATTCACTCTTGGATATTGCCACCATCACTAATCTATTGGTGCATTTAGCCCAGGTTTCCAGAGGTTTGCTATGTATTGTCACTGCTGCTTTTCTTACTGTGGCATATTGGATTTCCCACGCTCTGGCTAAGATATAAGCAGCTCAGAAACATGCACAACCTGACCCAACCTGTGGAACACACTGTAAAAATTCTGACTGGACAGAAATCAGATACATACTCTACAGCTCAAGAGAAACAAATGGCAACAGAGCTCTGGCGAAAGGCATCAGTAACTGTCACTTTTCCAGACAAGGCTGCCTAAAGTAGGAAAAGGAGAATGATCTCTGGGTTCCTTGGTCTCAAAATACCATTCCTTAGGTCAAACTGTAAGAAACTGCATATTAGAGGCATCTGTGAAACTTGGGATTATATTTAGGAATGGATGAATATGGTAACAGCTGGGCTAGTGGCATCTCATTCTGCCTGGTGTACACATAAAGAGTCATTCTCAAAAGATGTATGTACACAATTTACACAAACATACATTTTTCCATTCAGAACTGGAGCAACACATCTGGGAAGGATGCTGAAGTCGGCAAACAGGCAGACATGACCAGTGACCTATTTGCTTGCTGCCCTGCAAGTCAGAGCCTTGTTCACACAGGACTGCTCCCAAATCCATTGTACAGCCCAAGTGCTGTTGAACCCAGAGGAAGAGCTGAACTGCTGGGGGCTGGCTGGCTGGAAATGTAGAGCCCCCTTAGAGCCCTGGAGCTGCATGTCTGTCCTGTGGTTGCTCCCTCTTCTCCTGTCTCTCCTTCCACCCATGAGAGGCACTCTTGGATCTCTTGGTCTAGCTCTGAGAAGTCCTCTTCACCATCAACGCTACTGTCAGTATTATAATCGATCTCTTCCATACAAGGAGGTTCATCATCAGATTCCAGGCTGCTGTTGCTGCACCTTCTGCAGAAAAATCACAAGAGAGACTGGACGTCACCAAAGGAAGGGATGTTCAGAGGGGTAAGAGCAAGCAACAGGGAAATGTGTTTCCTGGGTGCAATCTTGGCTTTGTTAATACGGGGTGAGATGGCACTAAGCAAGTTCCTGTATGTCTTTGTGTCTGTTTCATCATCTGTAAAATGAAGACTGATACTTACAACCTCACAGGAGTAAAACATTATTATTCTTATCACTATTACTGCTATTTCTTACACAGAAACACAGTACTTTATGTACAGACAACACCATTCTTGCCTTGAGGCACTTACAATGTTACAGAAGCTGAAATATAGCAGAGAAGAAGATATTCACTTTCCAGAAGGTTGCTGGTTTAATCATCATCCACCTCGCTGTAGTTCCACATTTAGTGTAAGACCTAATTAATCCAGGTGGTTGAAGTGCTTTGGCACCTTTTCCTCCTGTTCTGTGTAAGCTCAAAACACTGCTAACAAGAGGAAGCACAAATGAAAAACAGAGGTTCTTGGATCTTCAAGCACACTGGCTCCAAGGAGGGCAGAAGCACCAGGAGTGGTTCTATTTGGGGAAGAACATGGAAAGGCTGTGACAGCATGACTTCCTGAGGAAGGACCAAATTCAGAGGAAAGCCTGAATGGCTGAGGAAAGACTCTAAGTGGATGTCACAGGCATGTTGTCTGGCTCACAGAAAGGTAGGTTACCCCACCTTGGCCTCCTGCTATTTATGTACAGGAATGGCCATAGGCTTTCTTTATACGTGCACATTCAATGCACACTGTATTAGACCAAACTTCATGCAATATTTTTGGCAGAACTGTAACCACTAGACTAAATGGTCCTAGGGAACAGGGTCCTTCTCCTACCTAGCTGCCTACATCCCACTTGGCCCTTAGCCCAGGAGGGCAGCTGGGTAATTTTTTGAGACCAGAAAGACTGTGATTTCAGTGCTGTCTGGGTCAAAGTCTGGATGAATCAGGGGGACAGATAGTGTGTTTTCCACCTCCAGGTCAACGTTTTCAATCAGACTCAAAGCAGGAGAATGTATTGCTTTGGGGGACTGGGAAAGGAGTAATAATATTCCACCTCTGGGCCAGAGTTTCTAATTTGTCCCGAGTTGGGAAGAATAAATGGCTTGGCAGATGGAGCATACACAGCTTTAATGTGTGGTCTGCTCATTTACATGTCAGTAACCGGAATAATCTTCCAGCTCTCAGCTGTTTCATAGCAGTGTCAGCATCTGAGGTTTCAGAACATACCAAAGGTGTAAAGTATTGCTTTTGGATGTATTGATCCCTCCTCTCTTCTGCACTCCAAAAAATGTGTAAGATTTTCCTAGCTCTGAGACTACAGATCTTAACTGTATACAGACTACTCTGCAAGCAGAAACAAGCAGTGTCAATCCACTTCTCCTTCTCTTGCTGATCTCTGGTTTAGTTTACTTCAAAGGCTGGGTATAAAGGATTTTCTGAAAGCTTAATAGAGCTGTACAGCTTAAAAATAAATAAAAGAATAATTATGCACTTTTACAGTTTCTGGCTCCACTACAGTCTGCTCAGAAATCTGGGTCAGGAAAAACTCATACTGAAAATGAGGATGTGACATGAAACAAAACAAACAAACCAGGACAATCCTCCCAGCACAAACAGCAACAGCAGTGGTCTCGACTGAGTGTGACCAGTGGGCTTGATTTCTTCTTTTATTTTTCATACGCGGGCATGGCATGAATTACCTTGATACTGAGTAACTATGATAATGTTCAAAGCTGACTAAACTCAGGGGAACCAGAGTTTTCATTTATAAGCTCTGCTCTTGCAACTTTGCAATCAAAAAGATCCAAAGCATACCTACTTTCAATATTGCATGTTTTGAAGGAGCTGCTAATGCCATTGGGACAGAACATAGATGTTACCCAGCTCACCGATATTTTACAGATGGAACAGTTTGCAACCTAGGAACTGAAGGTCAAATGTTTGCATTAACAGGATAACAATGAAAAAAAAAAAGTCCCTATTATTACTTGAGCCTGGTAAGCCAAATAACAGATCTTCTGAATTTTTCAATAACTTAAATTATTTTAGGACTATATTTCTGAGGAAAAGGGGAAAATTACTTCTACCACAAAAACACTTTGCTATGGAAGGGAAATCTGGAAGATAGCAAATGAGACTAAAAGACAAAAACATACAAAACTGCCAATTCTTTACATTGAAGACTGAAGGAACAGTCTGTAGGCAGCAAGTATTTATGCGTGAAACCTTCGGAATGGACTTCCAAAGCTCTCCCTTGTTGCCTGCATACACAGTAGACAAAACACCAAGACCATGACAACTCAATAGTGGGAAGACACAGTCCATGAAGAGGTTCCCCACAAGTGAGGATGTGCTTAGATCCTGTTTAGAGGTCAGAAGAGTTTCCTCCTAATTTGTGATGACCTTTGCTCCTTTGCTGTGACAGTCAATGAGCAAGCCAGTTAACACTGACCATAGTAGTGGTTTCTCCAGCATGGACTGATACCCATTGAATCAGTGCCACCACCACAAGTCTCATAGTGAGCTACCAAATAGCAAATAGATCATAGCAACCTCCTCTTGCTGCCAACACAGGCTGCAATCACACTCATGACTTAAAAGTTGAAAGGCTTTTTATCACACTAACACTCTACAAACCGGTTACATCTCTGTACTATATGGAATTTTCCATCCCAATAATTTGCTTTCTGCTGCAGGGAGATTTAAAACGCGTTGCAAAGCAATACAAATTGCAATACTAGTTCAAACCAGCAGGTATAGAGGTTATTCTGAAAGAGGAGAGGTGGCAGCACATGGGGGAGCCAGCCAGTCCCACTACCCTAGTGCCAAAGTCATTGCATGATGCTTCTCCACATCACAAAGACCAGTCCTTTCCAGAAAGAGAGAAAATGGTGACACATGGTAGTAAACAGGAATGCCAATATCTAGACTATTGCTTTCTTTTCCAACAGAGTTTTTTGTGGGGTTGTTTGTTTGTTTGGTTGGTTTTAATCTGATTTTTAAAATCTGCAAAAAAATTCACCCTGCCCCCCACCTCTGCCAAAAAACCAACCAACCAACCAACCAAATAACCCCAAAATGTAAAAAGCCAACCCCAGGGATACAAAACCGATTCACCAAAGAATAATGATGTTGTCTTACAGAAAGTAAACAAAGAGGAAAACCAATGACACCACATTAGAGAACTCCAAGACAAATAGAGTCTATGGATACCACTGAATGTGAAAGCAATACAGAAGAGGGGGGGGGTAAGGCTGGTAATGTATCTACAGCCCCCCAGCTATCACAATAAAACATTTGGTTGATCTTCAAAACCTACAGCCTTGTAGTCCTCATCTATTCCAGCCGATGGGAGCCACAACAGCAATTTGCAACTTTGTGATGTGATAAATAGAATTTCTTTGTTTTGATTTTTAATTTGCATATTTATTCAGATATGACTTAATCTTAATTAGTTCTCCTTTTCTACATGGGTGTGTTTTCTTTGTTTGCTTGGTTTTCAAAAGCAAGCAAGTTTTGGTACCCTATGAAGTAATTCTGGGTTTTTTTTCTGACTTAACATGAAGAGAAGAAGGAGTCTAGTCCCTCCTTACATGTCAGCATAACTGGAACTTTGTGGTATGACTGGAAAACACTTCTTTTAGGTGCCTATTGCCGCCTCCTCATTCTGAGTCAGCGTACCTGCTAGGTCACAGCTGGACAGAAACCTTGCAAGTCAGCTGCCCTGCTGAGCCACACTACAGAAAAGACAGTCTGTAGTTGTGGTTGATAAACTACAGCTACATGCTGTACATGGGGATGAGTGGTGGTGTCTCTTTCATGCATAATTCTCCTTCACTTATACATATACTTGCAGGGCATGGAGAAAACCAAAGCTTTCCTAAGTAATTTCTCCAGATTTTTCACTTGCATTTTGCTTGCGTGGCAGGTCACTCCCTCTCTGTGTATTCTGTTGGCTGACTCAAAATAGAGCATGTTTTATTTTTTTCTGCAGGAAAGGACAGGCGCTGACAACTGTCCCTCTTAGGGAATCTGTGACTATTGTTCAGGGTTTCTGCTTGACCTTCACTTGACAGGCCTCACAGTTGCAGTGCATTAAAGAAGGAAGTGGAGCATTTACTTTTTTTCCCTTGTATTGCTCCTCTCACTCTTTTGAAAATTGTTTCAGGCATTGCCAGAGCAAAACTGAAAGGGATGGGGGGGTGTTAAATGCTTCACACAAAAAGGAGGAGAAAGCTGAGTCTGGGGACCACTGCTGGTCATGGACATACTAAAGATTCTCTCTGAAGAAACTATCAACAAACAAGAAAATGTGTCCTCAGATTCTCTCTGCACTGAAAAATAACATCCCAGTAGCTGCAGGATCACCTTGACTGTAACCCTGCTTTCTCCTTGTCTTAAAACTTCTTTTCATGGTGATATGTCCCAATCCTTTGGAAGCTGAACCAATCAGGAATGTTGCTGTGTATAACGAGCCAAACACATCTCTAATACAGTTTATAGAGTAAATAAGGCAGGAAATGGCTTTACTAAAATTTGTCAAGAGATCTTATAACACAAAAAAGATTAATATCTGGCCTAAACAGGTCAAGCTGTCAGCAATTACAGCATTCACCTGAAAGAGGGGTGCACGTTTTCCCCAAGCAGGAACTGGAGACTCCAGAAAGTTCCCTGACCAGAGTTATCCCCTGTAAAGGGGAATTGCTCATTCTTTTCCAAAGAAGTTTTACCTATTGTTTGAATAGTTATATATGTGCTGGTAAGTAAAGTGTCCTGCAACTTTTAAATATACACTGCCATCTCTGCAGTGAATTGGGATTGCCATGCCCCCCCTTTTTTTTTTACATTAAAATTCCACCTACATCATCAAACCTAAAAGGGTGTGTGGTCTTGCACAGTTTTGCTTTTGAGGAAACCATATGTTTTATTAAAAGCAGGAAAACTGCTTCTGAAGGCTTGTAACGAATATAAAATGAACCTTAAGCAGACACATTTCCAGTAATCCCAGAGTACAACTCTGCCTTTAATTGATTCATAAAGTAGTATTTTAGGACATAGATGAAACAACTGTGATACTTTCAGGTAATTACACTTGTAAGAAATACACTACAGCAACAAGATGCCAACTAAGAAGGGCTTTTATTTGCCCTTTGTGTCTGGATTACGTTGCTACAAGGTGTGTTGCACACCTTGTAATGACTTTCTAATTTCATCTCTGCAATTCAGCAGCTTCCCAGACAGCAGCCTGGCACCCCTCCTGCCTGAGAAAGGCCAGACAAGGCTCTTCTTAGTCCCTGACCTCACCAAGGGAGGGGATCAGTTATGTACTGATGCAAGATGACTCCAGCTTAAAGAACTATTACATTCACCTTCTTTGTTTCTAAACAGTAAACACTAATGATATGAACTTCTAAGATTCCCATGGGATTTCCCTTCCCAAAGACTCTTGGCTAAGGACTTCTGCATCTTACAACATCTCCTGAGAAATTGCACGCTAAGCCCAAGGCCATGCCAGGTGCCCTGGCTTTCAGCCCACCATGGCCCATCCTTTCACCAACAATATGAACATAATTAAACATGGCCTTGAATTCTGTTTGCTGTGGCTGAGAGATGTTTGGTCTTGTTTGGACTGTAGGTTGTTTTTATTCCTTTTTAATTTCTGCTGCAAATAGCCAAGAGAAAGGTATAATTCATTGCTAAGGCTCTAACTAATTAGTTTTTCAGGAGTTCCCAAGCTAATTGTAGGCTGAAATATTTATAATTGATTTGGCCAGATTAGAAATGGGTGTCTGGTGCACCAGTTAGATAAGTAAGGAGTAAATGGGGTTTTATTCAGAGAGAAGGGAAGACAACTTGTAAATAAAAGGAGTATGAAGAGGAAGAAACAGGCTGACTCCTGGCCAATACTGTCCCCTAATGTTCATTCAGGCTTGCAACAATTTAGCCCTGGACAGCCTTTTAACTTGCATCCGGCATAAACTGTTAGTCTTGTCAGGAATGACTGTTTCCAGTCTCCTTAGTGCTAGAAGATGGTTGATGCTGCTGTAAGCGCAGGGAGGGTGTTGGGTACACACCTCTCATTACGCATGGTTTGGAATTGGAAAAGCCTTGTATGAACTTGAAGAACTGCATTTAATTGAAGCACACCATGTCGTTGGGATAGTTTCGATCTTTCTGTGAAAGATGAGTTTTTATAGAGGACAAGAAGGCATTTTTCTCCCATTTGCAGGGTCCTTGACATTACCTGACAATCCTGGGTTCCCAGTGTCTCAGTTCAAATCCAAGGTGTTTCTCATGCTAAGCAATAAAATTCACATGAGCTGATCTTTAGACTTGCAGGATGGAAAAGCTGTTGAGAAGCCAGAGGCTGTGGATTCAGTCTTATGAGAAATCATTAATTTCTTCCTAATGGAGAACCAATCTATATATCAGTGCAGGGCAAACATTGCATCTTTAGCATTCTTATAGCTGTAGGCTTGTAAGCATTAACAAAATGCACTGATTTGAACAGATAAAAGTTCAGCCACAAAATGAAGCTAAGGTAATTGCTTCAGACCCTGAACACTTCTGCTCTTACCCTTCAACAGTTCTTAGGTTTTGTCTCCTTCCTTTTTTAAATACATTTACATTTCAGCACAGGAAACACCATCCTGTGGGTCCTTTAGGAAAGATTTTTAAACTGGCATATTCACTTTAGTTTGTGATGATAGTCTCTTTCACAGAGTGCAATACCTGGCTTGGACAAAACACTAATGATCCTATAAATCTGCTGCTTGTAAGGGGAGGCATGAACAGAGCAGCTGTTCCCCATCAACACTGACAAGCTAAAGCAGGGTATGAGTAAAATTTTCACTTATTATGGTGAGAAGTTATACATGAACATCAGCATGGGCATAAGCATGGAAAACTTTGGCTTTGTCCTCCCAGACATACCATGCAACCTATTAAATTTCAGTCACACCAAACAAGTTCTGCCACTCTGCACAAGTTGGGGGAACAGCTCATTTCACCTAAAACTGGCATCAAGCACCAGCTTCAGTGTTAATTCCTTGGAAATATGAAATTTCCCTGTAGAAAACTTGAGACCTGACTGCTTATATATGTTACAGCACTGTGTTCTTGAGATTTGGACCAAAATCCTAGACACCTGAGCTCAAGTCCTGGGACACAAATTTTAAGCAAGCTGAAGACTTTTAAAAGAAGTATATGTGATATACTTGTGTGATATATTCAGGCACTGTGGGGAGACTAAGCCTGGTTTAGAGTGTCTTGGGAAAGCATAGGCCAAATCTTGGTTTTTAGATTCATATTACACTACAACTTGGTGTTTACTTAGGAGAACAATATCACATAGCATCAGCTCTGCATCAGTAGGTAGGCAGCCTAACCTGTATTTGCTGTTGAAATCAGTTAGAGGTTCTTATCTAATGAATACCTGTGAGACACATCATTGGTATATTTTGCTACCTTTGGCTGGGTGCTGCAGCTTCATATTGAACAGAAATTTATGGCCAACTTCAATGAACTAACCAACAGTAGGTGGTTTAAAATCAGGTCCATTGTGATCCTGTTATATTCATTAAAAATTATATAAACACAGGAAATAAAAGACAGGTGATGTAAAATAGATGGAATAATACCCATTTACCAGGCAGCACTATCAGTG
Organism: Scytalopus superciliaris; assembly: GCA_013400415.1. NCBI lineage: Eukaryota > Metazoa > Chordata > Aves > Passeriformes > Rhinocryptidae > Scytalopus > Scytalopus superciliaris. The sequence goes on from VXBX01002109.1 coordinate 341,062, forward strand.
GCTTAGATTTAGTCCAAGTTTAAGAAACAGATGAAATGCTTGGAAAATAGGTAATATTTTGGCTTTCTACAGCTTAAGCTTCCTATGGAAATATGAGCAGTCAAGTGCCCTTGTATGGGAAGGTATTTACTGAGACTACCAGAACTCATTAGGATAGTGAATAATGAAAGAGTTGCTGAAAATATGATTTTGAAAGCATTTGGGAGTTTTTCTCACAATGTCTATACCTCAAGCAATTTCTTCTCAAAACGGTAATCGTGTTATTGATGATACTTAGCAGTCCAGCCAAAGTAATATAGGAAGATTATTGGAATCCTTGTAATTGCTTTTAGGTACTTCCAGTAGCAGAGATATTGTCACTGTACAGGGAAAAAAAAATGTGGAAAGATTTTGACTTAGATGCTAAAAAATTGTATTGCTGAGGATAAATAATGTAAAGGCAGGCAGGTTCTCCTGGGTTCTTGTTTCCCTTGGTGCTCTTTCATATAATTCCACTGATTCTATCCAAGTTTTATAATTGGTTTTATTTTATTAATTTTGGAACTCCAAGTTTCATATGTATTTATCCCTTAGTTCTCTATGAGCAACTTAAAGGATTTTGGTTTTAGAAAGCAAAATGTTTTAAGATGGTCATGACATGTCTAGACTGTTCTGTAGTTACATATCTGTTTTATGTAAAAGGTATTTTTGGAGTCAGATAATTATGCATGTAAATATTTGTTTGCACAGCAGATGACAGATATCTATCTAATTACTTGACTGAACTGATAAGTGCTGTAAATGACTACATTCCAACCACTATACGCCTTGGAGAAGAAAGAAACCCCTTGGTTGCTACTAGTTTTTCTTCATGAAAACCTTTATTTAGCTGATATCCACTCTGATGTTTTAGGGAATCTATGACAGACATGTATGTATATGTGTGTGTCTGTATGTAAGTACATCTAAACAAGCACATGAAGTGCATCACTGTCCCTTATCCATCTTTCCTTAAAGGCACACAAATAACAGATACACATATATGTATATACACACAGACACCCACACATGCACGGACATGCACAGTTACGTGGTTTTCTCTGTATCCAGAGCACAGTTTTCATTACAAGACATAGGAGGTCTCAGGAGATCCTCCTACGGGTACCTGAGACATAACAATAGGTGATCACTGAACCTTGATGGTATTGCATTTAAGTGGAAGTAACCTCAGGGAAAGAGCTGGCTGTGACCAGAGGAAACTAGTTCTTTGACTCCAGTCCTAAGGTGAGTGTTGACAAAGCAGGCAGTCACCTGAAGGGGAGATTAGACTCTTTGGGTAGGACTTGAGGTATATTAGGATGGTCAAGAGGCAGGCAGAAATGGTTATCAAAAATATCAAGTGTTATTATCAGCTATTTGTGAGCTTAAAGCAAGGCTGGGGCAAAAGTTAAGATCATGGGTTCTCAGTAAGGAAATCACAATATATTCCTATTCCACATGAACCTGACTCATCCTTGTATCTCTAAAAGTAAGGAATGACCATTTTAGAAAACCCCATGCATAGACCTTTTTCTGTCACAATCACGTGCTTCAAATGGGTAAACAACAACTGGGACTTAAAGTATTCAGCTCTGGTAAAGAGAATGATTCTTGTTTTGGAGCACCCAGAAAGGGGGCAGGGTATGGCACCACATGAGGGTTCAATAGCTGTTTTACCACTGAATTCTACTTTTAAGGAAAGGCTTCAGGTAAATCTCAGCTTAAAGGTCAAAAAAGGCAGTTTCTGGAGTACACTGAAAATAGTTAAGGTGAGTACTATAACAAAGCACTGAAGGCCTAAGAGGTCCCAGGTTTCCCAGTTAGGAAAGACAGACAGGCAGACAGACAGAGACAGAGAGACTCTGTGTGTGTCCCCATAAAAATGAAAGGCAACAAAGGCAAGGTCAGATAAACCTATTTTGCCTTTAAAGCAAATTGAAGTGGAGTTTATAGCAGAAACATCTGATGAAGTATGTGTGATCATAAATAACCAATAATAGATCCAGCTTAAAACTTCAGCTTCTGCCCTCATCCTAAATCTCTTCTCTGACATAATGAGATTCATATAAACCAAATCTGAACACTTGTGTTCAATATATTTCAAAACATTCTGATCAATTATGTTTTTAACACCATATGGAACCAAATCCAAAACCTTGCTTAACCTCACTCATTACACAGCTGATTTGCATATGCTTTGGACTCGATTAAGGACAACAAAAAATGTCAGCTACTGCATATAAAAGTGGCAACTCTTGCTAATTCCCTGATCTTGCCAAAGCCCTGCCAGATGTTTCATGAAGAATAGCAAATATTTCATTATGTTCTCTCTGCCTCCTAAAATTTGTCTGTCAGGACCTGCAAGGATGAACAAGAAAAACAACAGGAATAGAGAGTTGACAAAAACATGAAGCATCACCTTCGTCCTATTTCAGAGCTTGAACAGGGTTTTAAAGGGATTCTTTGTGCCAGAACGACCTTCCAGCCAGGAACATATGACTCCCAGTAAAGAGAGGAAAGAGGAAAAGCAGCAACCATTTGCTCTGATCTAAGGAGACAGCATCACCTTGCAAAAAAGATTATAATAGAGCACATATAAATTTGCCATTGCTGTTTGCTGTAGGCATTTAAGGTTTTACCTGTATAACAGGGAGATATAGTTTTCAAACAAATTCATCTATATCTTATAGCATCTATCAACTCCCACCAGGGAAAAATTTTTAAAATCACTGTTAACATGAGCATTTTCTGAATATTTTATAAAAATCAATGTTTGAATGCCTGCCAAAATATTCTGTATGTTTTACCTGAAAGTCGCAACTACATTTTCTTCCTTTTTCTATATGCAAATGTGTGTGTATATTTATATACGCTTATATAAATTCTTAAAAGAATACTAGCACACCACACAGGAAAAGGCATATTCTGAGTGAAAGCTGAAGCAACATAAACTAACAAAAGTATTCATTTAATTAAAGTAAGATGTATTTGGATGGATTGTGTAACAGCTTGTAGGGCAGTGAAACAATCACTTTATAGAGAACCACCCTGAGCATTTAACGTCACTCTCTGATTTACAACTAAAAATGATAAAAGATCAGTTCTTGTGTGCAGAGTAAGTGACTGAAAAGATATGTCAGGGGAAAGATATATTAAGGGAAAATCAAATTATGAGGTTAAAGCACTTGGGTTTGAAAGGTAGAGGTTCTGCACTCGGTGGGATCATAATCACCGGGAGGAAACTGCTTTTCTCTCTTTGCCCTAGTTCTCCAATAACACAGACACAGAAGGCTCCATCCCTCTGCCTGCCTGGGTGGCAGAGCCCAAGTGTGTCTGAAGCCTTCCATCACCTCTCTAGCCTGAATGAGTGTGCAGAGCTGTTTAATTGCCTCTTCTTTGTAAGTGCCTTTCTCTCCACTGAAAGCAGTGAGAAAATAGGTACTTAGTAATATCGGTGGGTTTGGTCCAAAAACACCTCTCAGCAAACCAAGACTTCAGTAGAGAAAATAGCAAGTTTCCAGATCCATTAGGGACAGAAGTCAGTTTTCATGGTTCTGCCAGATGAATGAAGAGTCTAGCTGGAGGAATGATGAGGATGTAGGACTCCTGCTGACATCAGGAGGACAGAGACGTGCTCAGTAATGCCAAGGATTACCTGCCAGGTCATATTTCAATGAGAAATGTTATAATTCTTGCAGTACTGAAAACAATTAAACTAATAAAAGTGAAGGGGAGATTATTCAGATCGGAAAGAAACCACCAAAAGCTGCCAGATTTTCTGTACCTAGTTTGGCCCCTGATTTTAAACTGTCCAGCTATCTTGGCTGGCAAACCCAGCTCCAGGAAACAAAGGCTGATGACTTGTGCATGCTGGTTCAACTGGACCTGAAACCCTCATTAGTAATGAAATCTTATATTTCCTGGCATTTGCCTTTGTTTTTATCTTTTCTTAGATCCTCATTTTGTCTCTGCTTCAGGAAGCTGCTTATTGCACCAAAATTAAGTGACATCTGCTCTTGTCATGGTGGATTGTGTCTTCCAGGAACTGAAACACCAGGAAAAGACCAGATAGTGAGTGGTTCTGGCTCATGAATTGCCCCCCAAGGCATGGAAAGAGCCCACTGAAATTATATTTGCCAGTGCAAACAACAAAAATCCAAGTGCTAGAATGTACAAACATTTCACAGAGGGGATGCATTTGAGAAGGTTATATTCATGAATACATACAGGGTTCTTCATTGATGTGTACTGTGATAGAATCTCTTTTCTTGTTCCTTCTCTGCCAAATCATAATGGTATCATTTTCTCTACAGACTATTGTGCTGCACCAGCTGTACACAGGTATCCCCACAAAAATACTTCAAGTGCCAGTAGCACACAAACCCTATAAACCCCCCCTATATGATGCTGAGGGACCAGGTTCTCATAATAATGGAGATAATGGAATGGTGGAGCAGCTGCAGCCAAGTCAGACTGCTACTGACTTTACCCTGAGTTTGCCAGGCTTACACTGGACTTTCTCCTTTTCTGCACAGCCAACCCACAAATAAACTGTGTCAGATTTAATGGTGCATGATACAGGCAATTCAGTATCAAGGAGGGGGGAAAAAAAAGCATTTCTGAGGCAAGATGTGTTATCAGCTCAGCTCAAAAAGCAGCCTATCAAGAAACAGTGCCAAGGCAACCTCAGAAATCTATAATTTAGGTGTTACCTTAAGCCTAAAACTTTGTTTGAAAACTTCATACTTCTCACAAGAAGACTAGCAAAGCCCAGGAAGATCAGACCAGCTACCGGTCCAGATGACAAAGTAATACACTTAGTGTATATCAAGTGCTGTGCACATGAACGGTACAGGAAAGATGGCAACATTATACAGTTTTATCCTGCAAGGAATCAAAGGTGTTATTACACAGCGGTTTTCCAAGGGCTATTACACTCCATTGCTTACCCACCAATCAGCTCACCTTGCTGGGCTTCTCAGCAATATGAATCACTTTTAAATAACAATGTATTTACTTTACATACAAGCTTTGCAGCCTGAAACTGCATACTGCTTCCTGAAAAGGGAAGCAGCCTGATGATTTATCAAGAACAGAGCTGCTGATGTGCATGGAGCTGTACTGGTATGTCCCAGCTGAACAGCTGAACTCCTGAACAGCATCATTCCCCACTAATTTTGCAGCTGTTTCTGAGCCAGACAATGACACTACTCTAAATTTTGTAATTTTTAGAACAGAAAGCAAAGTCAGTGAGGAGCCTGTGCAAAAATTTTAAGAAATGAAAGATAAGAGAAATGTGCCCTGTGTCAAAACTTGGCCAAGGTGCAAGGCCTAGATCCCTAATTCTTAATACTCCGAGTATTTCTTGTCTAGTTAGCGAATAAGAATTGCTCTTTGAGGACAATCATTTCATGGAATCATGTAATGATTTGGGTTGGAAGGGACCTTAAAGATAATCTCATTCTAAGCCTCTAAGGCACCTTCCACTAGGTCAGGTTGCTCAAAGCCCCATCCAATCTGGCCCTGAACACTTCCAGGGATGGGAATCAATATTAAGTGATAACTGCAGCTGTAATGAGAGCCTGTGGAACTTTTCCCATCAGCCTTACACATTTACTCCACAGATGGGCACCATGGCAAGGTATGGAATAAACTGCAGGCACTCCTGGAAGGGTTCTGCCTCCTTGTGTAGTTCTGAGAAAGCAGGAGGCTTGGGAAGTGGCAGAGAGAGGCCAGGGAGGCTGTATACACAGATCCAGAGCATCCCTTAGGCAGATGTTTTCAGCCATGCTTGTAGCAACAGGTCTCACGGAAAGACAGCACAGATCCTGCCAGTTGCCTTCCTCTGACACACACATTTTAGTGTAACTGTCTCATGTGAGTTTAGGAGTAAAAAAGCTCAAAATTAAATACACTTACCCAATTAGGGTTATATTAACCTAAGCTGAATAAGGAAAATGTATGAATTATTTGTCCAAAGATCTGTGATGATATCTTAGACCAGCCAAACACCACAAACCAATAGCTCTACCTTCAAAGAGATGCTTCCCTCCACTTTCTCATGCTGTTCTAGACATTCCCAATGCAAGAGAAGTCCATGAGGAGACAATCAAGAAAAAAGAAAATTTCCTGAGCTGTCTACTCCCTTGCAGCTTTCAAAGTCTGTCCCCTCAGAAACTTGGCATATCCATGTCCCACACTACTCCCTACAGGCAGGAAATGCCTAATAATTCACTTTTTACAGAGAGTCTCCTTTGAGACGGATTAACCTAACACTCCTTAAACTCAGACCTTTCAATTTCCTCTGTTGGAGACTTTGGATTTAGATATCTTTGCTGTACTGGAAAATATCCACTGATAACAAGCAATTATTATTACAAGATATATCCTTAGAGATAGAAATTGGCTGCTAGGAAAGATTGAAATGAAGGGGAGAGGAGAAAACCAAAAATACCATTCTCACTTACCCTGGCAGGGTTTTAATCACCTTCCCAGCATGTCATACCCAAGAGCCCTCAGACAACCTCCTGAACAAGACTCAATTGACACCTATCATGTAAAGCACTTGATTTTCTCACAATAACATTAAGCATCATTACTGGAAATGGATGATACTGTTCAAAGCTAATTTAGAATTTAATTTGGTGTTTGAAACCATTAAATATACATATAATTGCCTCTTCCCATGAACCAATATTTGGGCCCTGAAGGCAGCATCCATAGCAAGCTAAAAGACAGTTTGTGGACTTCTTTCTGTGAGATTTCACAAGTGTGCTTAGATTAAATGATTAATAAATCATATATCTAGTATAATGCCTGTAGTAGCAAGAACTGGAATCAAACAGTCTATGACAAGGGCTGTTTTAAAGCAATAACTGTAGTGGGGAGGAGGTGCTGTAGCAGAAAAACAGAGGGTTAATGTGCTCTTCTTGCCTTTGTTGTGGACCGGCATGATGAAGCCACAGAAGAAATGAACTGAGCCAACTGTGGCATATGTCAGAAGGGCTTTGGGGTGCATCATAAACTCTCAGAGGGTCCAGAGCACAGGTGGACTGTGCTGAACAAGCAGCATCAACAGTGGCCTGGAGGATGCCTACCATCCCTGAGAAAGAGCTTGTCTTCTTCAAGGGCTGTGTGGTAGCACATGCTAAGTAGAGACTGATAGCCTCACAAGGAGCATCCCTGGAAAAGGGCTGAACAACCAACAAAAGGAGAGATCCCACCAAGGCACATATTAGAAAATTACTTATGGAGGTGAACAAAACAGGAGTCAGTACAGAATTTCAGTGGGAAAACTGAAAACCTCAGTGTAGACCACAGCAAGGAAATGAAGTCTCTGTAAGGCTCAGGAGAGGCCGGAGGTGAGACAGGATAGACACAGTGAGGGTGGAAAGATGTAAAGTATAGAAGTACATTCACTCCACAGATGACCTGAACTCCAGCAGTCCTTAGGAGTGCTGACCTCAAGAACAACAGCATTTGCCTCCATGGGAAGGCTCTCAATTTGATCAGCATCTGCCAGGTGTGGGAGTAAGCCTGACAGCCTCAGCAGGAATAGGTGTCAATGCAGATGACAACTCTTGCCCAAAGCCTGTTATAGGAGAACAGGATGTTCCGAACTGCTGCCAGAACACTCAGTAGCAGGACTTCTGAATGCTTGCCGAGGTCAGTAAGGCAGCTGAGGACAGCTGGGCCTTCCTACAGGGGCTTGTGGGGCTGTAGCAGCTACTTGGGATAGACAAGCCCATAAGGTCAGGCTTGGGCCAGGACAACACAGTGGTGCAATACGTTTTGAAATGTTTCATCCATTCGTAAGCCTGGATACAAGATAGGAAGCTCGTATCCAGATTGTGGCCTAACTCCAATTCTGAAAGTCAAATATTGTATTTTCCCATTTCCTTATTCAGTGTTGCTTCAGCACTTAATTATCTACCTGCTAGTCTGGCCTTTTCTGCCATACTGGTGCCAGGCTATCAGTGATGTGTCTGTCAGGGTGAAATGAGCTTTGAACTGGGTGATAAATTGTTGTTTTTGCTGCAGCTGCTAACATCTCGTAAATGTTTAAACAGTATAATCGCGCACACATCTCTAGTAGCTGCTTGGTTATGTTTATTTTGGATGAGGTGCTATGAAGTTTCTTAGATGTGTGTGTCAAATATTCATAGATGGCAGGCTACTGAAATATCTTTCTGTAGTATTTATTTATAGACTATATTTATCAACAGAATCAATCTTTATGTTCTTAGCTGCAGCATTACTTGTTGCCTTACCCATTTTTTCCAGACAGTGCCTATCTAACAATATCTCTCTTCCTGCAACATCTATTCACAGAGTGTCTGTGCAAGGTATCTTCCCATGTATACTCATAGCATCCATCTCTTTAATTTCAACTATATATCCACTCCATCTAATGTTCATCATCTATCTGAAGCACTTGCTTTATCTCTCCATGCCATCTCTTTATCTAGTCAATGATATCTGTCTCTCTGTAGTCACTCTCTATCCCTTTCTCTGTCACACAAAGCACCAAAGTTATGGGTTTTGAACCACAACCAGTTTCCTTTTTTCTTTTTTTTTCCCCAAATCAGGCTCACAAATCACTGATTAATTTATTTGTTTTGATGCAAAGGCTAGATGTGAGAAATGAACTCTGGAAGGGTACAAATGCCTTTGGGTCAAAGACTCTTTCCCATGCTTATTTGCTTCCCTGCTGTGTGTGAACAGTTCACTGCTGTGTGAGCTGCTGCTATCTGAGAAACTCATCTTCAAACAAAGATGCTGCAGTGACTACTGCCTCCCTGTTCTCTTCCCTGTTTCTCTTTCCCGTTTCCTTTTTCTCCTCCCATATTTCCTCCTTCCCCTCCACCAACACTTCACATCCATTAGTCAAAGTTTGTCCCTTCCCTTCTTTTGCCCACTTGGCATTCTCAGGATGATAAGTGAAAGTTTGTCCCTATTAAAAATTCACTGACAAATAAATATTAAAGCAGGGGGGGAAATCCATTTGGCTCTGTGTGATTTATTGTGGTCTGCAACACAAGACCCAGCACAAGAGGTTAAATGGGTTTCACAGCTATTTACCAACTTCACAGGGGTACGAAGGACTCAGTGACTCTCAGCTCTTAGAGACCCCATGATGGGGAGAGATTTCCTCACCACCATCAGTCTGATAGAGAGGGACATGCTCTCAGAACAGGAGGGGAAAGATGTAAAAACTAAAACCTCTCCTTGCTTTTTTTCTTCCTACTTTTTTCTCATCTGGATGAATTGCGACAAGAACAGTACAAAAGATGGTCAGGTCACCTGGAAGTGATCAGAGAGGCTGTTAAAATGTCAGGAGCATCTGAAAGAGAGGAAAAATAAAAAGGAAAAAAAAAAAAAAAAGAGAAAAAGAAAGCAGAGCAAACTATGACAGGAAAGGAGGGAGGGAAAAGCTTCCATGTCTCTGGTTTTGGTTCCCTGTGCAAAGACCCCAGCAGTTCATAATTTCTTTTCAGGCAGGGCCAGTATGGTTCAATGGCAGAATAAAATATGTAGTAATTAATGAATAGCTTCACAGCTTCACATGGATATATTTAACTCTTTCCATTGTTTAGAGCTGCTGGAAAAGACTGAGACATGCAGAGTACAGCAACATGAATTAACTTGTATGGACATGGAAGGAGTAAATATTTTCACTGAAGTAAGCAAACTTGCTAATAGTTTGTGGGCTTCACAGGAGAGATATATTTCACCTGGAAAATAAAGAAAATCTGGAGACCTTCTTCAGAATTGTCCAAGAACATGGACAACAGATCCCTAAATGGAAGCTGAAATATTTTGGCCCCAGTGAGAGGTATCTCCTGAGGCAATGGTAGATATTTGAATTGCCTGCCAAGGACTAGTGCTGTGTTGGACTGGACACCACTCCTCTGCCTGGTACACTTCAGGATTTATCCCATCTGTCTTTGTAGAGGTTTGTAAGATTTCTTTAACAAATAATTGTGATAAAATTGGTATGCAGATGCATGATGTGCTTTTCACAGAGACAAGCGGAAATACTCAAATTTGTTTCAATTCAAGACAGTGCACAAGCAATAGGAAGAGAGATGGAAGTAGCAGACCAAAAGGGAATATTTGAACCCCTGCTCTTTTGTAGACTCTTATGGCAGCCTAACCACCATTTTGCCATGTGTTTTTGGCAAACTGCTGTACGTATTTCCCTCCTACCACAGTCTGCCATGTCTGTGTAGGCCACCAGCTACGACTACTAGTCTGTGCCTCTGTTTCTTCATGGTGAAGGATGGGAATAACTGTACTCTCAGGAGTGGCTATCAGCCATGTGATGACTCACCTTTAGGGAGGAAGGTGAGAGGAGACAAAGCAGTCTTCAGGTGCAGATGAATAACCCATCATTCCCCTTTCCTATATTGGTTGAGACTTCTTAATAGTGTTTTAGACATTCAACATCCATGAAGGATACAAGTGCTATGAGGCAGGAAAGCTTCCATGCAGGAGCAAGCCATGAACACCTCAATAAGTTGGCAAGAAGATATCAAGAGGTCTGATGTTAGTGCTTGTCTCCTAAAGAAGGAAGCTAGTGCCATGCCCAGACTCATGGCAAGAAGCAGAGGAAGAAGCAGCAGTGCAGGAGGGAAAATGGAGAGTGATGAGATCAGAGGGTCAGCTGCTCAAGAGGTTCTACCCAAGTGTCTCTCCTCATGTTCACCTAGGTCATGGAGTGAAGACACAGTATGTACTGATTGGAACAGGATGTGGAGACACTCCAAAGGTAGATCAGAAAGAACAATCCATCTTTTCTGACTTCTCTAATTTACTCATTGTGAGCAGATGGGTTATGAGGTCTGCCATCAGTGATGAATTATATTCATGATAAGTCATTCCCAGCTAATGAGGATCCATTATCATTAGCTGCTAAGGAAGAATAATGGCTTGCCAAGACAGAGTGGGGGTTTCACAGCTTCCAGGGAGAAAAGTCTGGGCTGGTAGCCACCTGGCAATTGAATTTTCAGGAAACTGAAAACTTTCCAAGATGGATACCTTCTGCTTGCTTCAAGCCTTGGCTTTTAATTTTCTTGGGCAAGTTCGGGAGAGGGAATGTAAGAGGAGGTGGAGGAGGAGGAGGAGGAAGCAAAGGAAAATAGTAGTAACCATGTCTGATAAGACTGTGATTAAATCAAGGTCTCACTCTAATTACACTGCATTTAAATAAACTTTGCCTAGTAAGTAATTGTAATTAAACTGCAATTAAACATGTATTTATATCACCATTTCCTCCTCTGCACAGCTGTCTGTTTCCACCTCCTGTTGTTGCTGTCTACCTGCCAAAACCTCTGAATTATCACAAGAGACTTTACATTTCCTTGGACTTCCTTCTGGAGATGTTGTGGGGGGCAAGGTCTGAGACTCCCCCCTTGGTTCCCCAGCAATCAGCTAAAAAGAGCTTCTGTTTCCAAGCTGTGTTGGAATAAAATGGACATATTTCCCCCTTTTTTGAGATTTCTTCACATTTGGGATAGAAATTAAACTATCCTCCTTGCCTTCTTTAGAGCACTTTTGATATGAGTATGTTTTCTAAAGTCCCAAATCTCTGTTTACTGCCTCAAGTTTGTGGACATGACATAGACAAAAAGACCTCACCTACACATTAGTGCCTGGAGGTGAGGGTCCAAAGCTGGAAATACAACTCCTGAGCCCTCTTTTCAGCTTTTTAGGAGTATTCACTAACTCTGTGTCTCAGTTTCCTTTATTTGCTGCTCGGAGCTACCTATACATAACAGCTCTACAGATGGTCTTTAAAGTTTACAGCAGTTCTGAACAATTGGGTTAGGAAAGTCTGCTACGGAAAAGCAGGATGTTCTAGCTGTTTAAAAGGAAAGCTAGTTCATGTTAGAATTGTGAAGGCAGTAAGGAAGGAAAAGGAATACAGGGAGAAACAAAACAAAAGAAGAAATAAACAGCTAAAGGGAGAGTGATAAAAATGAGGAGGTGAACGCATATCAGAGCGTGAAGAATGCCTGTGGCTAACAAAAACAAACCAGTTTCTATGCCTTACCTCCCTCCTCACCAGAGATGATGGAAAACATCTCCATTTGTACCTCTGCTTGCACAAAGCTCTAATTAAGGGATTGGAGAAATACCACCGTCACCCTCATCAGTTTGTGTTCAGTTGCTGAAAGGACACTATGCATCTCCCTGACAGCTAGTCATTACAGCTTCGTATGAGCACCCCTCCTCTCTCCAGAGCACCGAGCCCTCTGTTAAATACCTCAAACAAGATCCTCGATATGTTTCTGTTACTCGAGGGAGGTGAGCCATGAAGCCCTTATCGGGGGAAATCACTGCTGGGAGGGAAGGGCATCTGATGGAGGAGAGACTGCATGCTAGACAAGTTGCTTCAAAAGATACACAGCAAGGGGAGAATCCATATATACAAACATGGGGTATCCACAAGTGCATATGCGCACAATGTAAATAATAATATGACAGTACCAATAATAAAAGTCCTTAACACAGCACAACGTATATAATAATAATAATAAAAAAATCCTTATAATCCAAAAGTAGTTAAACAAATCTATTTAGTTAATGGCAATTCCCCATGACTGCTGTGTTACAAACTGTATTCACTCCCTGTCTCTCCTCCTTCAGACATTTCTGTTTTCCCTCTGAAGAACTGGTCTCAGGAAGGTCCTTATGGCAGTGATTGGTGAAAAAGAACAGAACAGGTAAGTTAAGCTTGATTTTCTGTTATGACCAATAGTCAGTCTGATCTGGTATAATCTGTCAAGTCAAAGAATATAGATCCCAACTCTGTAACTCTCAATTTCTTTCCAAACCTTTCTTTAACTTGCAGACCTCAGTTCTACTTCCAGAAACAGGAGACGAAAGCAATACTACTGGAGTGACATTTATCAGAGGAATGATTGAACAATACTTTCCCTGCAGACTCACTCTGGAATCATTGTTTATTTATTGGTTAGCTCAACAATATCATTCACTCATAAACAATCTGATCTAAATGGTATCCTTTCCACTTTGTAAATCAAAGGGAAGGAAACCCCCAATACTGTTTTTGCCCACATAGCTCTGTAGCTCACATCCTTTTTAATCAAGAGCCAGTGAAAATGCCACCATTTTAGGGTACATGAACTGCTGCCCTTTCCCTTTGGCCATCTGCTGCCCACAGAGACATACCATTGAGTACATGACTATTTTCAGTTTGATTCAGCTCAACTTAGAGGTGCAGTCAAAGGAGGAAAATGACTGTCACAGGTCAAAGCCCAAACCTTCCCTTCTCTTTAATGGCTCTCTGAGTGCCTCAGGCTTTTTGTTTTCACTTGCAGTGAACTCCATTCTGCCAGTAATTTTGTTCTGCTATTAGATGAAATAATGTGAACAATTATCAGCTCTGTGTGCATTCTTTATCTTTTTATTTTGATGTAAATACATCTGTTTGCAATCATGGATGACCTTCAAACCCCTTACAAGAGACCTAAGACTAATCTGTCAGAAATGAGGCTTAGACAACAGTCTTCTGAACACTTGGGATTTAGAGATATTCATTCAAGGACCACCTGGATACAATCCTGTGCAATGTGCTCTGGGATGTCCCTGCTTGAGTAGGGAGGTTGGACCACACGACTCAGTGTGGCCCCTCCCAACCTTACCCATTCTGTGATTCTGTATTCAGCAGCATGGATAGAGCTCAAGAGAAGCCTTTTCCATTTTTTTGTGTGCTTGCCTATCACACATCCGTCAGCAACATGATCCAGGCTGTGTGCTGCAAGTACTGCACAACTGCAGACTCATTCACCTCCAGAACTGAGTGTTCACAATGAATCCTCACTCTCACATTGGCTTTGGTTGACTTATTGGAATCAAAATGAACCATGGGCAGATTAAAAATACCAATGAGTCTGGCATTCATTCCCTTCTGCATTCATTTTATGCTGGAGGGGTAGGCAGAACTAACAAAAATGGTTCAGCACAGGGGTTTTTCCTTCTCAATGACCCACTAGACTGGTAATTTTTACACACTAGAGAATGGTCAGTATTCCTAGTGTTAAGAATAAATGTTTTGTTGTTGACTTAGACATGGAAGGAATAAGGATTTAGTTATAAGCAAAACCCAGATACTCACTCTGAAATCCCAGAGGACAGCTGTGAGGCAGAGGGAGGAAAGCAGAAGAGAAAGCCTCAAAGGGTAGAGGCAGAAGGCTATGAGACATTATCCTTCATTCAGCATGCAGATTAGTTTGCCAAGCAGGAAGCAAAATGGAGAAAAGGTGTCTGACGCATCACATGCCATCTCCGCTGTCACTCACACACTTTAATTACCCTTAAATCAAGTGCGATAACTTCCCCAGCCCTGAAATATGTGCTGTCTGTCTCCTTATACACATAATAAGGCCTGCAGGGATTTCAGAGACTTTAGCCTTGCGCATCTCATTGCTTTGATCCTGAGGTTTCTTTCAGCATAAAATAAGCTGAAAAGCACTGAGAGGCACAACCTTATATTTACAAGTCCCTATTCTGCTTGCCAAACCTAGCTGAGTCAATGAATGCCCAAGATTGTGATTTGGATTCTCTTTCACAGAGTATATTTGTGTACTGCTGTTTCCATATGTCATTATGTTATGCTGCTTGTAACTTCACTCATACCTGGCCAAGGAAGAAGCCACAGCAGAAAACCTGCAATATTTCTAATTCTCACGAGATTTCTAGGGATGGGCAAAACCTTTTGGAAGGGAAAAAAGAAAAAAAAAAAAGAAGCCCCAAACACCTGTGCCCTTCCCAGATTCCAATCAGAATTAATTCCTTTTAGGGGAACTAAGGTCATAAAAATTTAGCTGAGCTCTCTTTTTTTTTCCTCCCTGTTTCTATCACTGGTTCTTGGCCTTTAATTTGCTAATTACTGCGGGTGACATCCCAGGAGACATGTACCAAATTAAGCATTGAACCACTGTAAGAAAGAGGGGAATTACTCTTAGGTAGTTCAGCCACTTAGAATTAGGCATCTGGTCTAAACTAAATTTTGTGGCTACCCCTTAAATCAATGGAGGGAGGTAAAAGGGACATTGCAACTCTAGATAAATTAAGTTAATCAGTTAATCATCTTTCAGCAGTGTCTTCCTCTCTTCATGAACTACATAAGAGGCTACATAACCAGCTCTATTCAGACACCCAAATTTTACAACTGAAAGGCTACATTTCGCAAAGGATCACATGCTGACAAAACACCCACCAAGGAAATGTTGAAGCAGAGACAGATGAAGGATATTAAGCTGGTCAATGTACAAAGAGATGAGCCTAAACTATTACAACCATATGTTCTGCAAAGTTCAGCACCAAGACTGTCTGAATATCCTGTGTCCTGAATTTTGGATCTGTATCACTGAAGTAGGGAAAGTCTAGGGCACGCAAAAGATAAGCAGAAAAAAAAGTTGCATTTGACTTAGGTATTTACTTGCTTTTCTCTGCAAAGACAACAAATGCATCACACATGATGCCAAGTGAGAGCAATCCTACTCCCAAAGAGCTTGCATAGGAGTGGGCTGGAATGTAAAAGCAGTATGATAATATATTAAGTGACAATATATTAAGGCAATAGAGTGTTATCCTAAAAATCTCAGCCTGTTAGCAAGTTATGATCTTACTAAGAAACATAATGTGTGGTTTGCTGGCTCAGTCTTGCAGGATATTTGTTGTCCCATCTGAATATAAGGAGATGATCCAGCGTCCAGGTTGAGCAGTCCTTGAGGAGGACACCTGGGATCAACATAGTTCAAGTGGGAGGCGTGGGGTGGAGTTTTGAGTTCATTTTGTGAATAAATGAAACCAGAAAGCTGCCACCTGCTTGGGATGCATTTGAAAATATGGAGAAAGAAAAACATTGCTGGAGCTTATGATATTATAAACCCTGTATTCTTTAACTTGATTCCCATCTTGGAGACATCCACAGGAAATAAATGTACAGGAGGGATCTGAGAAAGGAAAGGGCCAGGGATTAGGGAATCTTTACTACAACCAGTAGAAAAGAAAGCCCATTAGAATGAGGGGTGTAAAAAGTTTGTGAAAACTGTGGAGTTTTTGTGTGGTTTTGGTTTTGGTTATAATTAAGATTATAGCAGCCTGATAGGTTTTTTGATTTTCTCTATTGAGCAAAACTACAGCCCCTTCCCACACCAAGTCTAGTTTAAAGTTCTTGTATAAATTCAGCCAGCTTGTTGACAAAGACCGTCTTTCCCCACTTGGTTAATTTTTGCCTGTGCCTTGAACAGGCATATAATCTTGAACAGGATGTGTGCTGGGTGAGGACGATGGTGCAGTTACTGTAATTGGAAGAAGGTACCACATTCATAGCCCATGTACTCATAACTATCTGGTGCTACCACCTCACTTCTGGTTACATACTATCCACATTAAAATAAATGCTACTGTAATGATATATAAGTGGTGAGCATGACATATGACTGCTGACCCCTCAAAAGACAGCAGGAGAGATTTCCATGAAGCATAGGAAGCAAATAAATAGCTCACTTCTGATGTGGAAAGCCATCTGGTGTGGCTTACAAGAACTGACTGAACGTACAGGCTACATTCATCATCTGACTGTGGCATGTTAAGACTCTGGTTCTGAAACACTGTGGCCTAAGCATTTTACATCAACGTTGCACATGCCCACCTTGTATTTCAGACCTACTGGTACATGGCTTGAGTATCTCCCTTTCCACTTTTCTTGCTTCTCAGAAATGCTGAGCACAGTACGTAAAATCGACAGCAGCAAGCAGTGCTCAGCAAATTTGAAAATAATGCCACAGGTAGGTAAGTATCTGAGGAAGAAATGAGCTGCCAAACATCATCCACTTGTCTCCTTTGAATATTTTGTTTCCTATTTTTACATATGCACATGCTGTAAAGCCTGTTTATCTGTTCACTACTTGCTCAATGAATCTCCAAAGTCTCCTGTGCTCCAGCTATGATTCATTTCTGAATAATTTCATGAAAGGCAAATAGCATGTTTCTAGTTCTACATACTTGTCTGGTATTACTGGGTACTTCATCATTTGGAGGCAATTTTTTTCCACTTGACTCAATCTTTCTTTTCCCCCCATACATGTAGAACCATCGCCCCTACATTCTGACCCCTCAGAGATTACAAATCATTTTAAGTGGAGGAAAGGTTGAGCCCCAGCTTTGTGCTTGGTGCATTTTATTTAAGTTGCTCGTGCTGTTCCAACATCTGTCATATCCTCCACAGCAGCGCAATCAAACTGTCAGGGCTGAGTGAAGTTTTGCTGATCCAATCTGCTCCTTCTGTGATTCCTGTCAAAAGCATCAGGAGGTGGCAGATACAGTTGTGTGCTCTTTAAACAACAGATCTTTATTTTTGCACATTAGAGGAACTGTTATTGTTTGTTTCTCTTAAGCTCACAAAGCGTGTTCAGATGTGGCTGCAATCACTAACCAGGCTGCACTTCCCAGATTCTTCTTCACTCCTACAGCTCCTCAGTTTTACCTTTCCTCTTTCCCATGTGAGGACAGAGCACATAATTATCTCTCAGTCTTGCTGGTCTCTGTAATTCCACAACACATCCTGGAAGCACCCAGGAGGAAGTTACTTTTTGGATCCTGCATTATTATTAATGTGGTAATTAAACCAAAGGGTTGTATGGAAAGGGGAAGAGTCATATTTTAATAAGCTCCCTCCTGGATACTGCACTGTGAGTTGCCAGATAAATGCTATTCCTTGTTAACGATACCAAAAGGATCCGATACTAATTGATATTATTGATACTAATATCACTAATAACTTTGACTAAAAGGACAGGATGTTCTTTCATCATTTAGAAACCATGTACCTTTGATGTACCTTAATAACTAAAAGAATTTTGGAAAAAAATTATTCCATTTGGGCTCTGTTAATATGCAGCATGTATTTTTAATCAGCTTTCGAGCATGATGCACCTTTTCACACTTCTGACTGAAGCTTTAAACTCTTGCTGCGAAATGGAAACTTATGGTTTTATCATATAATAAAAGGAACCTGAATCTGAGGTGAATCATATGGTTCTGCCCCGTTTCTGTGCTGGCCTCATAGCCTATGGCTTTCCCATCAAGGGAGAAAGTCTTCTAATTACAGCAAAGCAGCAATGGAAAATTAAACTTAGGATGCCACTGTGCCCTCTTCTGTAATACTTATATTGGCTGGTGACTCCTGCTGTGATGAAAAATCAGGCTCAGAAATGCTTTGATTCATTAAAGAAAAAATGATTTTTTTAAAGAATGAAAAGCCCTAAGATAGCAGACTTTGGTTCCCTAATATATTTGCCTCTTTAAAAATCTCCATCTCTAAACCTAAATGGTATGAAAACATGTTCAGCTTTCCATGATCTGACTTTACCTTCTTCCAAAGCATCCCAGCCAGGGACTAGATTGTTGTCCTTTGAACAAAGAAGAAATCTGAAAGCCCTGGCAAAGAAAAATCCAGGATTGCCATAGGCATGAGAAAGGATTTGCTCCAACTCCTAGCTTGGATACTTCAAAACACGTACCCCAAGTAAAGCCATAGATTAGTGAGAAATAAACTCTCTCCTTGAGGCCAGATGCCAAGGTTCAGGGCTCTGCAAGTCCCACATGGCACGCAGTTGTCATCACTAGGAGCAACTCTTTCTCTTTTAGTTTCTACAATGGCTGTTCTGTAATAGACCCTTTCCAGTTAAAGTTCACAACAGATCCCAAGCAGTCTCCCAAGGAAATGTAGTGAAAGGAATAGACACTCAGAGCATGCTTCCAAAAGTCTGTCTTATGTTTCCTAATCATACTGTAAAATAAGGTAACAGAAAAGTGAATGGCAGCACTTCCATAAGACTGAAAGCTTAGCAGGTTGGTTCTACCTAGGAGGGCTGTTGCAGCTACTGATTACACATCTTCTCACACTGTGTTAACAACTCAGCCTGACTCCAGTTGTTGCTGAAATTTCTTTTGGATCACATCTGTGTTATATGATGGAGTCCAATTGTGAGCTTTTTGGCAGCTGTGTGGAGTACTAAGTATCCACTAATTTGATTTCTTTTCTGAGAGTATACATCTTTGTGGGATTTACTGCTTACTCATCTGAGTTCAAGTAATATGGCACACAGGAAAACAAAATCAAAGGATGACTTATAATAAGAATTTTGCCAGGTATAGGACCTTTCCTTACAAATAGAATCCATTAGACCATACGAAATGAAAAAGTAGTCAGGGAAGAAAAAGTTGCAGTCTCTGAGGAGAAGCAACTCCCTGAGGAAGAGAAAACCATATTAACAGTTTTAACTAAATGAATCAAGTAATTTGATGACATGACAATAACTAAGACAATGACTTCCCAACTGTTATCCCAAGTGGAACTTTAAGCAGTACACCCATCTTGCACTTTAAAGGAAATGGGATTTGAAAAGTGCAATAGAAAGCGGGAATCTTTGGCTGGCAAAGACAGGGAAATAAAAACATCCCAAAACCTTTTTTTTTTTTTTTTTTTTCTTCCATATTGGAAAAAGAGGAAATTAAATCTGAGTTGGCCAATTAGCCCCCACAATCCCCAAAGGCAAGACAAGATCTTTTTGCAGGAAAGCCTTGAGGTGAAGCCAATTCAATTAGTTTCCACAGCAAAACTGTCAAGACCCAAAAAAACAGGTGGAATAATGAACTGATTAAAACTTGTAATTGCAATTCAATGGAGGAAACCATTAATCATGGAGATGGCAACATTTTCTCATTTCCAAACTGTGCTCCTTTGAGTTGCCAACAAAAGGGACTGTAGAAATAAAGGGCTAATATAAACTGGAAAAGGAACATCCTGAATAGAAATTTGTGTAATTCCATAACTGGCCTAAGGAAAAGAATAACCTTCTCCAGAGAATGAAAGACTATGAAAAAAAGTTAAAGGCATATTTTTTTCTTATTTTTAATTCCTCATCTCTCTGTTGTTTACACCACACATCAGAAAAGCTCACAGCCTGGGTGTCAGTGACGCTCAAACTAAACTCAAAGTCTTTTCTTCTACCTCTAATTTCATGTGTTTCTAATATTTTCTCCGCTTACTTTGTTTTCCTCTTACCCAGCCCTCATCTACAAGTGCCTTGGTCTCATCTTCATTGTGGCAACAAATTGTTT
The DNA here is from genome assembly GCA_013400415.1 of Scytalopus superciliaris. Taxonomy (NCBI): domain Eukaryota; kingdom Metazoa; phylum Chordata; class Aves; order Passeriformes; family Rhinocryptidae; genus Scytalopus; species Scytalopus superciliaris. The sequence continues at coordinate 361,240 of VXBX01002109.1, forward strand.
GTGATGTTCCCAAATCAGTTAATATCTCAAAGAACGGGGAATTCAGGCTGCCAACTGGCAGCTCCTCCAGAGATATTCAGACACCACCACCATTCCCACCCTCTGCTGCTTTCCCAGCTGTTGCAGATGCTGCCATGGCACACACTGTGTTGGAAAGGGAACTAGAAAAACAAACCTCACTTCTATTCAAACAGAACCTGATTCTAATCAAAGTCAATATTTTATCCAAGCTTTTGGAGATAACTCCACAGCTCAGACAAGTCTTCATGCCATGACTTTTCATCACCAAAACCCTAACTGAACTCCTTTCTCTCCTCCTACCCCTTCAAGATTAAACCCCCATGATTAAGCTCAAGAGGTCATCAAAGTCTGTTACACCCTCTTTTGTCAGCCTAGGTTTCACCCTTAGCTGACTCCTCTGTATGCTCTCTCTAAAGGGGAGGGTTAGACTGGGGTTACCACTAAGCTACTGAAAGTGTTAGCCAGGCTGGAATGAGAGGAAGCAGGATGATAAAGGGAAGTGGGTGGTGCAGAGAGGGTGAGAAGAGCTCTAAAAAGCCAATATTGTACCAAGTGTGCATAGCATATAAAACTGACCAGGAAATTAAATGCAAAGCATGATAAGAAGGGACCTCTACATTTTTGCCAAACCAGAATGATAGTTATCAGAAGAGGAAAATAATTGGGTGTTACTTCATTTTGATAACTGATTTTTCAGTGTATAATATTTCCCAGTGGTTAGGTACCATTTATCCTAAAATTTCAATGTAGTCCGCAGGTCTTGTAATTATCAATGGTACCACTGAGCGGCTCTTTTACAAACAAGGAACGTTCAAACCAGGGACATGAAAATTTTCTTGCTGGGAAGAAGGAATGTGAAGAAATAGAGAGAGAATGAGAAAAAGCTTCTCTTAGCTGAGCAGACTCTTCCCCTGAAGAGGTCTGAAGAGGCAAAGCTTAATTAATTGTTGCACCATTGAAGTTCTGCAAAGAAAAGGCTTATTCAGTCATGAGCTCCATCCTCCAGACGGCAGTCAAATTCCCACTGAGCTGTCCAGGATAGTGCTCAGTGTCTCTAGTGATGAGCTTTTTGGAAATCCAAACTCACTGAGGCAGCTGTGTACTGAACAGCAAAAGGGTTCTGACAACTTTGGGAAGGGAAAGGCATAACTTCAGATCTCATGGTCTGCAAGAGCTTTCTCAAGGACTGGGTCTTTGCTTAAGGGATAAAGAAGAAGACATAAGAAAAGTAGAAGGCAGAAGAAGGAACAGGGAAGGAGGATTTTTCACATTCTCTTTGGTGCCAGCCAAATTCATTCTCCCTTCCAAAAATCAGAAGACTGTTCTCCACTTCAGATGTGAGAGTTGGAAGGAGTGGTTACAGGTAGACTTTCTGTCTCTCACAAATTATTGCAGTCAACAGAAATGTAGCTTATTACAAACAAGCAAGATCTGAGCTATTTGCAAACCTTAGATGCTTTTTGAACTCATTGGAGACATACCAAGCAACTCTGCCACCCATATCATTTTAAGAGTGAACAAATGCAGCCTTGAATTAAGTGAAGCTTTAATAGACTGGATTGCTCCCTCTGCCTTTTTTTTTTTTTTGNCAACTTCCAAATCTTGCTCTTAGTAAGTATAAATCCATTATTAATTCATTATTGGTTTATTTTGCCACTAATGATCTGGGTGAAGACTTGCCTATCAACTAATCTATGTCAAGGGAGATAAAAAATAACTCCTCAACTTGATTTAAAGGCTACAGCTTCTAAGCTGTGGGAGCAATGTGGGAGTTCACAAGTTTTAGAAGCTCCCAGGGCAGGTTAGAGGAATGGGTGCTTTTAGCATGAAGAGAGGGTGACTGTACTGCTTTGCCATGGGGAAATGAAGAGCTGCATTAAGCTATTCATACTCTGAACTCAACAATGCTTCCTGGAACACCAAATGGGAGGGGAAAAAAATAGGTTCACTAATTTCCATCTGCAGATAGCCTTCCTAACATTTAACTGAGTGGAAATCTCACTGCCTTCAGGCTGCCTTGAGGTGTGATATTTTCAAGGTGTTTTCTGAATTCTCATCCCTGTTGTACTGAATAACATCAACAGGATCCTCAAAGCAACAGCCTCCTATCCCACAAAATTCATCTGATCTCACTTCTACAGAGAAGCCTATTTCAAGCCTTTTTTTTTTTCTGACTGTTCAAAAGTAGGTGGGGACAAGCTACCTCTTGTTCATCAGGAATAAGAGGATGCACATAGGTGGTACCTCGGCACACTTAGGCTGAAAATCCACTGTCCTGCTCACCTGATAAAAACTTTGCACATAGCGCGATTGTAAGGGGTACAAGTAAAGGTGAGGTTGGACAGGCACTGGGATAATTCTAAGATAGGTGGTGTGTATATACTGATCACTAGATATGAAACTATAGCACTGAGACAGATCTGTGGGGCTCACAGACTATTTACACACCTTGGACTACCCTTGCCTTCACTATTTCAGGATCCTGGAAACCCAACCAATTCAGAAGAAAGCCAATGCCAAGATCCATTTTTAGAGTCTCCAAACTCTGCTCTTCCTTTCCAAGTGACCTCGCCAGTTTTTCTGAGAACTCTAACATTCCTGTAGGTCCCCCAGAGATCATACTGGGATATGTTAACACTGCTTTTCACTTCTCTTTTCAAGACCTTGGCCCTGTTTATTGATTTATGCTTTGTTTCACAGCACTGCTTTTCTGCTGAAGGTGACCCCATGTCTCCCAGACTGGAGTGTTCTCTTTTGAGGTCATGCTTTAATGCCTGCCTGGCTCCTGTAAAACATCAGTCTCTGAACAGCTCCTGATGGATGTTTTGGCCAAGAGTTCTGCTTATTACATGTCAAACATGGTTCGAAAATGAGCACAGACTGACTGCCTTGATGAGGGGAAGCCGGTATTATGTTGAAGTTCTTTGTGTTCTAAAGGTCAACACCTCAACTTCTCCAACAGGCTTTCCTATGGCTGTAATTGCAAATATTTTGCTCAATGTAATCGAACAAATATATTTTGAAAAAATCAAGAGTTGGTGGGAAAAGATCTGCTGAATTAGCATAAGTGAAATAGAATTTTTTGCCTTCAGATCACAGGAAGAAATCAACTTTTGTCCCAGCTGATTTTGCCATTTTTCAGCTCCCTAGCTGTCTACCAGCAACAAATACAGCTCCACTGGAACCAAGGTTTCAGAGAAAGAGCTCCTACAAATGGGCCCAGCAATTGATATTTGAGCTCTTTATTCATCTGTTAATTTTAAAATGTATTATCCATGAGGATCATGTCTCTTTATGTTTAGCATTTGAAACTGAGGTAGTAACTAAAGTTTATTCATCTGGGTTCAAGATTGTCAGCAGTACCATCCATCAGACACCACACCACTATGTTACAGTATGTCATACAGGCACCCACTTCTTAGGGTTAACATCCTAATTCTCATTACTGAAAAGCTTCTCAAACTAACTCAAACTGTTCCTTCACTCATCCAAACCATTGCTGCTTGTGGTGAAAAAATAATTCCTTTCCCCAAATAACCTGTATTATTTCTTACAAGGTGTTTATAGAGATTGATCATATCTCCCCTAAGCTCTCCCTTTTTACACTACATAGTTTAGCTCCTCACATCTCTCCTCCCTCTGTTTCTCTAATCCCTCCAGGGTGTGGAATTATGTGTATTTTCTCCTAGTTTTTTCATATCTCTCTAAAACTGTGAAGAACAAGAATCATGTGGTATAACTAAGCACTATACAGGAAAGCAGAGGAGCTAGTAGTGCTAACAGTACCCATGTTTAGGATAGTCTGAATAACAAAAGGCAAGATATTTCAGTGATATAAAACAGCACAGCCCTATAAACATGATGCAAACTGTCTTGATATATATCAGTAGAAAATCTGGTCATAAATACACCTTTATACATGCTCACAAAATTTCGTCATACACTTTGCTAAGGATTGGAGGAATTCATGAAGAATGACACGGTCTTTTTTATGAATTATGGTAGAGAGGACAGACAGAAGAACAGGAAAATCCAATCTAGATTTTTTCCCCCAGGGGAAAAAAACATGCTTTGAAGTATAATGGAGTCAGTGTGTTTGACTCATCATTTTCATAGAGTAACATAACACTGTGTAATAGGATTACAGTATTCCTATTGACCGATGATTTCTGAAGTGAAGCCATCACACTGCAGTGCTGAGTCACACATGCCATCATGAGTGAGATCTATGTGGTTCTTCACCTGATGAACTGAAAGGTGCATCATCAAAACAGTACTACTTCAGAAGTTTGCTGGCAGCCCTCCATGAAAGGCCACCTCTGGATGTGTACAGACTGCTAGGAGAAGGCCAGGCAGACATTCAGGTGGGATGGAGCAGGCATGGATTACCAATTCTGAATCATTGCCCAATGCAGTCCTTTTCAGATGAGTTTGCTTTTCTTCAAAAAAGAAAACAGTAAACTTCAATCCCCTCCTATCATCAGAAATGTTTTCAGGATTTATTTCTACAGGCTAGAGGGCTGTTTAATCTCCAAGGAATAGATTTTAATTCTTTCCTACATTTAATAGCATCCATAAACTGTCAGCATATTTTTGGGGTTTTGCATAAACCAACCAGATCCAGACTCTGTTCTGAAGGCATTTCATTCGGCCATGAAGACCACTTCAGTGTCTTTGTAGTAATCTGAAAGTTTATCATAAGTGTTTCCTGAAGACCCACGACATCGCTTTCCCATGCCTGAAAATGTCACTACATCTCTCTTTCTCTGAGAAAACACACCCATTTTTCAGCAGCTCCTGAGGGCTGAAACGCCGAACAAAATCCCAAACAGAAGAATATGAAAATAAGACAAGACAGTAATACAGATAAAATTCTGCCATTCTGTGTTGGAATAATGTGCTCAGGCTTAGTCACTAAAAAGCCAAACAGAAAGAGACACAGCTGAGGCAGCAAAAGTAGATTGGATTATTATGCATTATTATACAGGGTGAAGAAAGTAATCCATTAGCAAGAATATGAAAAGCTTCAGGATGATGAGGGGTAAAAAGTAAAAGAGGGAGACTAGACATATGAGAGAGCGCTGCAGATAATGTCTAGAAGGGCAATTACTGGTTCCCTTTCTCTCTACTCTTTCCCATAACACAAGACCTGGAGGGCAATGTGCAATTAAGGGCCACCCATTGAAAACACACAAAAATGAAACCCTATTTAGCGTGTAATTAACCTGTGGAACTCACTCCCACATGGCATTCTGCAGAAAAAGCTCAGACAGAGCCCAGGAAGGATTAGACGCTACTAAGAGGTGGTAAGATAGCATTTCCCATTCCACCAGCTGGATAAAAATAAAATACAAAGAATATCAATCCTCCCGCTTCAGGGCCTCAGTTGTTCATTGTGAACAGCAGCAGGTAAAGCTCAGCAGGATGTGAAAGATGCAGTTCTGCCAATGAAAGCTTTAGTGCATGGCCCTTTCCTGTGCGCCTCTTGTCACTTATCTCCGATGCTTATATGGCTCCTACAGTTCCAGTATGGGAGTTCATTACAATCAGTAACATATTCATCATCACAATAGCCTGAGAAGGTACAGAAGAACTTTTTTGCCTATTGTACAGACTGAAAAAAAAGGTTAGGGACATGCTGGAGGTCACACAGAAGAAGAGAGCAGAGCACTGCACTGCTCCATCCATCCATCCTGAACATTGGACCCTACTGCATTCCAGATCAAAGCTAGATGGGAAAGGAGACAGTAGCTCCATTTCCAAGTCCCTTTCAGACACAAATGTACCAACACTCAGCATACCAGCAATTAATTTAAATAGTATCCCTAGCATGATCAATGCAATCATTTGCATCAGCCATACCACGACCACAGGACCCAGCCCTCAGGTGGTGCCTCCCAGCAGGTTTCTCTGACCTTGTTGATATCGAGCACTGGCTCAGTAGCTGGTTTGTCCTTTGGGCTGAATCCCAGCTGTCAGTGCTGGATGGCACAACATCTCTGAGCCTGAAATGTTTCCCTCCTGCTGTGACTTATCGATTGGGTTTTTAGTACATGCAGCCCACTTAGGGTCAGGCCATGCAGCGGCTGCATGTTTTATTTACCTAAGCAATCCCAGCCAGTCCAATGCAACTACTCCCAGGGGATGCACAATCTACCAGTCTTTTAAAAGGACAGATGTACAGAAACCATGACTTTCCTCCTTGTGGAAAAGAATCATGTCTCTTTTTACAAATGGCTCTATTTGCACTCTGTGTCTCTTTTAATATAATAATTTATTTTTAATATATTTAAGTAACAGTGATTTATCAGTCAATCTCTGATGATAACTACTGAACTCCTTCAACATTCATATTTCCTTTTTTTTTTTTTTTTTT
>VXBX01002109.1:367692-431091 GCA_013400415.1 Scytalopus superciliaris
TTTTTTTGTCTTTTTTAACCTTTTTTTATTCTTGGAGCAGTTTTGCCCTGAGATGGAAATGTAAAGGTCTACCACAATCTTTACTGGAGAAAAGAGTCCTGTTTGAAGCTGTGATACAATGAATGCACAGGTCATTTTGAGAATAAAACATGAAGACACACTAACCATGAAAGTTTTATTTCCTTCATAAGTGATAAGCATGTCTGAAGGAAAGACTTTTTTTTTCTTGCTACCTTTGGCCTGCTGTGGAACACTTGTTAAAAAATGTTCCTTGATACTAATCTCCAACTGGTGTTTCACTTATCTTGAACTCTTAAATGTCACCAGCTTTCAACTGGAGCTGCGAAAAGACCTAACTTACATATCTATAAATGAAAGTGCTCTATTTTAACCAAGTCTTTTTCTTTCCTCCTTCCTCCCTTCCTTTTTTCCCTCTCTTTCTTCCTTCTTCCCTTCCTTTTTTTCTTCCCTCCTTTCTTTCTTTGTTCTGCTATCACATTTCTGCTTTGATTTTGAATTTTAATACAAAAAAAAAAAAGCAATAAATTATACAGAATAAGACTACCCTTAATTTGTCTAAGCCCCCAGTAAATGAACACATTTTCCCTTAATTTGATGCAGCAAAAATTTTTTTAACCAAATTTAGCTTTTAAGAGGTTCTACTTCATCAGGGCCACAGCCAACTTTTCTGAGCTGGATGGTGGATCCTGAACAGATGCCAACAGCACCCTGCAAAGGTGAGGAAGGTGCTTCTTCAGAAATACAAAGATGTGAGATGGGAAGGGAAAAGTGGATGCTCACAAAGATTAGGAATGAACAGATTTCATGTCACCTGTTCCATCCTGAACTCTATACTGAACTGTTACCATAAACCAAAAAAAAAATTGTCACTTTGATTGCGTGGCCATGAATATGATATGATTTCATTGCACAGTAGATTTCCATTGGGCCCCATTACAAAGTTGAGCAATGTAGAGGATTGGAATACTCTTCACATACAGGAATCATCAAATAATCAAGGGTCCAGCTCGGGATGCTACTGACAAAAGTCAGTAGAAAATTGCTTCATTAAAGGGATCTTGTTATGAATCAGTAGACCAAAAATCTAATAAAAGCACAATCCACAACACACATTATAGGAAGATCACAGACAAATGCAAGTTACAGAGTACTTGATCATTGGCTCAATGGGCATAAGAGATGCACAGCTGAGTCATGCAGCTGGACAGAGGGATACAAAGATAATTATGACATTGCCCCTTTGAGAAAGAAAGAACTCAAATTCCATATTCAGCAAGACTGCCAGAAATTGTCAGTGCTCCACATTATTCCTTAATCTGAATCATCATTAGACTATTGACTCTGAAGTTCACACTCTGAAAAGTAATCTGGTTCTTTAATAAGGCATCAAGGCACAGCACCAGTGAGCCAACATTTCATAAGAGGATAATGATATGGGTAGTTATCACCTTTCTGCTACTGTCTTATCCATTAGATCTAAACAGTGGACACACTTTCTATAGCACTGCTCATCTGAGCATATCAAAGGGCTTTATAGATGTTCATTATAAGTAATTACCAGGCAGCACGTGTGAATAATTTACAGGGTGGTAGAAGTGAAATTTCTACTGGTCTCTCACATTTTTCCTTTGCTCTGACGTTTTTACACATATTTTTTTTTTTTAGTTTGTTCTCCCTCTTTTTCTCACCACCACAAATTAGGAATATCAGCAACTGGAATACCTTCCTAAATCTATCTTTAAGTGCCTATACCTACAAATCTCTAGCCCTAAATTTGGCAGCAAATCTAAAGCAGCAGCCCCTCTCAGAACCAGCTATGCCAGTGGAAGGGTTTCTGCCTTCAGCTGCTTTTTTTTTAGCTAACATGAACTCTATCAGCACTAACTTAGCTTTTTATCCAGGTAGAACATAACAGTAACCAGTTAGGAGGTGTGAGCTACCAGGCAGTAAGAGGGAGAGAATGTGACTCTAAAATACACTCCACTAATACCTTGAGAAAATCAGAGAAATTAACAGACCTGAACTCATGATATTCAGTGAGAGTCACTTCTCAATGTGTCTCATTAAGACATATACAGTTTAATCATGTCAAGATCCTTTATTGATCAACAGGAGATAAGAAACCTTTTATTTTCAAATTTGGTGGGGTTTTCTTTTTAATTTTCTGCAGAGATTTTGCACAATTCTCTTCACTCATTATTTGCCTTTCATTTTTCTCAGTCAGCTTTGGGATTCCAAGTCCCAGGGCAGCCTACATTTAACAGTCATGAGCATTTAAAACATAGCTGTGAATTGTCATTTTGAGCAGGGGCTGGGATTTCTGGGGTTTGTTTCTTCTTTTTTTCTTTTTTTTTTTTTCCCTACAGGATTTTAATTGCCTTTTTCATCACCGATTTTAAAATACAGTTGATGCTTGGGAGAGTTTAATACTTGAATAAGACAAGAATGGTGACCACTCTCAGACACTCAGAAGGGACAGTGACTCAAAGAAGCAGAACTAGAAAGGTGTGGCAAATGGCTAAAGGTGTGACACAAAGCCCAGCAAAGTACAAAGCTGAACACAAAGGAGGAAGGAAAAATACAGCAGCTGTCTACCAAGCTAATATGAAAAGGTTGAAAAGTTAAATAAGCAGAAAGGGGAAAAAAAGAGAAAGCTTTCATGGCAGGAAAAAGAAAGGGCAAAAGAGAAAGAAGCAGCACAATGACAACATAGTCTTATACACACAGAGGAGAAAAGACGTGTCCAATGAGAGAACATACGGACAAAGAAAAATAACCCCAACCACAGATGGATTTCCAAGGCAACACATAGAAACCAAACAAAAATTAAAGACAAGAAATTAATTTAAAATCTCCACAAAAGAATTAAAACCGTAAAACATTTTTTGGGGAAAAAAAAAAACAAAAAACCAACAAAACAACCAAATAACCTTTTCCAGCACAACAAAAATGTTCATTTTCTAAAAAGACCGTTTTCCAACACAAGTTTTCCCATTCGGCTAATGTCATCCAGCTCCAGTTATGTATTCCAGGCCCCTGGGGCAAAACATAATCTATCTGTGTTTGAAATGAGAACATGTTTGTTCAGACCTTAGGCCAACAACAACCAAGGGATCCATCAGTGCTCTGGTGAAAAGAAACAGAAAGGGAACAGTAGGGGAACATTTGAGCATGCTTTGAACATCAGATACTGCCCAAACAGTCAAGGATACCTGAGCCAAACTGTCACTTTTAATACCCATAACTGATCATGGCACCCTCAAAATACTTCAGAATGACTCCTTCCATGCCAGCTGCTACAACAGCTTCTCCAATGTGCAGCCATGTAGGAGCTGCAATGTGCTATTTGTGGAGCCCTTCCAGGATTTCCAGATCTTTAGGAAGCTGTTCTCTAGCAGATCAGTCAACTCCCTGCAGTGAGGAGTTCACAAGCACTGGACAATAAAGGTTCACTGTTTCAGGGCAGCTCATGGATGGCTTCACCCAGGTGGGACTGCCATCGATATCTCCACAATGACTGTAGAAACATGAGCAGAGTATACATTACTATATACTGCACCATTCCAGAGATTTGAGCCCAGCCCAAGCACTATTTTCTAGATACCACAGCTGTGATTAGATGGAAGCATCACTCTGTAATCAGAGCTGCAAAACTGACAGATCAATAGAGCTGTCAGTGATCAACACTGCTGTAACTGCCTGGAACGTTTTTTATTTATTGCAGCAGGCAAGTCAAGATGCCTGGGGCAGAAGCAGTTCTGGTATGGAGAGACCTAAGGACAAAGGGAGAAAAGGGGTTGTTCATATTGGAGACTACCCTTTTCCCTCTCCCTTTGTTGCTCTCAGCCTGGAGGAACATGAGCATGTGTGCATCACATGCTACTACAGAAACATCTGATTCAAAGCAGAGATCAGGTGGCACAGTAGGCTAATGCATCTCCCCTTCTCTTTGGAGTTAGAGATGGAATATATTTTCCCAGTCCCAGGGTATCCCCATGTGGATTTTTATTTGCTTCAGACCTGTATATTCACTCTCTTCACCCAAAGGAGTTTCCATGACCAAAAGAACTGGCAATGTCACAGGCCAGGATTTAGCAGAAATGAGAATTGCTCGAGGGCAGAACTGGAGAAAACATATAAATCAAAGACTTGGATGCATTAGCAGAGCTGCATGAAAAGGCTGTGATGAGAATGCCTGGAAATATCCATATTGAGGAGCAAGAGAACTGAGATCTCTGTGGAAGCCTGTGACTAGCAGAGGTTGTCACTCAGAACTGTGAGGTAGAAAATTGCTATGGCCTCTCACCAGCAATAGCACAACTTCTATTCACCTTCATAAAAAACAGGAAAAACACCCAATGTTTCAATAATGAAACAAACACCTTACAGCAAGTGCTGATTTTTAAAATAGGGTTCTAGCTGTACAATCTATTCCAGTTGGTTTTACTCTGTCGGTATTAGCTGTTTCCTAAGGCATGATTGCTTCCAGTTTTGGAATGCATTAGTGTTCAGATCAGCTCCAGGCACCATTCTAAAGGAGAGAGGCAGGGTGAATTTTTAAAAGAGCCAGATAGTAGTATTATTTTTATACAAGCAGTTACTATTCTTTCTCACTTGAACACCACCCTGCTGGTACTGCCGATCCGAGTCAGCCCTCACCCTGAAGGGCACTTCACTTCTAGTTTGCACTTCACATATAGCTGTAAGAGCTCAACCATGAAAGGAAGCAGTAGGCACATCCTATATCCCAGCTGTAGCTCCCCGCCTCTCCACTACTTCACCCAGCTGGAGAAGTTTGGCTTCACTGTGCCCTGACTGAATTAATCCAAGTTCAGGCAAGCTCAGCACAAGCCATCTTAGTCCCAATAATGAGGCCACAGGGAATCATTTAGGATGCTGTCATTAGTGCAAACACATAACCTTTGAGTTCTTGGAAGTAATTTCATCTCTGTTTCCATAGCTGATAGAGTCTATTGTCTTGAGAAATTGCAGCAGGATGTTTCAAGTCAATCTCAGCTAAGCTTGATAACTCCCCCCACCTCCACCTCCCTTATTTACAGCCAACAACTGGACATTGCAAGTCAATGACCATCGACAATATGACACATGGATCTACAGGCCCAGCAAGTCTAATATCAACTGAACTGACAGTGCTGGATCTTGGCTATCATCAGAGGAGAGACAAATGTTCCAGCTGCCAATAGATGTGCCCTTGCATCAACCTTATGTGAAGCACCCTTGGCCTGAGGGAGCAATAGAAATCAATTAAATTCTCTGGAGTGCCAAATTCTGCATACCTTTGAGGAGCTCCCTGTCCTCCTTCCGCTGCTACAGGTGGACCACTAATCAGAAACCCTTTTATACATGTTTGTACAGCAAACAGAAAAGCTTTAAGGAATTAACAAGATGGTAGGGTTTTTTTGTTTGCTGACAGAATCAGGGATCTCACCTCCTTTTCAAAGCCCACAGGACTAAATGTGTGAAATCTTTCATTGATTCTGCAGTTTCCTTTTCCAATCTTGTTTGCAAAAAGCTCTTGAAATTTATCCTGCACTTGAAGAGGGCATTTATAGTTGTCACTTTTGCCTACTCTCAGCATCCATCCTCCACAGGAACAGATTCTCCCTGGAGTCAAAGAGGACATCTGATACTTTCCAAGAGGCAGGTTTGCAGTAAGGATCTGCTCACAGGGCAGGAGCAGAGACTCTGTGAAAGTGTGCTCCAGCTGTTCTGCTTAAATGTCCCTTCAGGGTATGCTTCAGCTCACGAGAGAGGCTCTGGCCAGACCCTGGCTAAGCCCAGGATCTGTGCTACCACAGACAGAGGTTAAGCACAGCTGGGAATCAAGCCTTAGGTCCCAACACAGCTTACCCCTGCTACTTTTTAAACCCATATGTCCATTAGTAGTGAATGCAGACTGCTTGAAACCATCAGAAAACAACAGGTAATCCTACAGGCCACCCAAGAACTGCAGAACAGCAACGAGCCTGTATTAACATGGTTCTGGGCTGCAGCTGAGACAACTGTCTTGATCCCAGCTTTAGCTCTAATGCTTCAAACTATGAAAGCTCCCATAATTCACTTTGTAGACTCTCAGATTACTTGTTCAGCCATGGGAAAGCACTAACTGTCTTACTCTCTTCAGCTTCCCCATGTCAGACTCAGAATAAGGAGCAGAACATGGGAGCACTCCAAGTGTGGACTGAGCAATGGGACAAAACACAAAGTGAGAAGAAATCCACTCAAAATAACAGTAATAAATCTGAAAAGCACTGATTTTCTGTCTACGTAGTTGGTGATATTGACAAACCATATCTCCTTTGCTTTTTCCACAATTACTATCAACCAGACTTCTGGAAGCAATAAAAACTCTTTATCTACTATCAGTATACACTGAGATTTGAAATTACTTTCAATGACAAAATGCAGGTTTAAGTGCTCTCATTGGCATATAGTAGGTCTGAGACATTAGCATCACGAGATGCTGTGAATGTGTCATGGTCCTCCATTACTCTCAGAACAGCAGATGATCTCTGCTGAAAGGGCATTGAATTGGTGGGCAGAACCTCAGCTTAAAAGGGACAAAGTAGCCCCGAGTTTGAGAAAGGCTTCTTTCTTCATTACAAGCTCTTCACTCATCTTCACAGACAGTCCTGTAACTAATGAGTGCAACAGGCTCACCAGAGACTCTGCAGAACTCTGTGCTTTAGCATAACAGCAACTGCTCATCGCTGAGTGGTGATTATCTTGTCACACCGGCATTTCCTTCTCCTAGGCAGAGACGGTTAAGTTATCTGGAGAATGCCTAAAACACACATTTTTGAGAGGGAACTGCGAGGTGATGGATTATGGGAGGCTGCCAACACAGGCACCAGAGCCATTAAGACTGACTGAGGTCTGATTACAGTTTTGCGTAGCGTAAGGGCACATCTGAAGAGGTGCAATTTAAAGGCTCATTGCTTGCTTCCTACCCGGCGTTGTGTGGGAAAGAAAAACTACTGGAGTCTGGTCCATTTGAAATCACCTGTTTGTGTTTTACTATGGAATAATCTACAAAATCTCATGAAATGCTAAGGAAGGAAAATGCTTGGCTCATTCTGAATTGCTTCAAAGTGATCAGCCAGCAATTGAAAACTAGAGCTGGAATTGCTGGAACATTCCCTGTTATTTGCTTTTTGTTACTTCCATAAAGTAGGAAGCCTGCATTTCATTATGCTTACTTTCCTAGCTATTTTCTTACACATTTCCTTATGTCATTTATTTTCTGCCCTGTAAAGCTACTGCTAGTGCATGCATGTCTTGCAATACAGGATCTCTATAAACCAAGGGCTGGTTTAGGAAAATGAGTGTCACCTTCTGCCACTGAGAGATTGAGGCTGGAAAGAAGCAGGTTTTATTTCCATAATGACCCTTGTTTCTGGCTCCACTCTATTAGAAGCAAACCCATTCAGGCACAGAAGTTAGGGCTGGCAGGGCACATTCATCCTGTTAACTCAGATGCCAGCTCTATTCTGCCCCAGATAAAGAGCTGAACAGCTGATTTAGACTTTCTCAGTTTTCACACGTGTTGGCCAGCAGGCCCTTTAGTTTAGCAAGGTATTGTGAGGCAGGGAAAGATTTGGTTTTTGCCTTGAAAATGTAATTCCACACCAGGTTGCAATGAGGGCTTGGGGTGCCTTTGAGGTGCTTGCTGTGTGTGTTTACCGATGGAGCTCTTGTTTAAGAGAGACGATTTTTTTTCTGACTAGCTTCCACATTCCAGTGCCAAACAGCACCCACTCTGACAGCACCACTTCCTTTTTTTCCTGCCAGGATCTACCTGCCAGCCTCTGTCATGTTTCTGTTCATATTCTTGTCTTCTGATCCCTGAGTCCCTTTTTTCGCTCACTACTGTCAGACATCTTGAGTAGGAAGAAACAGACCTCCTGAAAAGACCTCAGGCTTTAAACACATCCACAGTCAGGAAAACTACTGCACCGAATAAAAGAAAACTCTTTGGGCATGATGAGCTCTACAGCCATCAATTAAAAAAGGTGTTCTGATTACCCTGAGCCAGTGAATTTCACATGCAGAGACAGAGTATCATACATTTGCCAGAGGAATTCTGTTTGCATGAGCGTAACAGAAAAAGCCCCAAACTTTGAGATAATTTGTAAATTCAGTGAGCACTTTAAATCCTCTTTGGGGTGATTAGTATCCACAGGATGCTGACAAGGCTCTTTGCATCCTGCCCCAGCTCACTTTGTCTCTCTCTGATTCAAAATCCAGAATCTGGAAGTGTTTGCTCTCTTCCTCACTGGCTCTGTACAAACTCAGGCTCTTTTCCTTCCCACCAAAGGAAAGGCAGTTTCACAGTCGGGACAGTAATATCCTGACTGCCACACCAGATAACATGAAGTTTGCTTTGCAGCTGGTCCCCAGAGGTGATCAGGAGGTGGCAATAGCCTGGCCCACAGCAGAGGTGCTGACCCTACCTGTTGGCCCTGCTGCAAAGCTGGTCCTGCAGCGGCAGCCTTAGGAATAGACAGTCTTCATATTCCTTACCTGGTGAGCACCTTTCAGCAGCAGGATATGCTCTAGCAGTTATGAAAGGAGGCAAAAAGGACTGTCAGATTTAGAGTAAGAATTTTCATTAAGGGGGTTTTGGGGCTTTTATGTGGGGCCAGGGGTTGGCTTTTTTCACCCCCATAAACCAGTGAATCTTTTCTTCTTTTAAAACTCTAGACTTCTTGACTGCTGGAAATGGCTGACTAATGTGATGAGAAAGAAGGAGTAAAAAGGTATTTCAAGGGTGCCACTAAAAAAAAAAAACAAAAACAAACCACTTTAAAAAATACACTGTGATTGGAATCATGCAAGTCCTGCTGAGATCAAGTGGAACATGTGTTTAACAAGATTACACGTAGGCGAGGAAGGAACAATAAAATAAAAATAATTTTATATGGGGTAACAGCTTCCTTAAACAAAACAAAACAAAAGTAAAACAAAAAGTCTGGGAGCCACAGAGGAAGTTTCACAGCAATTCCTTTGGGAGTTAGTTGCTTTCAATTAATTATACATGCTAGTAAAGAAATATCATGTGGCTTTGAATAAAATAAAACTCAAATTTTAAAATGAAAGAGCTAGGGAGAGGAAAGGCAAAATGATTTTGTTAATTCAAGTTTGAACTAATTTCACTTTAATCAGAAGCTGACAGGAAAATGGCAAGCCCAGTTGCTTGTCACATTCAGCAGAGATGTCCCCACTGTCTTTATCAGTTAAAACATTTCACTGCTGACCTCCAGTGGGAGCAGAACATTGCCTTTAATGCTCTTGAGTGCAATTTCAACAGATCTCAATACTTATTATAATCTGCTCCATGGTCATCTCTCCATTAGCCTGAACAAATGAGATTTTTGCAAATCTAAATACTGATTTTTTATTATTTTTTTTAGGACAGTAGGAATATCTGTCTCCTACAAGCTGCAACAACTACCATGATAAGGCAAGTCCAGGCAAATCTGGGTTAAAAAGACTTTCATCGTACCACAACAAAGGTGAAAAATCTTGTCAGTTACAGCAGTATCAGATTTCAGCTTTACAAATCTCAAGTGTTCTGATCCATGGCCCTGAGTCATGTATAGAGTTCACAGAAACCATGTTCATCCTCTCTATGGCCCCTTCTTTAGACCTTCTAGAATGCAGCGCACAGCTGGGGTTCATTTATTGTTTTATTTGGATTTCTTCAATAAAAAAAATCCAAACTCTGGTTGCCCTTGACTCCAGTTATCAAAACAAAAGTAGAATAGCAGCATATCCCAAGAGCCAAAAGGGTATAGGTCCTCCAAGCAAAACATAAGAGTTGTCATTTGAGCAATCTCCTGCTGTCCACACAAGCAGATGTGCTCTGTGCCTTGTGTTCTGACAGCAAGTCATGATCCCAGCTCTGGACCAAGGATGGGAATTTATTGCACTGCCAAGGGCCCTTTGTAGAGAAGGCTTTTCAAAGAAACTCAAAGGCCTCCACTGAGCAGAGCTTGGGTAATAAAGAGTGCCTCTCTCTTTTCTCAAGCAGGACATTTGAAACAACTTAAGACTTCTAGTGAGAGTCAACCTTGCAATTGAATCTGAACATTAAAGGCAGGCACTTTGGGTCCTGCAGCACACATGATACAGTCTGCCATGGAAAGGGATACCCTTCTGCACCAGGGTTCGTCATACTCTTCGACCACATCTTGATGGCCCAGGGGATGCCCTGCAGCAAGGTCCCACTGAAGCAAAAAAAAAACCCAAACCCAAAACAAGTAACAAATCATCAGAAAAGCCATCTTCAAATAAAAAAGAAATGGTATAGCACCTCTCAACATGCTGCTATAGGTTCATAGGCCAACACCAATATCCTTGTGAGACTGAACAATTGTGCTTAAGGTGATAAAGGCACCATCTCTTCATGTTTCCAGCCCTCCCCTTTTATACCAGGGCACTCTATTGTCTGCCTTCATACTACCAGACACTTCTTACTCAGGGGTAGTAACTCAGTTGTTTTCTCACACAACACCAGCTCATTGCAGGCTTGCTGGATTTTCAAGCAAATATCTCTGAGACTCATCTCAGACTCACCTCAGACTCACAAGGATATTACAGACATCCTTCAAATTCCTCATTAACCTCCCATTTGCTGTGATGCCTGTAACAACATGAAAATGACAGGCTATAATTTATGACTATTTTGTTGATTAGTACTGCCAAATCTTTTCATTTCTCCTCTCTTTGGACCCCCACATCTGTGCTCTCATGTAGTACCCATAAGTTGTGAGCTCCTTTGGGAAGAAACTGCCCTTCTCTTCCAAGTTCGCACATTGCTAACACAGCAGGGTCCCAGTTCACAACTCTACAATGCTGCAGATATGACTATGAACAATGACAACAACAAATACAACCCATTTCTGCTCCTGCTCACTTGCATCTGGACTGAGTATGTAGCTGGCATGATTGTCCAAATCTCATTTTACGAGAATCCTAGGGGCAGGAGTCATCTCTCATCTGAGGAGACAAGATCTCTCTTCTCCCTGCCCATTTCCCCACGGCAGCAGACCCCAGCTGCTCTTCACCAGTTGAAGACCAGATGTGCCCCTGGTCTGGTGCCAGTTGGTAACTGTTACATCTCTGTAAAATAAGGGCACATAAAAAAGCTAGGCTAAAACAACAGTGATTCTCTGGAACCAACTAGAAATAGGGCAGTTGGATACGAATAGTCATGCAACAAAGGATGGATTGAAACCACCAATTAACCTCAAGTAGGTCAAAGAGCACTGCAGGCTAACACATCCTAGTCACAGATGACAGGGGCTGACTTTAAAGCAATGGCCTAAAAGAGGAAGTCGTTATACCACATGCCTAAACTCCTGTATCAATCTGCTTTCAGAATGAAGTGTTTTAGACTCTCTGTTTTTATCAAGCCAGATTTTGATGCACAGCACTGTGACTCTTGCTGTGGCAGCACAGACCTGACATCAGTTAAATTTCACTTTCAAATGTGTACAGAGATATGTGTTGCAGAGTAGAAACCTCACTTCGTTTTCATCAATTATTAAGGACATTGCTGCTTTAATTTTCTTCTGACTCTGCAAATAAACAGATTGTCTGGATTATTGTTGCTTAGCAAAATTCTGTAATATTTAATGTTCTATCTTAACTATTACCTCTGAATTTGGATTCATCTTCAGTTCTCCTGAGCAGGTTCAGGTTGGGAAAGTCATTACTCCTTATAAAAATACTTTAATTTTCTAGTTTTAGAATGACTTTTTACTGTCCCATTTATGATTTACTCATTTAAGATATGTGCTCTAGACTGGAGCTCTCTGAGTCTTTGCTACCACCAGCTTTTTAACGAATGATATACCAAAGTTTTCTTCCTTTATATTTTGCTCAATGGACCAACATTTAAATTCACACCATAGGGTTTATCTGCCTGTCATTTGTGATCTGTAAATTGAAACAGAATTATGCCACATGACCCCACATACTCACCAGGACCAGCATTGCAAACAATGTCTAACTTGAGACACTTTCATTCTCCTATATCTGCACAGATTACACTATTACTTTAATTCTATAAACACCAACCCTTCTGTACTATTCATCATTCTCTATCCACCCAGCACACTTCGAAGAGCATGTCTACTGTGGTACAGTTTCACCTAAAGAAATAAAATCCCATAAAATGGAGGGGTTTGTATTATACTCAATGTCACCTCCTGTGCTTCCAACACATGAGTGAACCTTATGTTCATGGGGTTGGTGAGAACACGTTAAGGAATAAAAAAGAATCAATAGAGCAGTGTCTGCTGTGTCACTGCTGGCCAGTTTTCCCATAGGACTATGCGCAAGTGCTGGTGTAACCCTCCCTTCTCCAGCTCAAGTCTAATCAGTGAGGTCAGATTTACACCAGTCTTACCATGCATGTGACAATGACAGGCCAGTGGCAGCAGGAAAGGTGATAGGTATCAAGGTGAAGATACAATAATGGAGGAGGTTTTTCATTCACAGTCAGAAACAACCGAGTTCCCTCCAAACCAAAAATAATAAGCCAAAATACTATTTTCTCTTCCCATTTAGAGCATTAAGAGAAGATTGACAAATGCCCTGATGCTGTCCAGCCCTATGATTCCAAGAAGACTTCTTCCGCTCCCTCAAAGGGAGCATGTTGATAATCCCTGTCACATCTCTGTGCAAATCACAAGCCACGTTTACATCTGTAAAGAGCATAGCCTCATGTACACTTCCTCAAGGCTCTTTCTGCCTTTCCTTCACATTCTGGCATCTTCCTCCCAAGCTATCCCCAGCAATTCTGGATCTGTCAATAAGAGGTTTTGCTTTTTCTTGCTTGGTCCCTATCATACGGCCTTTGCACAGCTGATAAAGGCATCCTGACAGAGATGGAGAAGGTTAAGAGTCTCATACAGACCATGATGCACAAGATCTGTGCTTTGCTTCCACAGCTCAAGGGAGGTAAAAAAGCAGTCATGTAAAATCTAAATCTGGATTGTGTCTGTTGAAGAACAAAAGCACAGTGGTGATTTACAGCAACTTTTACTCCAGAAGCGTACACTTCCACTTCTGGCACAGGAGCAAGATATTAACAATTAGGCAAGAGGTTCCTGAGGACAGAAGCACCTTTCTTGCAACAGCTGCATAGAAGTCAGGTGTAGGCTGTCATTACCTTATCTTGCTCAAAGAACTCTTTTCAGTTCACCAAAGCAAAATAGCATCAGGACTAACACAGACACATATTTTGATCATTCTGTATTTCTTTCACTGTCTGACAAACGAGATGTTACTTCAAGTGTATTCTCTACTTATCAGCCTGGGCTCTTGTTTCACATAGGGTTTTGCAGACACTATACTTCAGGAGTTAAGAGTGTGATGGAGTGCCAGCTAATGCTTGAATAAAACAGTTTCTGAATTCTAAAGATGAAATGGAGAAAAAGAAAAAGTATGTCTTGTAGAGATATGTCAAACTTTATTCTCAAAGTGGCACACTTCCTTCTGGGAAGCAGCTAGAATCCATTTCAAAAAATCTTCTATCTGTTTTGCTCAGAAGAGGAAGGGGTTGTTACTCCAGCTTTTCTCTACAGGCATAGGTCACATACAGGGAAGTGAGGGACATTTATATCACTTGGTACTTTGAACCAACTCTCCATATATTCACACGTAGCTTACTGCATCCTGTCTTCTCCATGCAGAAGATCACTTAAACCATGTTGAGATGTCCAGACTGAGAGAAAGTGGTGAGGGAAAACTCACAGGGATGGATGATAGAGAGCTAGACATACTCTTCTTCAGCTAACCCTATGTTATTTCACAGAAACTTACAGTACTTCCAACTTGATCAGTGTATAGCTCTCATTTTCACAGATACTTCTTTCCCTGGCTACAGTTTGCTATGGGAAATCCCATGCCTCATGCTGACCACCAATTAATGTGATTAACTGTAAAGGCAGCAAGTGACAGATGTTGTGTCTCAAACGCAACAGGAGTTTGGCATGGGAACATCTCTTACAGTCTGCAAATACACATGTGAGCAGGCCAGCTCATGCGAGTATAAAAGAAATAAAAAAGTGCTCCACTGAACCATAACTTGTTCTATGGTTACCCCAGAAGCTATGGAAAAATAATAAAACCTAAAATTAATTAACAAAATATTACATATAATTCTGAAAAGTGCATTGGAACTAATTTTTAAAGTTAGGTCCTGCTTTTCAAGCCATAGTAACAGTGGGAGTCTGTGCAGAAGCTTGGATTACACAGAGCCCCTGTGGACTGGTGGGCAAGGGACAAGTGATGAGGTGAGAAATGCTGGGAGGTTCATCACAGAGCTCTGCAAGTTATCACATGGACAGCACACATCCACAGGTGTACCCAGTCTCCACGGCTATGTGTGTCAGTGTGTAGGAAACTGCCACACTAATATATCAGTTAATGTAAAGGGAGGTTAAAGACAGTGGATTAGCAACCCAGAGCAGAAACCTGGCACCACTGCAGTCTCAGAGAAAAATCACACTGACTCCTTAGGGTGAGGTTTTCATCTCACTCAAGGCTATGAGCTAGTTTCTTTCAGATCAAATAAAGAACTGCCTGTGGAAGATGAAGTTCTGTCTTAGCCTTTGCAAGTAATACACACAGTTGAGTTATGGGACCCTTATGGGCCATGATATGCTGGCTGAGCAGCACTAGTTTTGTTTGACCTGAATTTTTAGCAAATAAATGAGACCCAATTTTTTTTTTTTTGTGCCACTTAAGTGAAAAACTTAATCTCTGATCAGTTTTGCAGAAATTGGATCACAATGGTAGATTGTGCAAAAGGCCATGAAATCGACAAAACCATAAATGAGAACATACAGCAAATCTAATAAAAAGTTTTCTTCTTCACCATGTTACCACTAAATCTTCTATCTCCTTTTATTTGGTGAAGGGCATAGATAGCTTTCCAGGATAGAGGTCACTTGTCTTTTAACTTAGTACATTTCTAATTGGGAGAAAAAAAGAGAACAGGCATAAAGAAAAGAAAAGAAAAAAGAAAACAAACAAAAGATAGGCACATCCTTCAGCCTTTTGTTTCCGTAACATCCACTGATATTTCACTAGTTCTGTGGTTTTTCACCAGCATTTAGAAAGTCATTGAAAAATGTTAACGGTCTGGTGGCAAAGCAGCCATTGGGAATGAAGAATGAGCCAGCAATGGAATGAGGGTGTGCAGCTAATGATTTCCTACACGAGCTGATTAAACATTGCACTTCCATCTCTTGCCACCTAATTCCCTCCACCGCTGATTTATGGAAAAAGCCCCACCATGTATGGCTCCTGCAGTTTTATTAGCCAGTAACAATTTAGCACCACAGGAGGCTTTTCCCAGCTTCTAATTTTCTTATAATGAAGAAGGAAAGGGAATGGAAAAAAAACATCATTGCAGTGTCTCTGCTTAAAGGGTGAGGGCCAAGGTAGCGAGAGAAGTTAGCGCAAAAATCTAATAGAAATATCAAGGAAGGCACCAAGTTCAGCACTTGGGATCCTGTTTATGATAAGAGGATCATTACTTCACAGAAATCATTATCCTTTTCAAGGCACAGAAGAAGACAAGTACAAGTTCCTATAAATGGAATCTGTCTGGTACTATTTCAGTGGGTTTAAAAATAGCTCA
This sequence comes from Scytalopus superciliaris, assembly GCA_013400415.1. Lineage (NCBI taxonomy): Eukaryota > Metazoa > Chordata > Aves > Passeriformes > Rhinocryptidae > Scytalopus > Scytalopus superciliaris. Next base: position 383,393 of record VXBX01002109.1, read on the forward strand.
ACACCTCATTTTCCCTAATACAGCAGTGCCTGCTGCTAGACCCTTTCCAGTAAAAGATTCATGACATTTCTTGAAAAACTAAGTGGAGAGTATATGGGAAATCTTCCTTATTTCTTTTTATGATTTTTAAGTTTGTCTTTTTCACCATTAGGCTCAGTTCTAGAAAGAAAAGCACAAAGGCAGGACATGGTAACTAACTAGCTGTGTTCTCTGGAGAGGGAGAACAGACATGGGATATCCTTTGCATGAGAGGCTGTGTCATTGCTAATGAGCTGGGGGAAAAGCTGCAGTCAACCACAACTGTGATCACACTGCAATTCCATGTTGGTGTAAGACATTTTGTGCAGTGGCAGTGGAAAAGGAATCACCATAGGTTTCTACCCTCTGGGAGAAACTAGAAGCACATCAGAAAGGAGTTTGCAGTGGTCCAGATGCTGTTTGCTGAGCAAACGATTTGGCCTCCTAAAGCCAGATGGTTAATCTAAGCTGGCCAGTTAGGCATCCTGTATTTTAAATAGAAATGCTTGATCCCATCCCAGGCTGGGTCCTCCTGCTGATCTCCATGAATCCAGCACTCAGACACCTCAGCTGGCAGAGAACCCTTCACTTTCCTTTGGTTGGGTGGGTTTTCTGCTGGCCTGACAGGCTGAAGTGGTTGTGAGAATAAAACAAAAAACAGAGCCAGTGAAGGAGAGGCAGAGATGTGTAGCAAGGAGTGTGCAGCAGTTTAGATTGGAAACCATTTAGGTAGGAGTTATAATGTATCTCAGGAATGCAGGAAATGACATACTAGATCAAACCCAAATGTACCCTATCTCTGACATCAATCAGACAGGCATTTTAGAGCAAAATACAAGATACTGCCTTTAGTAAAAGATTATTTAATCTGCCCTGCTGATTTTTTTTCCCCTTTGACTCCCTCACTGGCAGTCTGGGTTTTCACTTAAAAAAAAAAAANTCACTGCACATTGCACACAAATTATACAAGTTCTGTGTAAAAGCTTAGTATGCCTGTTATGCAAATCTTAATGTTCACTAAGTGAAAATTTTAAAGGCACTGTTGAAAATATTTTAGTGAAAAATTATTTCACTAAATTAAAAGATGCTTTTTGCTTAGATCATTCTATCACTATTACAATGGAGCAGTTTTCAAATTAGTTGGTTTGTATTCAAGCTACATATTATATTACTGGTTTGATGGGCTTCTGACCAGAGCTGATGGAAGGTTTCTCAGAAATTAGCGTAAGATTGAACTGCAGTACCTAAGGAGGAGTCAGAGAAAGGAGGAAGAGGCAGAGCTGGTGAGAGCACGGACTGGAAAGCCAGGCTGGCTACACTCACTGGTGCCAAGACATAGGGGACAGGCTTTTTCTGGCTTCTGTGAGGGCATGGCACATGCCAAGCCCTTCCTTGGCTCAGAAAGCCCAGTTTTCCTCATCTCTGCAAGGAGCACAGGGGCCAGGAGAGCTTTTCCCAGCAACCTCCTGTCCCAAGCAATTGCTGTGCTGCCTATGCCTCATTTAAAGGGATGGATTTTTGACTCTGTAGCATCTGAAAAGATAAATTCATTGGCAACCAATCATCCTTTTTGTTGGATTCCAGTATAACAAAACAAAATCAGCATTCACACACAAGCAAATCTCCAGGATCAAACTGAGTCTCGGTTTAGATTTGACTGGAAGCTCAACAGTAACCACTGTGACAATGAAGACTTTTTCATAGCTTTCAGTTTCTTGGAGAAAGCCTTTGTGTCTGGATTACACCCAGTACAATGACTTCATCTTGGCCAGAGTTTTAACTGCCATGGCCATAACAATGAGCCAAAGCGTCAACAGAGAGAAATCAGGGAACTCCATGAAAACCCACGGAGCTGCATCTATTTAAATGAGACAGAAGACCAGTAATTTCATAAGATCAATATAGAGCTGTAACTGAAAACCAACATTCAAGAAGAAGAGAGGTCAACTTTTTTTTCTGATTTCCCTCTTGAGATGAATTGAACATATCTATTTGAATTTTGAAAAGCAAGAGAAACAAAATTGGCCTAGCTATCTCCTCAATTATGGATGTCGAAGAGTAGTAATCTATACTCACATATATTTTTTAATTCTTCTAACTCTCCACACACACATTTTTTATTTCCATTGAACAGACACTGGCAACAGAGTCCATCATTCTGCAGAAATATTTCCCAGTCCGCTTTCTCTTCCACAGATATAGGGATGATGCAATTTCCCCTGCCATCGTTTTGGAATGAAAATCTTTTGATAAATCTAAGATCTCAAAGGCATTTGTCCCTCTCATTCTCCCTGACTTGTGCACTGAGAATATGCTACAGTGGGAAGAAAACTGAGAGAGAAAGGAGCGTGTATGTGTGGAGGAGGGAGAATGATTTAAACAAAAGAAAGGACACAGACAAATTTCCCTAGAGATCAAAAATTCACATTGACCAAAAGGTCATCTTGGCATTGAAGGAAAGCTGAAAAGTTCTAGAAGGAAGGCAACAAAGAAAGTGTTTTGCATTAAGATACTAATTCCACTAATAATTATGCATTGAAATAAAAGGTGAAAAACTATTCTTCAACAAAAGACTTGTGCTTCATGCAGAGTACGCACACAGCTTCAGGGAATTGTGAATTCAGAGAGACACGTTTCCCTTTATATTTGTACAATGTCAAACTACGATGTCCCCAAATCTTAATTGAGGTCTGCAGGCCCTATCACCATCATCATAATAAAAGCAGCTATTTAAGTCACTGCAAATAACATACATTAGTGTAAGTCAATCAAAAGCCTTCTCAGCTCTATATCACCAGGCTGTGTGTGCAAAGGTAAAATGAGGAAACACATGATATACTTGCCTGGATCCAGTCCTGCTCCCACTGAGGCCAACAGCAGAACTCTTGTTGACTTCACTTACAGCATAATAGTGTTTATAAGAAAGAAGTATTATTTCCCTGTTGACAGTTCAGTCTTTGGGCAATGCCATAAATATAATCTTTGTATTCTCTTTTGGGCCTTTTACCCTGTTGCCAAGAAAATGCAGGTTTTGGATTTACAGCCTGTACAAGACAGGTGAAACAGTTCTGACACAGAGTGGCACAAGCCCACAATTCAGATTATTTACAAGTGATGGGACAAATGACAGGGGAATGATTTGCATCAGCAAAATTTCATTGGGAAAGTAGGAAAGTCTTACTTTGGTATGTATAATTATGGGAAGGTTCAAGAAAGCTAGTCAAAACTCCAAACTGATAGAATTTCACCAAATTGGAACATACAACTACTGTTATTTTTTCCCCTTGGAAAAAGATATTTCATAACAAATTACACAGTCTGCATTATTAATACTGAAATAGTATGAGAAATGGAGAAAAATACTAAAAGTAATGGAAAATAAAATTAAGCTAACTTTTTTCATAAAAAGAAAGAAGAAAAAAAAGAGGCAATTTCAAAAAGAATTTGTGTCAAGAAAATGTAGGCAGATTCTTGGAAACTTCTTTGATTTCTGAAAAAGATCCATTTTACTAAAGCTGTGTTTTCTCATGGAAAATGGTTTCAATTAAGTTTTCCTGAACAGCAATATGTCACATCCCATATGCAAGCTACAGCTGAGCACTAGCGATTCCCATGTTTGCTTAGATATTTATGGCATCATTTATAGCTACTCCATTATGGTGAGAAATATTTTGACTTCATTCTTTAGACACAGTGTGATGAGGCCTAGACAGCTGACAAATGACAAATGAGAGCTAGTCTGTGCTTACACCCAGCATCTTTTTAGGATGCATTTTAATCACCTGGCTGCATTATTCCCTCTGACCTGCATGCTGCACAGGGTTGCCAGTAATCATTAAAACCAAAGGGCTAATCTGTAAAACAGGAAATCTCTCATGACAAAGATGACAAATAGCAATTGTATTAAAAAAAACCAATGCATCAGGCTCGATGTAAATTCTGGTCTAGATTTCTAACATGGTAGAAAAAGAAATATTATTTGTTCTTCTCATAAATTGTACATGTATGTCAGTTTACAGAAGATGAAATATTGCCTTTCCGTGTCCTCAAATATCCTGTACCAGGTGTTTTTGCAGTCTTGGGTTATACAGAGAAAAGTCTGTAAGACACCTGGATTACAGATTCTTCCTTGAGTATGATTTCCATGAAGCACTATGATAATTCTCATTACTTTCTGAAGTTTCAGAAAACACTGTGTTCAAAAGTGACTGCTGCCCTTCCATCCCTACATGCCTTACATGGTCTCTGTAGCAGACAGCAGGTTCCTGCTGGCCTGGTGTGAGATGCTCTGACAGCTGAGTCAGGCTCTCCAGCACAAACGCTATGTGTGGTCCATTTCTCTTACAAGCATTACCTGTGGAACAGATCTTTCTTCTCTCCCTTTTCTCCTCCTTTATCTCAGCACAGCACTCCTTAATCACTTGGCTCCTAGGAAAGTTTCAGACCAAACCGGTACAGCATGGAGCAAAGCCAGGTGTGGCTGGAGCTGAGCAGATATAAACTGTGCACTGTGCTGTTATCTCTTTGGAGGGAAGTTTTAAAAGACCTCACTTTGGAGAGCAGGATTTATTGCTCCCATTTCCACAGACAGCAAAACCAAAGCACAAAGTGTAAGAGACAGTCCTTTAGGCACTTTATGAAAAATGCAGGAGTTGCTGGCTCCCAGCCACTGGATGTGGAGGACAGCTCAGCCTAGAACAGCCCATTAGTTTTATGAATGATCATTGTTGAGTGGTTTTAGCAGCATTTTCAAAATGAATAAGATTTCAGAAAAAAAAAGTTTCCAAAGAAGCAGGACTAGCAAAGCCCAAGTTCCTATTGATTCAGCTAAGCCACTTCCCCACTCTGCAGCATCCTCAGTTCCCCAAAGTTCTCCAGGAACACCAAAGTACTGGAACAAGTCCACATCAGTCCATAGGATGACTAATATTGGTACACCAACCAGCCAGGCATCCTCCTGCTGCCAGCAGGACACTTATCAGCTAAGTTCTGCCTGCCTTTCTCTGCTCTATTTTAATATCTGCTTTCAATATTTCAACTTTTATGCCCTTTGCAAGATTTTTACCCCCTCTTCCATATTTGTTGGCAATTGGATAATGCATTCAAATGTTATCAAGCAAGACAAACAGCACTGTGACTAAGAATTTTTGAGCAAACCAAGCAACCAGCAATACTGTTGGCATTTGCTCACCCATACCCCTGCTGGCTAGTGAAGAGTCAGTGTGTAACAAAGGTCCGGTTCTATTCTGATTTCTGAAGCTGGTTAATAAGAATCTGATTTGAAGACAAAGAAGATGGTGCTGCCCTGATGTAATTTTCTTATGTCCCAGAAACTTAGGCTGTGGTGTCTTCAGCCTCTACTTTTATTAACATTTGTTCAACCATTAACAGCAGATTCATTAACATTTCTCTCAGTTTACAGAAACATACAGGACTCCAAACCATTGTTTCATCTATGTAGCTAGAATACTTCTGATAAAATATGGCAGGAAGAAGAGATCCTGAGAAGAACACAGTAAGAAACAAGAAATGAAGTGGAATGAAGATGACAACCTGATGCTTACAGCTATCTATTACCACACAGCCAGCCCAAGGGTTGGCCTTACTGCTTTTAGATCTGGCACTTGGGTTTTCTTGTCTTTATCTGGCCTGCATCTACAGGTTGAGATATTAAAGCTGAAGCAGAATGATTGATGTTCTTGCATTCTACCATAATTTACTGCTTAGTTTTTTCTTGAATGGTTCCCTCATTTATATGTTCTGGGATTGTGGCCCTCAACTGCTCATTAGTCAAGAAGGTCACATAGAAAGGAAATTTTTCTGCCAGCTTTCACTATGTATCAGCTTTCAGTTCTCCTATGCTCAAAGGGAGAGCCAACCTAAACTTTACTTACTTGTTTCTGATAATTACTAGGTAGAGTCATGCATAAATATACATATATATATATATATATATATATGTAATAGTATTTTTCTTAATATTATTTTGCAGTAGAGCTTAGCAGCCTAAGAAAGCAATGAAAACCACTAAGGTAGATAATGTGCAAACATACAAGAACAACATTCTGTAGGGAAACACACTTGTGTTCTGTGTATGTGCACATGATTACCAGTTCATGGTACATACAAGATACTCTTTCCCTCTTACACCCTACAGCAGATTCACTCATATGATCTCACCTGCACTAACATGAATCTGTGGCCATCACAGAGCAGCAGATGTGCTGTAACCAGCTGTACTGTGTTCATGTAAAATAATAACACACAGTGTCTCTTCTCAAGATTCCAAAAAGATCTTCTGAGCACCATACACCTAATTCAATTTTTGGCAAGTGCAAAAAAAGCAAATGTAATCCAGTTTCCATTAAGAGTAGTAAACTAGTACTTACAACTCTTTCACTGCCTGATCTCAGGATTTCTTATTAACCAGACAAGTCTGAACCTGGATAATGGAAAGGCCTCTAAGGAAAACCCATATGCTGTAAAGATCTAGCAATTTATACAGGATGGTCTTGCTTGCTAGCCTGTATTGAACCAGTGCCCAACATGTAGCTGTCTGTTAGGTAAGTTATAAAATCAAGGTCCTGATAACCCTGACCTTTTTTGCAAGCACAAAACTTTTAAATTCCAAGATTCTGGCCAAATTCCAGTTAAGAAGATTACATTCTGTCTACATAAAATACTACCGTTGTTTCTCTCTTTACCTGTTAACAAATTTGATGTAGTTCTTGATGGAGTAGAGCAGTTTCTGTGTTCCACCCCAGAAGTGTTGCATTTCAGCAGGGAGTGAGCAATCTCTTTGTATGCTGTGAGAAAAAGCCCTCTGGGATTCTTTTAAATGAAAGGAGCTAAATAAATCTCAGTTATTGCTATTATGACTTTCTCCGGCATTTATCCATGGAATAAATGGATAGGTAAGTTGATTTTCAGGCTGCTCTTCATTATTTCCTGAGCAGAACTACCTAAAAGCGGTTCACTATTACTTATACAAAATTTAATTTGGTGACTAATAGACCCAGGCAACTAAAGCTGGCAGAACTCTATAACCAACATAAAGAGACATGTATTTATTAGGTAGTGACTGGGGAATCCCAGGGACACAAAGGTTCTGCGAACTTTCCAAATTGCATACCAGGCTTTTGTAAGGTTCCCAGGACTCATTTGAATTCACAGAACTTTTCTTCTTCTGTAACTCACATTCACAGGGCTAGATCCTAGTCCCCACTTTTGCTTCTTTGAAATACAGGAAGAAATCTACTGCTGGCTTCTCTCCTACCTGACTGCTGACTCTCATGGTTTTCCCAGAAGGAAAAAAGTCTAAAGATATAGCTCATGTGGCCTGGATGTCTTTATGGCCTCTGTTGCTTAGTTACCAGAAAGGTCCTACATGGCTACTGAGCTGGCACAAATATGAGCAGCTTGACACTGCTTTTCTTTGCACTGGGAGCTTGCTGGATCCGTTCTTCATCCTGCTGGTGTTTTATTTATATTTCTCTGGGCTTACTTCTCTCCCTGGCTCCATTACTCAAATGAAAGCCAGTACAAAATGAAACCACAGATAGCCCAGGTCTAGCTACAGAAGTTTCAATCTTTGAGATCATCCAGAGGCAAATTAATACTTCAGAAGAGGATCTGAGAGCCGTACAACTCCAGGAACAGTCATGCTCACGCTTTCTTGCACCTTGCCCCAGCAAAGACAACAATAGGAACATTCTAAAACCAGAATAATAAGGATTTTTATATAGTGGGATCAGAGATTCAACACTGGCCTTCTGCCAGACCATGGGTAGCCATCCATTCCCAACTCTTTCTTATCCCCAATATGTTCCTTTGACTGATGCAGCAGGATGCAGCTGAGTACAATAACAGAGAAATTGGACTATTTCAGACAAGATGTCTATTCTGACACAATGGGAAAGGATGGTAAGAGCAGCTACTCAGGAGAGATGCTTTCACATCAGGGTACTTACTGCAGAATCACAAGATGAACCTCTAAGGAAAATAATTTTTCTACTACCTGATGATGGCTCATTACATACATTCCCAAACCCTGAAGGAAAATCCTTGCTGACTGATCCTGGATCTGCAGATACTCATTCTATGACCTTTTGATAATCCAGGGGTCCTGGGAAAATGCATGTTAATAATCCATTAACCAAAACCTTGCCCTTCGAAATTAGATGCTCAGACAACCTGTCTTGGGCATGATGAAAATACATGTAAACACCTAAAGGATGTGTATACACCCTTGGTATTAATTCTGAATACACATTGAACTGCTGAAATCCTAGATTGATTCTCAAAGGTCCAGTGTTCCCTTGCACTCTAAAGGTTTATACAGTCTCACATAAATCCATGACACAGAAGCACTACACTAATATCACAGCACTTACAGAGCCCACCTGCAGTTCAGTTACTGACTCAGCTCAGGTAGTTACCTATATTGATTAAAGAGTCTGTGCAACTTCACTAATTAATTTTCATAATTAGCAAGTACCTTTTTAAAGTTTAACTTTATGGTTATGCGTCTCCCTAAACAGATAATAGGAGGTGGAAGTATCAAGCTTCTATGGAATAGGTGATCATTTAAAGCCTTATCTGGACTAACCAGGTGGAAACAGAGACTGTAACAGATACGTATAAAACTTCCCCTTAAGTCTGATGCTAAATTATTTGCTGCTTCAAGCTCTTTTGTCATAGAGTCAACTGTAATTCTTTGTATTACTAAAGTTTTAAAGATAGTTTCCTATTTCCCCCTAGGACTGTGAAGTTAGAAGTGACCAATGTATCCCTCCTCCCTAGAGGATTTGATATCAAGCTGTTCAGAAGAAGTCAGGACTTTGTGCTACTGGTATTAGATAGAGATCTAGAGCCAGATACAAGAGCACAAGGGTCTGGACCAAAAGAGAAAGAGGAGTGAGCCATTGCACAGGAATCCATCCACCATTACTGTGTGGTGGGGGGACAGCAGACTCCAGTTCAGTGATGTACTCAGAGGGGAGCTTCTACTGCATGCACTGAGCCAAGTAGAATGAAAAGGAATCACACAACATGAACTATTAATCTAGTGCTCAAATCTGAAATGGAGAAGTCTGTGCATTTAATGACTAGACACTAGCTTCTGTCACAGCTACTAAAATGACAGCCAGTAGATGGAAGAGGTCATAGTTTAATCAATTCTCTCTCTTTTTGTTTTACATAACTGAGGGTGATAGGCAGCTAATACATTTCAGAGCCATGTGATAAATTGCACTGTCACCTGCACTTTGCCTGGCACTCCTTCTTTGTCAAGGCTATTTCCACCATCCCTACTCTCACTCCAATGCAACTGCACTAAAAGTCACAAGCGTGTCAACTTCTTTCCTCTGACAAGTGAATTTTTTCCATCAGTCTTTCTAGTGCACAACATCTAGGATGGGGTACCAGTGAGAATTTTCATGGCCCCAATCAGAAGCTCTATATTTCACTGCAAAAAGGAATGTTTCGACTTTGGCCTATGGCTGACTGTGTTTCTTGTTACAGAAGGGCCAAAGAAGCAGAGTTCACAGTCATGACACTTTCAAGTATAAATAAAAATATCTGTGTCTTTTTAGTGTTAATTTTCTCTTTCCCTAAATCTTATCTAAGTCAGATTCTTGTTAGCCAAATCATTTTTTTTTCATGGGCCACATGACAAAAGGGCTCCCTGGCACTTGGAAGGATGACTTTCCATACTCATTCATGTCTTTGCTATGCATTAAAAAGCAGCTATCCCAAAAGCAAAACTAAAATAATTTCAGTTTATCGAGATTCTCCCTTAGTCTTCATAGCATGAGCTGCAGGGAGCTGCATGACAAGTGTATTACCTGTAGCTCATCAGTCACTTTTCAGGGACATGGCTTCTTTTTAGCCAGTACTCATGGATTTATGGAAACCACAGGGGGTGTTAAATGCAAACATTGAACTGGTACATTGCCAAGGTCCTGAAACCTCAATACATCCATACAGAGTGAAATATAAAGAGGGGCAAATTCTAATTTCACAAAGGGCAATATTCTACTTATGTATTTGGCCAAATCATTACCTTTGACACTGAAGTAATAAATCTCAACTGCCTTCATAAAATAAAGTTCCAAGGAACAGAACTGAGCTTGGTTCAAATTGTAGATGAGTGCTGCACTATTTTTCTGCTCTCTGGATTCAGCCATCCCGAGTAAATATAGCAGCAGCATGATTGGAAAATTGCCCTCAAAGGTGATAAAATGCAGGATTCATCAGATTTTGATATGTTCCTGAAAATGGATAGTTGTCCTTTCTCACTTGACAGCCTGGAAGAATTAGGACTTGGAGACACTGCAGAAAGCAGAACATATTACTGGAAGGGCAGGGCTTCACCCCTACTTTTCCACAGCCATCCTTCTCTGACTCCCTATTTACTTCTTCCTTCCAATGCTATGATGCTTTCCGTTTCTGCTTTTTGCTTCTCCTAAAAGGACTCCAAAGAAGGTGTTTTGCATTGCAGCTTTAATCTAATTAGAAGCCAAGGCACTATTGCCTCATCTCATGGAAAGTTCAGCATCAATGATGTTCAGAGTGAGAGCAAAATGCGAAACCAGAGAAGCCCTCTGTCAGCACAGAGCAATGCTAGGCAGGATGAAGGCAAGCAGTTTCTATGTCTTTGCTTCTGTTTTCACAGTTTTGTTATGTCAATGCAGTAAATCCCTTCCCCCTCCCCCCTGAGTGGAAAAGAATGGCAGTAAGAAAAAAAAATCTTTTTTTTGCTGTACTTTGATTATACTTTGGTGAAGTTCCATGTGGTAGAAACAAGAAAGCTCTAGGAGATGTCAAGTGCTTGCCACTTCATATTCAGAGAGGTTTTCAGAGTATGTTCATCAAACTGTTTCCCTTCATGATCTATTCCTAGAACAAGTACATATTCTTAATGTTTATCAATCTAATTCTTCACTGAAAGAAAAGACATTAACAATGGCAGATGGATGTAGGGGACGTTCCCTCCTCATTAGTCTGCTTTTCCCAACTGCACTAATCTTTCACCTGTGAAGATCAGGATAGAAACATTCCTGATCTTCATTCATCCCAATCCATCTGCATATGAGAAGGTGCCCCTCCCTAGCATTCACCAAGAAAGATATTGAGCCCAGTTATGAACATGTAACTGAATCTTTTGCCTAAGATGTGCGACTTATTTTAGTGCACTTACATATCAAACACTCTATTGGACTGAAAGGTGATTTAGCTACATAGGGAAACCAATCAATTTCAGCTAATTTAACCTGCAACACTGTTATTTAAGAAACTGAATTCACCAAAATCCCAAATGAGCTATAATCCATGGTTTTAGGTTTTGTTTTTTTAAACTTCTATCCAGCTTAGGGCATGGACATACTTCTATAAAGCTGTAACTAAACTCTGTGACACATTAAGAAAATTACTTTAGGTCATTAAATAGTAATTTCAGACCTTAGGAAAGGAAGAACATCATAGTTTCATTTGTGCCTCAGAAATGGGAACAATACATTAAAATACAACACTTCTCAGGATATTGGACACAGGCTGTTATCAAGTCCCACTCACCATCACCATTCAACAAGTAAAGCATTTCTTCTGAAACTACTCTTTCTATACCCAGGAAAATTAGAATGAGTAATAGTTTATTCTGCAACCTTTGCCTCTTTTCTGTTTGTGAAAATATGGACAGAAGACTATGATTTTTCTCTAGTGTTTTGCCCTATGCACTTCAGTCATGGAGGGTGTTTCTGTTTCCCTGCTGGAAAGGCTCAGCTTTCAAATCAACAATGCACACCACTGCAAACTCTGCATGTCCTTCCCATGACTTTTTTATAACCTGTTCTTCCATCTCCCTCTGTTCCAGACCATCCCTGCCACCAGGACACTGCACTGGCAGAAAGCAAGACAGAAGGAATGCAACTGTGATCAGAACAAAGACAAAAATTCATTTTGGGGTACTGCTAAACATCAAGCTATTGAGTACCTTAGTTCCAAAACTTTGATGAGAACTAAGCATAATCAATTTCTCAGGGCTCTACAAGATTAAGCTTGAGATTTCAAATAAGAATTCATAGTAAGGAATTTGGGATCCAGTATATAAACCTATGCATAAAGGTTATTTAGCAAGCAGTTTATCCTTTAAGCCCTCTCATGAAAATCTCTAGTCTAGAAGACCAAAAGACTTCAGAGCAAAGAGAACACAGGTATGGGTCAACATGTATTGTCACATTTACCTTTTCGTTCAATTTCTCCTTTTAGTTCCTCTATAATTTTCCCAGCTTAAATAAGGTTGGTCTTCATTTTTCATTGGGATCTGTCCTGCCATATAAAATTGCACATCATGCTTTCTATCTGATGGGATGTGTGCAAGTATAAGCTCAAAGACACTGTAGTTAGAGGAGACAAAAAACCCAAAGGAGTGCAGCTACTGATTTCAGTCTTCAGATAATAAACACCAGGGAAAATTGATAATACACTCCAAAACACTGAGGCATGCACACTCCAACACCTAGACACATCCACCTCCATATGCACACTCAGAGGTGCTGCCTGCTCTATCCCAATAAGCCTTCAGCCTTTGTAAAAGAAGTTTGAAACTCTTGACTAAAGAGTGTACTTTAAAACAGAATTCTTGTGGGGAACCTGAGAAGCCTTCACTGGAGAGAACAAACAGGCTTCTGAAGACTCTCTTATGAAGACAGGCTGAGAGAGTTCAGCCTGGAGAAGAGAAGGCTCCAGGGAAACCTCATCATGGCCTTCCAGCAACCTCACTCCAGCACAAGGTAGGGAATGGCCAGTAACAATTGAAACAGAGAATTACCTCAGTTCAATCAGAAGGAAAAAAAAAATATTTGCTAATACTGATCAATGTCAAAGGCTATTAAAATTAATGGATTTCCTCAGATTCTACAAGGTAAACCAAGGGTACCCAGCAGGAGATCTGAAAGCAAATCTTCCTGGGTTTACATTCATCAGGCATTCAGCTGGTATAATCAGATGATTTGTAGGCCAGTTCTGGGCTATTATAGAGTATCACCCAGACTAAAGGAATAGCAATACACTGGAGTCTAACTCCAATCTACTTTTAACACCTTAAATCGATCAAAAACTCCTGACAATCCCTTCAAAGAGGGAATAGACTTTGGGAAAGAGAACTTGCAGGATGAGAGATAAAGCCAAGGTCTTTAGATAAAATGAGCAGAGGTTTTGCGTGCCGTTTTGCAACAATGAACGTGTGATGAAATTTGCAATCTGTGTTTGAGATACACTTTAACGGAATAATGTGGCTTTATTCATCTTTTAACTTTGTCTGACTTGTGCGTATGATTTCCAGGCAGAGGTGACTCTGAAGAGGAACACAGTTTCCTTCAGAGGCAATGAACCCTGTTATTGAGCAGATTTTCTCTCTTTTACAGACCTTGTAAACCCAGTATAAGACATGACATTCTCTAGCATTAAAGCACAAACTCACATTTTCCTTGCAAGCAGTGTCATAATAGAAAGACAATATAAATTCTAGAACCATGAAAGGTGTTTCCATGAAAGAAGTCCATCAGAGCTTAGCGAAAGAGTAAGATCAAGCAGTCAAGGCTTTATGTAAATCTTCCACAGCAGAGAATTCAGTGGAGGTAGGTGGATGGGTGGGTGAGGATCCTTAAGAATTTTCTTTCTATTAGATATCTAAGAAAAACTGTATGTTCCTGAGAAAGATGGCATAAACTCAAGCTATGTAATTATAAAGAAAGGTAGCCGACCAGCTTGGTCATACCAAAAGGTCTTAATTGGCTTCAAATATATGGTAAAAGTACACAGGAAGATTGGAAAAAAAAAAAAAAAGGGCACTAAAATAGACTACTGAATGCAAATGCACAGAAAGAACAGCTAGGAATACAGCGTGAAAAATGAAAGCACAAAGTGGGATGAGACTGGCAAAAATATCACACAGAAAAGGATACCACTCTTTAAGTTTATTAGTAGTAAAAGGCAGCATAAATTGTTAGTCTGCTTTCCAGATAAGGAAAACTTATTGACAATAAGGCTGAGAAGAGTGATTTTTGCATCAGTTTTCATAAAAAGGTCAGCTGTGATGAATTAACATTGCTAAGAACTAACAAAGGAGTACAGGAGGCGTAGCATACAAAAGGGATTGGTTAGAGAACTTCTATAGCCCAGATTTTTCCAAATTATCTGAATCTGCTGTATTCCTCCAGCAGCTCTTAGGAACTGACTCAATCAATCTCAAAGCTGTTAACAATTATTTTTTTTTTGGAACTTAGGAAGGACTGGTGATGAACCAGATAACTGATACAACATAGTAACTGTCTTTTGAAGACAGAAAAAAGGAGCAGACAGCAAACGATAGACCTGTCAGCTCAACTCCAGTTCCTCAGCGCAAAGAAACAATTTGGAAGTACTTAGGAGAAAAGAAGTGGGAATCAGTCAACACAGCTTTGTCAGGAACAAATTATGATGGCCCATTAAAATTTGCTTCTGTGAAAAGGTACCAGGGGAATACCCAGTGGACAAGATGTCACATAGAAAAGTTTTTTAAAACTATTTCAGATTCTTACAGCAAATAGGCAGCATGGGCTAGATGAACTACAGCAGAGTAATTATAAAAGCTCTTCAGAAAATTGTGCTCTGAGACCAGTTCTCAGTGTTTCACTGTTCAAATGGTTAGATGTGTTGAATGAGTTTCTGCAGGACTTGGACATGGATTTGGTGAAATTCAATATTTTCATTAAAGATTTAGATGAAATACAAAGTATGTTAATTTAATTTGCAGATGAAACCAAGGTAAGATAGAGATTGCTTTAAAATTCAAAATAATTTTGACAAACTGGAGCTGTAACCTGAAAAAAAGGTTGTGATTCAATAGGGTCAAGTACAAGTTGCTTCAATTAGACAGGAATAATCAATGGTACAAACACACAAAATGAGAAGCAATGACAAGGTAGCATTTCTATTGGAAAATAACCTGATTTGCATTATTGAAAATCACAAGCTAAATGTGAGCCACACATTCCTTTCTGTTACAAAAATGCAAATACAGTACTGTGTGGGTATAAAGAATGTAAGCTGGCAAGACTTATAAATTAATCTGTTCTCTCTTGATCCAGCAATATTAAGACCTCCACTCATGATCTGTTTCCAGCTTGGGCAAAGCAATTCAAGGAGGACTTGGCTCAACTGAAAACAGTCCAGAGAACACACTGAAATAATTAGTTCTCTATGTCTAGGCTGGATAGGTAAAAAAAAGACTGTCAAGGACTTCCTGTAGCAAGATACGGCTCAGGCTAGATACCTGGAAAGCATAAGGGTGGTAGGAGCTGAAATAGATTCTTTGGAGAGAGTCTGGTAATTCCATTATTAAAGGCCTTTAGGAAAAGATTACACTAACATACCAAGAATGATACAGGTAAAGTTGATCCTCACTGTGGGAAACATACGACTTATGGAGATCCCTGCCAGCCCTTAACTCCTCCAATTTTATTCAGACAAATGAAGTAAAATGTTCATTCCCCACAGTGATAATATAGGAGGTATAATGTCCATACAAACTATCAGAGCAGAGGTAAAGGATCAGCAGGGCTATAAGAAGTCACGTCTGTCAGCACTGCAGGGTGTATCTCACAATTTTCCACCAGCCATACCAGTAATGACTGCATGTCAGAAATGGGAGGTAGGGACAAGACTGCACATGGCACCCAAGCCAGGAAAATTTGTCTCTGCTGGACACGACAGTATTACAAGCCAATCACTATAAGGTCAAGACAGAACGATAAGGAGGTACAAGTCTGTATCAACATGCTCTGATTGAACCGTGCATGTTAAAGGAAAGCTTGAATAAAACTTGCTCATGTTACAGCTACACTAAGGGAGTATCACAGGTCACTCCTTTCTTGCAAACTCACTCCTCCTCAGAAGTCCATAGAAGATCAGAAGGAAGGGAATTAGAATAAGCTTTCATTGATGAGCTGTTAGGCACAAATAGATTAGTGAAAGCTGTGTACAATGCAACAGCAGCAACCAGGCTTGGCAGGACTGTAATCACCGAGTATTAGTTTATACAAGTAGAGATGAAGGAGAGAGGCCACTCTGGGCAGAGCTGCCAACTGAATCATAACAGGAGCAGAGGGCTTCCCTTCAGATGGCTGAGCTGGGAACATGGCTTCAGGAATTATCTTTTTTACCAATTTAATCTAATCTCTTCTCTCTAAACCCCTTTTCTGTTCTAGACTCTGTTTCTCTGGACCCACTTGCAACATTCCTTTGTTGTGACTGAAGGAAGGAAACAAAATAAGCAGCAAAGCGTTTTGCTGTATTAAAAACACAAATAAGAAATATTTTGCTCCCTGAATGTGAACTCTGCATTCTTAACTGTCCTGTTCCAAAGCGCAGGGAGGTCTTCAATTGCCTTGGGTCACATCCATGGGAGAAGCTGCTATTTCATCAATCTGGTGTGGATTATACAGGAATGAATTATCACAAACTCTGGATTGAATTTGTATAGTTGTATAAACTATGGACCTGATATCCATTTTCCCATCTGTGTTTTAGCAAAATCTGGTAGTGTGTGTCCTTCAGTTGGGTCTAAGGAGATGCATTTCCAGATTTCACACTCTGGTACGAAGAGGTTTAGACTACAAAACAGAAAGGAGAACAGATTACAGCCCTAGACTACGTCTTCTCATTTTTTGCCCCCTCCCTCTGGTGGGATAGCATTCCCTCGTTAGTTATCCTGCTACTAAATCAAAGTATAATCTATGAAAGATGTGTAAAACAGATGGAATGAATTGCTTTCAATGACTGCAAAGAAAGGGCTTAAAAACTGGCATGGCCAGATATGTAACTTTTAGATGGTTAGTAAAGTTATGAATCAATTCGCTTGGCCTGAAGGACTTGGATATTGGAGGGGTTTGTGTGTATGTTTCTCCCTCTGCCATCAACTCCAATATTAAGTGGAATAAACTTCACCATGACAAGATACAAGTAGGTAAAAATAAAGCGTGCCTCATCTTTTCTAAAAAATGTATTAGTTCCGGTGCTATAAAATCTCTATCATGTTGATTTCAAAGGCAGACTCCTCTAACACTTTATGCACTGTTGCTGCTGGGAGATTTATTCACATCACAGCCAAAGTACTTCACATGTCCAAGAAGAATAAGTCCTTTGGTTTTTCCTCTTGTGACATCCTCAATGCATTAGTTTTCCCATCCACAAACCAGGGCATATTAGGGATTAATACGGCTCAGCAACTCAAAACACACAGATTGTCAGTCGCAGTAATCAGCCTGAAGAATTTTGAGGACAGTTGTTATTTACAGAAAGTGATAAGAGACCCAGCAGAACACTTAACTCTAAATAAATAATGTGGAAACTTCACTACCCAGGAAGTCCTAAGTGGCAAATAGGCAGCTCAGATGTTCCCGGGTGAGGTTTGATTGTGTTCCTGCTGAGACTTTGCAAAAGCAGAAGACAGGAAAGGGTAAGTGAGAAAGCAGGGGGCCTTTCTCACATGGATTCACTCTCATTTCAACCAATCGTTTGTTAATTCATTAAGAAGGTGTTAAAAAAAACCGGGCTCAACACACTGATCACCAGCTCTGCTGCAGCAGCGTGGCCGGTGTTAGAGCACAGCTCAGTGACAGGGACCTTGTGGCATCTGGCAGCAGCAGATCTCACTACGAAGGCTATGAAGGGACCTGGCAGGGTTTTGCAGCACGGACTGCAAAGTGAGTTCCTCTCCAATGTTTCCTTCACCAGTATCTGTATTTGGCAACACAGACACATTTCGCTTGCACAGCAAGCAGGGTCATGCTAAAGTGCAATGAGCAAGACAGGCAACATAAATCTTGATTTAACAAGAAGAGGGCTGTGTGGGTCCTAAATTAACCATGGGTCTGAGCTACAGCCCAGCCTAAAAAAAAAACAACAGTTGTGTAGAGAAGCATCTCATTAGAACAGCCAGGAGATTGCAACCAAAGCCCACCTACTTGGAAACACGTGCCTCCATCCTGCCCTGCCACTGAGACCTGGAACGAAGAGAGTGAACTGGGGGCCCTGAGAAGTGCCACATGGAGCGTGGTGTTTTAGCACTTTACCTCACTTTAAGTCTGCATGTGGTTTCTGCTCAGCCTCATGATGGAAAAAACACTCACCAACAAGCAGCTGTTATTCCCCAGAGGATTTGCAATCAAACTCTAAATATAGCAAGGTGCCACAACAGAGAGGGTTCTTATGCTCCTGTTAACACCAGGAACCAGAGCTTAGTGATGTGAGTGGGCTGATAGCTTCTGTCCTCGCACTTTGTGGTTAGATGATGCCGGCTACTGAATGCCTTTCTGCAGCTTTTCTGATATACCATTGTAACCAGGTAAATCTTGGGCTAAAATAAAACCTGACAGAGTTCACATGTAAAATGGTGTGCACCCCAAGACCAACCCTTGCTGAGCTTTGAACTCGGTTGTTATCCTGAAGAAAATCCTCTTCTGAATTTTGGTATAAACTTAATTAATTAATTCCCTGATAATCTATTCTCTTTGTGCAGCTTTCATGATTAATTTAGTTTTGGTGAATTTCTTTTCTGACTGCAGAGCAGAAACACGTTACCTGTCCTATTAATCTCCACTTTTGACCTATCATCAGGGACTAAAAATGCGCATATGCCCCCATGTCTTTATTTTCTGAATCATTACAGAGAACAGGCAAGTTCTAGAAAAGCAAAGTGCAAAAAAGAAGGGAAATTTTCCAGCGCACTTGTGCTACTACCACAGAGAAGATGGAGGTTAGGCTGGACACCCAGAAGGTGCCAAAGCTGTGAAGTAGTTGAAAACTCTGCTGGATTATGTCAGCCACAGATGTCACTGAAAGGACAGACCTGCAAGGCTGCAAAGTGCAAACAAACATCACTCAGTGACAAAAAAACCCACCAAACAAAAAAAAAACAAAACCCAAACCAACCAACAAACAAACGAACCTTAGAAGAACACAAAGTAAAAACCCAAAACAAACCCAAACCAAACAAACAAAAAAAACAAACAAAAACCCCAATACCAAACAATCAAAAAACCCAAAACCTAACCACAAAAAAACCAAACCAAAACAAAAAACTCCAACAACTAAAGGGATGGGAAAGGTCACCGCCCTGCTGTCACACACCCTGCAGGGAAACACTTAAAGGTAGCAAAACTAAGCTAGCTCCCATTCCACCCCTCAAAATTAAAACAAAATGTACTGGGGCTTTCTGTGTAACATTCATGGTAGAACAGTGCTGCCAGCAATTAGCATCACAAGCCTTCTTTCTGATGCCACAGTGTGTCAAGGACATTTTTAATGACAGATCAAGGGCACTGCTGTTCAAGAGGTGTTTGAGCTGTGTTAACAGCAGCCTTCTTGGCACACAAATCCAGCATCCCACGAGAGATGCAGTAAAGGCAAGAAAGCACCACAAGGCAGGAGAGATCTCTGTGCAAACAGGTACATTGCTTTCATGGCTGTTCCTGTCATACCTGCAGGGCATCAGCTCTGAAGTTTCACTGAAGATCTTTCTGTTACTCCTTTCCCAATAGCTGGTTGCTATTGGAGTCACTCTGTGAGTGGATGGAAATGCCGGAAACAAGACATGAGGAAAAATACACTGGAAAGGGCAGAGACCTCCATTGATCCTATCCATTATCCCTTCTCAGAAAAATTCCAGCCCCTGTGCCAGAGTATTCCATTTCTGAGAAACTTCAGGAATGAGTAGATGTTGCATTACAGAAGATTCTTAAAGACACCTGACACTGGTGAGGGTAAACTCCTGATGGACCATGGCCTCCAGAGGGACCTGAGCTGGCAAAGGGAACTAAGATCAAATGCTGTGGAAGGACGTGGGGTACACTGCTCACAACCTCACTATATCACCAGAGGCTGGGCCATGCATGACTAGGTTTCCCAAACAGACTAGGATGCAGCCAGCTGCAGCAGCACTGTAGGCTTAGCCTTCAGGCCTTGGTCTCCAAGGACTTTCTCTGCTCAGAGATAAGTCTTTGATCCTGAAGAGTACATTTGCACAATAAGAGCTTGGATATGATTTTAAAACGTGAGAGAGAAAAGTGAACAAAAGCTGTGTTTCTGTATCTCATGTCTCCAATCTGTTTCTCCTTGAAAGGGGCAAAGACACCTCTGAGACATTGTCAAAGTGCCTAAACCAACTTTTCAGCCTAATCCATTATTTATATTTCCACTCAACCCTTTTTTTTAATCCTGAGTTCCTGAAATTAGGTTTTGTAGTACCAAGAATCCCTTTCATGAGCTGCAGGGGAAGACAAGGAGAGAGCTTAAGTCTGCCCATTCCCTTCCAAATCCACCTCTGACAGGGAGACACTTTGTTCCCTGTTCTGGATCACACACAAACTACCAGCATCACATCCTCATCCATTTGCTTGTCTCTTGGTCCTTCATGGGATATTTAGGTAAGAATAAGCACTATCTTCGGGCTAGACACATTTAACACTGAAATATAAAAGTTCTCGAAAAAAGACATGACTTTTTATGGGCATGCACTATCAGATGAGAGATTCCAGCGTCCTTCACCAACCTCATTTGTTGCCAGTAATCTTCCAAGACAACTGCTTAAATGTAAAACAGTTCCTCCAATACGATTCATCAAACCAGGTGAGGATAAAGCTGAGTCATCCAGGAAACTGTCATCCCTCTTGCAAACAATAAACCTCAATGAAAAGGCACATGGACATCACTGAAAATACTACAAAATTGTTACTTTAACAGATGTTACACATTCCCTAGCAAAACCATCCTGAATTCTTGTTTTCGTCTATCTTAAAAAAGTACCACATAAACAAGCAGGGTACGAAGCAGGTGGTAAAAATATTTAGAGGCATAGGAAGACTAAAAAAAAATAGGCATCTTTCATGACTAGATGCATGAGATGGGAGGTGGCAGTTGTTTATGGAACACCTGCCAATTTGGGCACTCCCAATTATTCTGTGTTACAGCAGAGGATAAAGGTGCATTTGCAAAGGTGAAAGACCAGATGATGAAAGGAAATATTTTCTCTTTCTGCACAACATGCAGCTAATCTATAAAACTCACAAGATAGCAGGGTGCAGCCAGGAGCAATGTGAGATTCAAAAAGCATTAGGCACTCACATAGAAAATGAGAGCACTGAAACATTTCATTAGACAAAATTATTGTTATTGTAATTATTTGGAAAGGTTACAAATTCTCGAGTTCCCAGATATAAATAAGTCACTGTCTGAAGATAGAAAGTCATTCCCCCAGAGGTAGGGGCATTATGTAATTGTCCACTGTGGCAATTTCTTGTATCCCTCTTTGAAATCTCCAATGCTGAGCACTGCCTGAAAGGACACTCGACTGTATGAAAGTGCTACAGCGGATCCTCTCTTATGATTCACTTATTCGTAGATGAAAACACAAGTTGTGTGCTAGAACAAAAAAAATAACTATTAAGTCTAGGAAAATCCTGACAAGATAAATCCAGGTAGCAATACTTTACCCAAATTCTTGGCTGCCCCCTGCAGTTCAATGAAAGATGAGACAGAGCTTTATTATTTGAAATGGGTGTTTGCTTTCTCTTTGAATTGCATAGGACTTTTATCTTTTAATGAGACTCTGGTGCTTTTTGGAGGATGCTATAAAATGGCATCTTCAGAAAAAATTCTGAAGTACAGTGTGATGTAAAAACGTGTAGGGTAGACTAGACAGAACAAATAGATTAGACAGAAATAGAGAACAGATGCTTTCTATTCTTCCCCTTATTCTTAATTTCTGATTATACTGTTCTGATAGCAGAATCTTTTTCTTGCATTCAGCTGCTTCTATTGCTTATTCTACCTTACAAGTCCAAATCCTCAAACTCATGGTGAAATAGGGATTTAAGGTAGTAAATAACTGTTCACACTTAAAAGGAAGCCATTATAGATTAAATGGTGAATAATGTGCCATAGATAAAGCTGCTGATTATGTATTTTGAAATGGTTAGGGATTTATTTGAAAGTCTAACCATAAACCATGCTACTGTTACTCTAAAAATGAAATCTGATCTCCCAGAAATTTAGATTTTCCTCAAAAGTTTTAACAGGAACAAATAGAAACAGGAATGGGAGATGGAACAGTGCAAGAAACAGAGTTAACACCCCCAGAGACAAAAGGAATGCTTTTTCTTTTCTCTTACACTGTTCTGTCTCCCTCCTGCTCTGACAGTCATCCTTGCCCTGGCATGCTGCCTTCCTTCAGCACTCATGGTCCAGACAGCAAGTGTCTGAACCCTCAGCATCTTCCCAGAGACATAAGACCAGAAGGAAGTCACAGTCTTTTCTTGGGAAAGAAAACTTCACAAGAAGCACGGATGGTTTCCCATTTGTTTTGGCCATTGTATCCCAATCCAATTATTTCAGAGTCACAAATTTCTATAGCATTCTGCCAATACATCTTGGCATCCTTTCCTACTTCTTTACCATTATTCCCATCCCCATGTGCACACTGAGTCCTTCCAGCACATCATCACAGGTCCATCTTCACTGTTCCAGCCCAGAATCAAACCCACGCCTCTTACATTACACTGTGACAGTGAGGAGAAAGTGGCAGTGCCCTGTCCTGGACTTCTGGAAAAGATTCCTTAACTGGTCTGCATTCCTAAGTGCTACAGACTAACCAAGGTCTCCATGCTGTATTTGAAAGAGAACTTTCTCCACATTCATTAGAATTGGATCTGGGATGTTTAATCTTCAGTACATTTCTGCTCGGCAGGCAAAAAATAAAAGGCTAAGTATTAATTTCATGTGCATCTTCCCCCTCACATCCTCCTAGTCTCACCTCCAGTATAATTCTCACAAGTTCTTTTCGCCAATATCACATTTAACATACACATCCCAATAAATCTGTATGGTTTCTGAGAGAACACAATGACTTATCAGAGGCTGCAGGGACCAGCTTTCACATTTGTACCTCTGTGCATAAGCACTCATCCACACTGGTACATGTGTGTGCTGTGCCCTGGAACAACAACCTGCACATATTTATCTCACGTCTCACACAATACCTCTGCCACATCTCTCTGTACGATATTAGCAAGGCAGCGAGAGGCAGGGTCTGTGTGTGAGTCACAGCCACAATACGCTGAACAGCCGGAGCCTCTGACAGAATATACAATACAGCTGAGATGTCAGTGGAGGTGGCTTTGGAGTTCTTTAAAATGTTGTTCAAGTGCCAACTTTCACCTGCAAATATGACACTTTGCTCGCCCACCCGCATTCCTTCCAGGCTATGCGCTCCTTTAACTGCAACTTGACAGCTTTAATTATGAACTTCTATGCCTTCCCTATCCCTTTAACCATTTAGTCTCTCCTTTGTCTTGCTAAGTTCTTTGATGTGCTCCTAGATAGCAGTCCTGTGCTGTCACCAGAGTATGGGAGGCCTGGTCAGACTCTCACTTGCAGGCTGGGCACCAGACCAAAAGGACTTGCAACATAGTATTTGCCTTGAAAGCAGAAATCTCTGCTCTTATGTTCCCTTCACAGAGAATGTATGCAACAGCTGGCACAAAATGAGACTACAAGCATCATTACACCAAAACCAATTGGGATTCCTTAGCTCTTATTGTCTGAACAACATATAGGTGCAGACTTCTGACCTGGTAAAAAACTGGATCCCATTGGTAGCTTTATGGGAGATTCAGCTCCTTCTAGCCCTGTATTTCACCCATGACAGGAACCCTAATTTAGACTGTGGCAATGTGTGCACTACTGTTTTCACCACATTCTGCTGTGCAGGACTGTGAGGCTCTGATGTTACTGATGGGTGGGGAGACATTCTGTTCTGTGCAGTGTCACAGACCACTAGCATTCATTTTGGTTTGCTCCTAAATTCTGTGATGCTTGGACATCTGAGCCATTATGTTGGATCCAAGAGGTGAGAACTCTATATGGTAAAGAAGGTAATCCAGATCTAAGTCTCATGATTAACTCTCCAACACGTGAGCCAGAAAATCCTGCTCTAACCCTCAGCTAGTCTAATTTTCACCTGTATTACCATATTCCATGAAAGGCTCAGGTGGGAGCTGTAGACACATTAATTAGAGGTCACCTCAAGTGATAATTGCAATAAAGAGAACAACTCATCCAAGAAAAAAATACACAACTTTCTGAAACGTGCTTTCTTCTGAAGGGTTGGAAGAGCATTTCATCTAACTAGAATCCTAATCACTCACTCCACTGCTTCTGCTTGCTGAAAGGAGGTACTGTAGCATGTACTGGTATGAAAGGTCTGACTGTTCTGTGGTTTTCACAAGTCTCCGGTTATTTTGGGACATGGGGAACACCAACTGGAAAATTTCCACAAGGAAATAGTATATAACCAAGATCCTTAAAAGAGTCTTATTTTTTATCTCTGGTTCCCACTAGCCAGAAGACACAAGTACTCCCACCACAGTTATGCCTTGTTCATCCTTGTCCTCTTAATAATGTCAAACAGCTGAAAGCAAAGGACAGGGGATCATCAGTAGAGTTGCACCAACAAAGTTGTCTCCTCCTGCTGTTGTGCCAGAGCCCCAAATCTAATGCAACCAGTGTTCAGCTACTGCTGCAGAATACATATGGTTTACATAAGTCTATATATGGTCCTCTGAACCTGCCTCTTCAGCACTAGACCTGTGACAAGTTCAGACTGAAATCCCACCTCTGCCTGCATTCGAAATGACCAATACTCTAAACAAACTGATTCTTTGACCATCCTTTGTATCAGCTTAGAAAAAAATGACATCTATTCTGTTCTGGTATCAGCACTATCCTGGTCTATGTAAGGGCCACCTTAGAAGAAAGAGTACATCACTCATAATACGTAATACATTCCCTTGGGGAACTCTCCATAAACTGGAATCACTTCTGAACCCCCGATAGTCCTTAGCTTTATTTTTCTATGCCAGCATGTGAAGGGCCCCAGTGGCTTTCATGTTTCAAGTTACATCTTAAGGGGAAAGGACTGCAGCACAGAAATACAGATGCTCCTAATCAATACGAAAATGTCTAATAGCAGACAGCACCACGGTGATATGCCTCACAGAAAGGGCATTGCAGAGCCCATTTGTTCTGCTGGATATACACAAGTTCATTATCTGTAGTCCAGTCAGATCTGTACAAGTATGGTAATTTGAATAACCTCAGACAGATACCATAGCAAGCAGTGCTTCTGTGCATGTTTGAAGTTCCTTCTATGATCTCTTTCTCTTCCATTCGCTATTTTCCCTCTCCTTTGTTTCTGCATCTATTTAAATTGCTATTATTAGCTAAAAAAGATAAATTAATTACCTCTGAAATAAGCATGAATACTTACACCCAGCCAGGCATAGCTGGGGCTGGCATTTGACAACAGTCAACAGAAGCTGTGCAGCTCACACAGTATTTCAGAATAATAAAAGTCAATAGGAGGAAAATAGGGACAGCTCCAGAAAGTGTTAATGAAAAGTTGCTGAATTCCAGCAGCTCACCTGTGAACAGCTACATGAAAGCCTTCTGAATACTAAATATATTCATTATAGGCTGTATTGCTTGGCTGAACCTCCAAAGAATTCTCTGGGCTTGTATTCCCACAATAGCAAGGAGAGAGGCAGGATTGCAGGGTAAGAATGATGAAGGGGTGGGTGGAAGAAAGTTCACATTTTTATTTAGAAAACAAGATTAGCAAGGCATATAACAACAATAAAATCTAACATCTGTAGTAGATCCAAACACAAAATCTGAGGTTTTTTCCTCTCTATAGCAGAGACAACAGTTCTTTTAGGTCAGATTCTGACAGGGTGAGAAGGTACCACTACTTTGCAATATCAGTGTGAAAAATCACTGGAGAGTGTTATAAAAACAGCCAAAGTTAAGGCATTTCCTGAACTGATCCTAAATGGTTGCAGCAACATGAGACTGCTCTGAAGCCAAACCCCAGCTTCAGTAACTCTCACACCTGTCACGTTGCATTAACACTGGACTGTGCTCTCACAAGCGTTATACAAAATGCATTAGAAACCCCTTTTGCCCCATGTTCTGCACTACCAAAGTGACATGTAGTTTGGCTTACTTAGATAAATGCATTCCCACAGCACTTTTCTCTTCAGCATCCAAGTACAGAAATCCCACATCCAGAGATGCTCATATAGCAGGAGAAATTTCAAATTCCTTTACCAGCAATAAAATTTATGACTAAGCAGAAAAAATGGAATCAATAAACAACCTCCTCTTCTGAAAACTGCCACAAGGTATTTGATGTCTACAGATGATCAAGGTTAAAAATGCACCAAATATTTACTTATGGAAAAATGAAACTTCTGTCAAATAGAAATCTGAATCAAAATGGTCAAATAACTCCTGCTGGGATTAGATTTACTAAATGATGAAAGAGCACTTTCACCTCCAGCCACATGTCAGAGGACTCCCCAGAGTCACCAGACTATTCCATCTGCCTCAGGAGACTGGATGCTGCAGTCACTGGTACATCCTTAACTGAGAGGGGATGGGGTACTTTGCAGGGTGAAATACTGTTTTGCCCTTAAACCCCTGAGCTGAAATTTGTTTCATTTTGTACAGTCAAAACAATACAACATCAAGGAATAACACACTCATTCACCTGTAAGCATAGGAAGGCCCAAATCACCAGGCAAGGGAACCATTTTCCACATGCAGGTGCACCACCACATTTCTAGTATTCAAATTTTCACTAAAGATGCCCCAAATGAAGTGAGTATGCTTTGCTCTATCTGCATTATTCTGTGGGTTGAACTTTCCTCTTTTTTTTTTCCCCTTCATCTCTGCAAGATCACCCTAATTTGATCTGAATCTCCTTTTGGCCACATCTTAAAAGATGAGAGAAATTGCTTGCTCAGCCATAATCAGGGGAAGGTGCATTATAGTGAAGAGATATGAAATCCAGCAGTTCAATAGTATCCAGGATCATGGTGGTGCATCAATGTGATATAGAAGAACAGCATGCACAGTTCCAAATGATCTGCAAATCCTTGTCAATTCTTGGATATGCTGACCATACACTGACACTGTTCAGTGTATGGTAAATGAAAAGATTACACCTGGACAAAGGACCAGAGCAATGATTAAGTCTTCTGCTTTTGATTAATAGCAGAGCTAGACATATCTCTATCCCTTCTGAGGTAGAGACAGATTTGGCTATGCTTAAGAAAGGTAAGAAATTATGAAAAAACACACTGGATGAATAATATCTGATTCAGCAGAAAATGACTACACAAAAGCCTGTCTGAACACAGAAGATGTCTCATGAACAGATGGCTACAACTGCTGCATTATATGCAAAACATTTCCCAGCAGAACCTGGAGAGCAGAAAAAAATAGAAAATGAAGGAATGTGCCATCAGTTTAAACCATGAGAAAGAAGAGGAGGATACCTATAGAGGGGGGATTGCTCTTGCTTTCTCTCTCTCTCTCTCAAACCTGCTTTATGTGAACAGTCACTTCCCATCCTCCTTGTGGTCATGACAAATGTGAAGTTACCTGGACAGCATTGACTTAAAACTTAATTACTTTTATAGCAAATGAGGCATGAAACCTATTATCAAAAAACATGATGTCCAAAGTACAAGCTACACTTTATTTTCCCAGAAGAGAGCTGCTGAATGCCAGAACTGACTGCAAGGTATGAGGGGATGCTGGAGACTCAAAACCAGTAACTCTTCCTAGGCACGACAATAGTGTGTGAGGACAAGTCTGAGAGAGGGCAGAATAAATTTTTATGTGCACCTGACACTTGGCTTTGTATTTTGAAGGTGATTGCAAAGCTCAGAAAATTCTCCACATACTTGGCCTTTGACATTGGCAGCGTGGTCCATAAGACCAAGCCTATTCAATGCTGGTAAAGAAAGGGATATTTGATGCAGAGAAATATTCAAATATCCCGTGTGAAAAGAAAAGCCACAATAACTAATTCCCTAAGGAAGTCTTGTGCAACATGAGGGTGGATAGTGCCTGAATAAGCATGAGAGCAAATATGATGTGTCCCAGGAGCACAGGCTGTTAATTAAAAGACCAACTAATACCTGGAGCAATTCAACCCCTCTTCTTCACTGTCACACATTGTAGCTCTAATGCATCTTATGTGTGTGCTGCATGTTGTACTTTTCTCCACTTCTTGGCATGTTCATGAGACAGCTGCCATACAGACATATTGAAAACAGTGACACAGAGCTGTTAGGCTAGCTTTATGATGTCCAAGGATTTCCTGGATTTAAGGGAAATACTCTACTGTCTCAATAGCTGTACAGACCCACTGATGGAAGTTCATCTTCCCTCACTTATTTTCAGATGCAGCTACTTTGCTATTTTGCCTCTGCTGTGAACTTATTCCAAGTTACCCACTCATGCTTGTAAATGATTCCATTTGCAGTTGACACTTTAGGGGAAAGAGAGACTGTGAAGTGGGGACAGGAAGACATTCTTGCCTGTGTACCAAAATTTGTTTAGTTAGGTCTGCTAAAGGCTTCTTTGACCTTTCTCTGCATCATTGGAGACAGTATGCTGAACACAATGAACCTGATCTGGTGTGAGAAATCCCCCATTCACACAGGATGCTTCCATTAGACCAGTGACTTTCCTGACAGCTATTACCTCGCTCCAGTTTACTGACCACTGACTCTGAGAGGGCTGTATAAAGTGCACAGCAAATAGTTTATTCCAGGGAAGCAGGCAGGGTCCACCCTGTTCCTTCATCCCCTTCACAGCAGTGGTGAAAGAATAAGGCTGCACCATACCCAGGGCAGAGAGAGCCTGAAGAGGAAAATTAAAAGACATGTACAGTTATGAACCTTGACAGGTGAAAATGTTTGCTGTCGGAGTGAGATGCTGAGATGCCAAGTCAATGCTACGCACACCAGACACGAGGGCAAAGAGAGACAAATACAGGACATGAACTTCAGGGATTTCACAACAGAAAAGACCTCTGGCTTCACAGATTTTGATCTCTGTACCTTTTCAATGAGACATTTCATCTGGGAGTCAGCTTTATCCAGTGCTGGATTAACTTCTTGTTCCATAGCTTGACCTGTCACCCAGAGTACTACAGAGATGGGCACTCAGAAACGGATGTATAGGAAACACATTAGACTGAAACAGATGCATTTAACATGAGCACTCTGCAATGCCTCACACAGCTCACAACTTAATTTCAGCTTGATTTGTACAAAATAATCCCTTAACTACTAAATAAAGTTTGCATTTTCATCAAAGCTGAACAATACTCATACTTTTCTTTTTATATTGGTGAATGCTGTCATAGTAACAATCACTCATATTTGTGCCTTTTTCTAAATATGTCAGCAGGACGTTTTTTGGGACACACTTTCATATTAGCCACAGCAAGATCCATTGCCTGGACTTCAATATCCATAGTGCATATGACTTCCTAGTGCCAGGACAGTGCAGACTTCTGGAATAAGGACAGTCTGTAAGCTGTTTAAAGCCACTGCTGTTCACAATGAAAGAAGAAGAAAATTGAACTAATTTTAAACTACAAACATTTCATTCTCCTTAAACCCAAAAGGGTGAATCTAGTCTAGGAAGCAGCGGAGTATCATATACCAGCAGTAAACTGCAAGGCTGTGGTGACCTCCTTGTACTACCTCAAAGAGCTAGATTACACTTAATATTTGCAGAGTAAGATCAGACTGAGTGGCTCACCTCAGATTCCTCCATAGAAATGTTTTGCTGGACAGTTGTTTTTTTTTTTAATTTTTCAAAACCTGTGAGTTGACAGAGAGGTCTTGAAACAGCTGCCCTCCTGTCCATATCAGTGTGGTCTCTATATTCATCATTCTTCAATTGGTTCCAATATTCCCTCTAAATCCAAATAATGTAATTCTCTCATCTAGGCTCACAAAAACTCCAGAGTGAAGTATTAATTTTCTGAATCAGAATCAATATACTGCATGATCATTTACCATTAATTATTTATTTTTTAAAGAAGAATATTCTAACAAATACTTTAGTCCCTGCATCTCCCTTCATCCAACCTTCTGCAACAAGCTCCTGCAACATGACACATCTGGGGGGGATTATCAATTTAGCTGTTTACCTGGTCTGCAAATAGTAACAAATTGCACGTAAGCTACTAAAGCTTAAAAAACCTGCAATTATACCCAGTGAAAATGAACAACTAACCATCAAACTGCCTTCTTGCAATGACATTAATCCATGGAGGTACTTCTTTAAAACTATTTGTAATTAGAGAGCTTCTTACTGTTATTTTGTTACTGATCTACTGCCACACAATATTGGGTAAATGGAATGAATTAATATAAAACCAACTAAAAAAAAGTAACAGAAAACTACAAAGATCAGAGAAAACAGAGTTACTGTGACCAGATGGATTTTATCAGCATCTGAGGCAAGTCAAGGGTTGATGTTTTTCTTCTCATAAGTTATTTTCACGCAAAGGCCCTTCTAGCTCCAGTTCAAAAGTGAGAGTTTGATTTATATCTCAAACCCAGGCTCCAGCAGCTTGAATTACATACCAATGATTTGTTGGATGGCTGTCCACAACATGCATGGTGTTTAGCATCCACTTTAAGTGCTTCATTTATACGTTCACATGAACAAGTGAGCACTGCTAATGCAAAGGAATGCCTCTACATTTTATCCTTCTTTTTTCATTGTCCCTCATAAACATTAAAAACTGTGAACAAGCTTGTAAGAATGGGTTTTGGCATGAGGAACAGGTGGTGGTAATGTTGGGTAAGTGTTCCTGCAGGGGAGAGACTGAAAGCCTGCTATAAATTACAGGGGCATTTCTGCAATTGAAAAGCTTCATGCTCATTGATGAAGATGAGAGGGCTCTTTGATGACAAAGCCGTCAGGGATCTTCAAATAATGTTACATCACTAAGTTTTCTTTCTCCATTTGTCTTGGAAAAACATTCTCGCAAGCATATGTGATGCACATAGCACTAAAAAGTGATGATGGCCTAGAAAGATTGTGTATTTTTGCTTCATCACAAATTCCAGCTGAATAATCTCATACTCTGACACTTTTCCGGGTCAGATTCTCCTTATAATGGAGCAAACTCACCTAATAGATCCCACTGAACATAGGAAGCATGTAAATCAATTTTGCAATTTAGGAAAGACAATCCTAAATAATTAGCGGGTTCATGACTCTTCCTGTGTATCAAAAAGTCATAAATCTATGCTCTAAATGACTGCAGGACTCAGTTCACCAAGGAAAAGAAGAATCTCTAGGAGTATACTTGGAAGATGAGACCTACAGTTTCTAAATTATGTTACTATTATTTTATAATATTCAAAAATTATTCTCTACACTGCAGCACTTAGAGAATGTCCTCCTTATAAGAAATCCACTCCATGAGGGATCTGTGGTGGACAGAGTGCCATTTGACACTCAACTGAGCAGGAAAATGTTTCCTGCTAGGCATTTTTCTGGGGCAGTACCATCCCCATCCTCCAGGAACCAGTTTGGATAGGAAAATGGAAAGTAGGAATTGGGTATTTTCTTTCACTTTTCTCTCCACAAGGTTTGCTGCAGGGCACGGACCCACCGTTTTGGTAGTCAATTACATCTTCACTTCCAATTTTTCCCAACACACTGCAGTTCCCAAGATGCAAATCTCAGCCACAAGAAGAATCCATTTCTACAGATTTAAACCCAAAACATATCCCCACAAACTTGATTCCAACAGGAAAACCCTCTAGATGCTACTGTCACTGACCTTTGTGCCCGGTCTGTTATCTCCTCCTCCAGATCGAGCAGGAGTGCTGCCTGAGCCATCACCTCCTTGCTGCAGGGCAGGGATTTGAGGTGCAGAATCAGCAACCCAAGGCAAAACTTGCTCCCCATCTCCTCCAGCTCTTGTGTTCCCAGCTGCAGGCCCTGATGGAGAGAGGCAGAAGGTTTCAGTGCTGAGTGTGCATCTTGCAGGTCTGTAGAAAGGGTCAAGCTTGTTTTGCAGCAGGACAACTCTTAGTGTTTCTCCCTCCATTCTGAACTAGGGGTTTGTTCATGATTCCTACATACAGAAGTTTCCCCTACAGAATCATTTTTAAATTAACTGACAGCATATAGTCTACAATAGCTAGAATAGCCTTTGTTCTATAATGGGGAAACAGAGGCAAATAGTTTAAATATCTCAACTACATTTGCAGAAGTCATTGTAAGAGAGAGACTTGGAACCCAGAAGAATCCAACTGTAAATCTACTTTACAAATCATTAGGACTCAATTTTTCTTTCTCTTTGTAGACATGTCATCTCCCTAAACAGTGGGAAAAAGAAATAGATTCTGTGATTGTAAACACTGGGCAGTGGCAAAGATGGAAAAGGAAACTGGACAAAGGGGGATAAGGGAGGAAGAGATCTTTAACAAGTTATGAATTGTTTTTTAAGAAAATCAATTGCAAAGTAATTGCAAAATAACAAACACATCTAAGGAATTTTTCAGTCTGTTAAAAGCTGATGGCACAAACAGGGGTTGGATTATCAACATCATCTTTCAAGAGAGGAATCCTCCAAGCTGTGGATTCTTGCTGATTATGAATAGTCTGTGTTTGTTTTTTCACTAATTAAAAAAATAAAGATCTAGCAAAGATCTTTACACCGGGGGCCTGCATTGGAGTAAGTCAATGTAATCGATGGCAGTTTCATGCATCTGCTGAGAGGAGAGTAGGAGACAAAGAAAGATCAGATATACCAAAAAGAAACTGAAACTGTAAAATCCCTCATCTTTGGCATTGTGTGACTGCATCACATGTACTCCCTAATGCTAACACATCAGGGGCCGGATCAGTTGCTGCCTCTGCCAATATCAGCCCTATGTGTTTTTGCAGCACAAAACATCTACTGCAGCCAACCTTCTGCGAGAGTTCCAGCTCCATTCCCAGGCTGTTTCCTTAGCAACTCTCAGGAGTCCACATTAAGTCCTGGCCCTGGTGTTACGCACAGTGTGAGCTCCACACCAGAACAGCCTGCACTTGACTCCACTAGATATTTGCTAGTGAACTCCTTATGGGTAATGAAGCTGTACGTGTCCAGTAATCAATGACAGGAGACTAAAAAATCCTATTTTGATTTTTTTTTTTTTTTAATATGAAGTTTTTGTATCTGTAAAATGCATTGGGATCCTTGGGTCTGAGCAGATTTGAATAGCTGAAAGAGTATTTCTTATATCAAAACCACACAGGTGGGTGGAAAAAAGAAGAGATTTCTCACAAACTTCTGCAGTCCTTTTGCAAAGCTGTTTTGTACATTTTTGCTAGAGGAGACAAACTACTTGATCAGCACCATCATCACTTCACCTCTATCAGGTCCGGCATATGCAAATATCATCTGGCATAACAAACACATTCTGTGATCACAAATAAATTTTCCTATGGAAATGATATTGTAATTCAGTTTCTTTTCTGAGGCCTGGTGAGTGAAGCATGAATCCACAGTTATGATCATAATCGAGAGCTCAAACATGTCCTGAGTGGCTGGACAACAAGTTAAGGGCACAGAAGAGCACACAGATAATCTGAGAAAACATAGCCTCCATGCTAGGCAGTGTCTAGGGCTTCAGGAAAACTGAGTTTTCCTCTCAAAACATTCTCTTAAGTGTTTTTA
Organism: Scytalopus superciliaris; assembly: GCA_013400415.1. Taxonomy (NCBI): domain Eukaryota; kingdom Metazoa; phylum Chordata; class Aves; order Passeriformes; family Rhinocryptidae; genus Scytalopus; species Scytalopus superciliaris. The sequence goes on from VXBX01002109.1 coordinate 417,060, forward strand.
TCACAGTGAGCAAATGTCTGACATCATTTCTTCTCTCCTCCTATTCACCTCCACTGCAAGCTTCGCCCAGCAAGATCCGGGTATAATGTAGCAATAATTAATAATAAGAAGAAAACAGAGGGAGAAGCTTATGGAACTGAGGGTCATTAACACAAAACAATGAGAATGCTCAGCAGCTTTGCCTGGATTCCTAAATGTTTTACTATTTTACTTTAAAAGACTTAAGATATTTTAACGTGGCAGAGTTACAATCGGCAGGCAGAAGTGGTGACAATTCCGAGAAAAAATATGTCATTTCCATGGCAAGAGAGTTATTTTCTCAGGGGCAAAAAATACAAAGAATGTCTCAAGACTTTCCCTGGGGTGCATCTCAGGGTCTTGCTTCCAGATTAAGGCAACATACTAAATAGCTATCAGTCCAGGAGACATGAATAGTGACTGTGCTAAAACTCAGCCTGTGGCTTTATGACTCCCTAGAGCTTTATTCAGGATATGAAGAGGCCTTAAGAAACTATGAGCAGAGAAATAATAATAATAAAACTATAATACACCTCAGAAGCCTCAGTAATTGCTCATGCCTTGTAGTTAGCTGCTGTATGATGGATCCATATTGCTTTGATATCAGAGAGCTAAGGAGTAACAGCTGGAAACTCAGATAGAGGATTACCTTTTAACATACTTTATGCACTTCAACCACAGACAAACTTTTATTTTAACTCAGATAGTTCCCTCTCTCCTTCCTCCCTCCTCAGTTCTCAGTAGACGATGGAGGTGAAGAGCATGACTACGATTAGACTGAAGCTGTAGACAGAGGTGACATACTGAACTATGTTATTGATGGCACCTGCCAGCAATGCCAGGAGCTGGTGTACTGGTTAATAATCATTAAAAAAAACATTAAAAACTGGTTAATAATCATTAAAAACCATTTGCATTGCTGAAAGGGAAGACCAGACATTTCCCTTGTAGCCACATAGCACAGACAGTTGTAAAAATTTTGAGTTTGTGCTTACAACTCAGAGTTATGAAAGTATTTTTTAAGAAACACAAGAAAGAAGAAAACAAGGGTAGAAGCAGTATACACTTTGGTTTGGCTAAGAAGCTGGTAGGAAGCAAACCTTTCGTAGCAGCAAAGCTGTCTCAGTGCCAGCACACAGTCCTTTTGCCACAGCTGTACAGGAGGAAGCTGCTCTGCCTGACAGCACCTCCCCTGCAGTGTCCTGCCAGCCTGGATTCTCAGTGACCCCATCTTTCTCTCCAGCATGGTGCTTTGCAGACCTGTTTTCTCCTTTGGTCAGATCTATGTGAGCAGTGGAGCGTGGTGCAAAGTCTCCCATGCCAACAGAATCTAAGCAAATCCTGAAGAAGGAATCAACACCCCTGCACCAAAAAGCTGCAGACCAGCTTATTAGTCCTAATTAGTCCAGCCTCAGAAACATGCTAACTAAGCCATCCTACTTTGATGATCAGCTCACATCTCCACACAGGTTTTGCTCTCCATTACATCAAACTACCAGGCTGGACCAGCATCAGTTTGATGCATCACGTTCTGCTGCACAATACAAATTGGTCCCATGGGCCCTGTCATGCAATAATCTTTTGTAGACATCATGTTAAGGGATAACAGGTTAATTGTTTCCTGGCTATTATAGAGAATAATGGCGCTGAACAACTTTCCTTAATCCCTTTTCACATTTTCATACAGCAACAGACAGAATGGGAGGAGGTGATGCCTAATAACAGTTCAAGTTTGAGACATATTTTTTTTTCATGGCAAGAAAAAAATTGCAGAAGTAGGCAACACAGCCCGTCAGATGAATGAATAAGACACTTGGTCTAGTTAAACAAATTCATTTTTTGCCTTTTCTGCCAAAACTGTTGCTAGCATAACTGCTGTGGCAGTAGGATACTCACCTGTATCTCTTAATTGACACTGTCACTTTAATACAAAATGGGGAAGCAGGAAAAAAAGCAGGAAAAAGACACTTACCATTTAGCCACAACATTGTCACTACAAATTTTCTTTACAAAAATGATCAAATTGTGTTGCAAAAACAGTTTGAACAGTTCATTCATACACAGCAATGATGCATTGAATATCCGCAACTAAATGTTTCCAATATCTCTCAACTTGCCCTCAAAATACTTCCCCAGCTAAATGAAAATGAAATGGAAAAACTTTGTTATTCATTACTCATATTCTTTAAATACTCTGTCAGCCAAAGGCAGCAAGAATTCCATAACAGATATTGTTGAAGAAGGTGGAAAGACTCCAGGACTTAAATTAAAGATTTATCCACAAGGGTAATGAGAGATACAGTAAAATTAGAACAGGAAGATACTAATAAATACAGGTAGAGAGAAAACTTCAGAGGGATCAATTGTTTCCTAAAAGGGATTTTTGGCATTCAGCATGGCCACTTCAGTGGTTCTCCCACTTTAGGTCACTGGTCAGTCCTTGGGGCAAGAGATTTTCCCTGCGAACTCACTTCCAGTCAACACATATACATACACGCTTACAGAATATTCTCTGCATCCCAATAGCTTTACACATGCACAATGGTTATGCCCTAAGGCTGGATATAAATAAATTGACAGTCTGGTTTCTCACTAATTCCATCAGTGAGCTCTCCCTCAGAATACTAATCGAAACCATTTGGACTCTCTGGAGGACAAACCAGGGAGATGAATGAACCATTTGGTGCCTGGTGTCTGCAGCCTTAATTTTAGCTTGAGCCAGCCCTGAAGGTTACTGTCCTTTCAACCTCTGTGAATGAAAATATAAAGACACCTGCTGGGGAACTGGCTATTTAGACAACTAGGACAGCAGGGAATAAGCCAGGTTTTCTCATGCCCCAGAGATCCCTAAGCAGCAGGTACAGCATGCAAAACAGATGAAGTGTAGGGGATGTGGATGGGAATTTGGGGCAAAACATTTCAAGAGGATTAAGTGAGCAGAAAAGGCTGAAGATGCAAGAAAAAAAAATTAGGCTAGCAAGAATTTCTAGAAGGAAAGATGAGAGGGACTGGAGTTAGACACAGAAGATAAAAGGACAGGAGAGATAAAAGGATGAGAAAGAAGGAAGGGCTGTTGAGGTCAATGGATGCTGATACAGAGGAAAGATAACAAGAAGAAAGCTAATGGAAACCTTGACCATCTTCACACCCTTGGAGAGGCGTGCCTTGCTCTGAATGTCTGTCCTTATTACATTTGGTACTCTGGCCACATGGTGAGGAGAAAAGGCCCTGCTCACTTTGAATCCCCTCACAAAACTTGAGCTGAGGTCAGCTGGTGTTTTGGCCAAGCAAACTTCAGCAGTACAAAAGCACAGAAGTGGTTATTATTTTAATCATTCAAATGGGCTCTTTCACTGTTACAGACATGTATATCAGAGGCAACACTGTTCAAGGAATGGAGTGAATGGGTAGATGAAATACCTGCTTCCCTCCAATCTGCTGGAGAAAGTGTCCTGAACAAACTGCTCGTAGTAGAACTGGGGATTTAACAAAAACTTGTTGCTAAGTTCTCCAGAAAAACAATTGTTTAGAATATGAATTATCCAGATCTACTGCAGAGAAAGGTTTTCTCCTCCTTTCCACTGACAAATCATTTGTCTGACATTTCCATCTCCATACCTTTCCCTCACAGTATTCTACAGCTATTTCCCTTCTCCCTTTTCTCTTTCCTCAATTTCTCCTCCTACTCTAATCCTCCCTTCCTTAATCAGCTTCCACAAATGACTCAGTACATGACAAGTTTATCATGTTTTGGAAGAACCAAATTATATTAATCTTGCACCTGAGCTTGCTACTTTCTTTGACCCCTCCACCCCACACACTGCTACCACATGTTTTATGCCAGCACTTTGCAAACTACACAGAGTTGCAGGGCTGGATTTGACTTCCCACCTCCTCAAAGACTGCACACACACACACACACACACACACACACAGATACTAGTTGGACAGGGCATTCTTCCATTACCACTGGATGCTCTCAAACCTGCTCTGCATTGGTGTTCTGAGACCGAAGGTGGGCACCACAAAGCTCAGATTTGCAAGACTGCTTCTTGAATATCACAATACCTTTATTTTCTTTTTTTTATGTGGGCCATAATAGTGAAGGGTGGTCGTGTTGGGAACAAAAAGAGAAAGAGGAATGAGGGTATTTTCCCCCTACGCAGACAAACCATGTAGGCAGATGCTATTCTTTGCAGAGTTCTTGCTTTTCAATAAAATTGAATGGTACATTGGTTTTCTGTCTCATTCATTACCATGTGACACACTAGGGACCTATTTTTAGGCCCTGGATGGACCTGGACTAGCAACAACAGTTTATCCCTCTCTTTGGAGACACTGAGCAATCTTTTGCCTTATCCCACAGTATCTTTTCAGATAGAACTGAAGAGGCTGAATGAATGATATACCAGGCCAGAACTGTGCGCTTTGGATGAATTTTCGCTGTTTCACAGTGACAGGATCAGGAGAATCTCGAGTTCCAATCTGAGGGCTGCAGACAGTTTTGGGGAGGAGGAGCCTTCCTACACCATCAGATGAAGAATCTCTTGGAAGTGACAGTTCAGAGAGCAAGCTCTTGACAGTAGAACTAACAAAAACCATAGGCAATACCATTGTTTTAAATAATAACAACACACACACAGAGCATGCTAATTCCTAAAGGAAAACAAAATACTGCTCCAGGATACTTAAGACACCCACTTGACAGACAGGAGACAGAACTAGGGAACTGTTCAATGTAGAAATATTCAATGTAGGAATTCCAGGGCAGTACTAGAACAGAAAGCAATTACCTTGTATTGTTTATTCAAGAAAGCATCTTTCTTCCCCATGTTCCCAGTATTTGCAACAGGTTAACCCATATCACCCCATCTGATGGTGCCTTGAAAATTCATCAGTAGCCTATTCCTTACTTTCTCTCATATAAATACTTTTTCCTGCTATCTGGACACTGTGGAACCTGGGACAAGACACAGGCAGGTTATAGCCTAAAGTATGTCTCAGAATCTGTGTCAAATGAGTTAGCTCTTAAAAGGAAGAAGCTGAAATTTTGCAAGTCCTCAATTGGTGGCCTAATCCCTGGAATACTTTTCTCCCCCTCTTGTTCCACTTAGAAGTTTGCTTGTATAAACAACTTCAGTGCACAGAAAAGTCAGCAGACTCTTGGCCCACCCAAACCTTATCTTCAGCTATGAATTTACCCAGTTTGGCCATGTTTCACCATAGGTATAAAATAATTTTCTAATCCTGGCTAGTGATCATCCCATGCCTTGGAAAAAGTAATTTATGATATTTATTCTGGCTAATGTAAATGCAGATGCTACTCAAAGAATCTAACCCACTTTAAAAATTCTTAGTAATGTATTTGTCTTCATAGTGCCATCAAAAATGGGGATCCCCAGGTTAATTATGTGTTACATAAAGAATCAATTGCTGCATCTTAATTTCATGAAATGGTGACACATCTTTGCATTATATTACACAACACTTTGTTATTTTTCTGCATGGCTTTGAAGAATTTAAATTAGCAAGTACCAGCTATTCTTCCCATCAGAGAAGGGCTGAAAATATGTATTGACCAAAATGACACAACAAAGCTGGTATGCTTTAATTCCCCATTCAAAATGAGACCCCAGGATCATGGTACCTCTCACTTTTGCACCAACACAGGAACTGAGGCATTGGAATAGATTTAGCGAGAAGCCGACACAGCATGACTCAGACATCACCTCTGTTGCTCCAGCCCGATTCCACTCTGCTCCACATTATCTCCATATCTCTCTGCTCCCACACCAGTGTATCCTGGAGACCAGTAAAGCAATGAAACTGTGTCTTGGCCTGGCAGCAGTGTCACATAGAGGAGAACCCAGTGGGGTGGGTTCTGCTCTCTGCTAAGCTGCCTTCAAAGATCCCCAGCACTGCAAAGCCTCCCCCCCAGCCCAGTGCTTAGTGCTCCTGCCACACACTGCTGTGCTCTCTGCACTGTAGTGCTTTATTCCTTCCCTTTATAATTCAGTAGCTCCACTATCCCTAATGCTTTCCCCGTATTGAAGCTGTCTTCCAGGCCGCTAAACACTTTCATCTGCTCCCTCTAGGCCTTGTATATCACTGCTTTGTTTCTCACAAAGAAATGACCCATAACACACACAGTACTCCACAGGAGGTATTACCATTCACGTCTACAGGGATATCTTCCAAGTCTACCTCTTTCTTCACACATGCAGTCATCTTATTCACTCTTTTTCTTTATTGCTGCTGCTGCACATGGCACAGGCATCCTTATCAAGCTCTTTGTAATAGCTACTTATGTTTTCCTGAATGGTTAGAGCTAATTCAGAGCCCAGTCATGTGTCTGAATGCTTTAAACTATTCCTTCAAACATGTTGCAGCCTGCCACTACTTATGTTGTATCTTCCATTCTAGTCACAATCTTTCAGCCCTCCTTCCCACTGTATAATTTGTATCAGCTGCTAGCAGCAAATCTTATTAACTTACTGTTCCCCTTGCCTTCCAGTCATTAAAATTATAAATATTGACCATCACCTAGTCACAGAGTGGTAGCTGGAGTCACCTCACCAGCAATTTCTTTCCATCCAAATGTTGCCTTATGTATTCTACCCACTTTCCCCAGCCTTTTAACTAGGCTTTGACTACAGAAACAGTCCTTTTTGCTTCTCCCTCCGTAACTCCTAAAATTTGTGGATGCCTTTTTATGTAGAAGGCTCTCTTCTCATCAGCACTGACTCATCTGAGATGCCCACTAATACAGTTCTGCATGAAAATTAGCCAAGATTCACCCTTGAAAGCCATGGGTGAAAATTTTGTCCTCTCCCATACCTCTTAACAAAAGAGAATTCTTATTATCAAGGCACTATTAATACTCTCAATCACTAGGTTTCCTTATCTCTGTGTTACTCCAATTCCTGCAGTTCTTTTACTGGTGGTTCTGTCATGCCACCGAGTAAATTTTTAAATTTAAGGAATAATAATAATAATGGTTATTTACCCCATTAAACCTGTTTTAGACAGTCAATTATAGAGTTTATGAGCCAGTTTTAACGATTTCTTTGTAGTGGTTCAAATTCTTAATTTCCTTACAACTCATACAGAAACAAAACCTGGAATTCACCTGATTCTGTAAGTTAGAACCTGAGCCAAAGATCAAATAACACAGTAGACAACATGCAAGCATTGTTTTGTGTACAAACCAGCCAGTGTTCCCACAGCATCTTGCTTGGTTCCCATCCTGGTTGCCTACCAGCTCTGCCAAGGTACTTGTGGCTCCAGAATGCATCCAAATCTCAGGCTACACAAATACTTATTATTCCAGTCCAGAGATTCACATATTATTTTCCACAGCTTTTTGATCATGCCTTGAAGCATGCTTCTTTCTTCCAAGTCTCAGTCTGCTCTCCACAAAATCCCTCATATCCTTCTGCCAATGGCCTCAGAGCAAAGCTTCCACCTGGAAGTGGCTTTCCTGCCCAGACCACATCACATGCCACATGACAGCTTCCATGGTGGAATAACTATGTGCACATGTTCAGAAGAGATTATCTGAGGCCCTGTGTGTTGGTCTCCTTAAAAACTTACTTTAAATAGGTCCTCACATAGATCCCAAAAGGTGAGAGTTAAGAATACAGACCAATCCACAGCTCTGCACCTTCCTCTCCCATTTCAGTTTTCATTACTGTAGCCTTTCATGAGTTCTATATCCATCCCTTTATTCTGATACAACTCAAGAGCTACCTGAGACTTTTTTCCCTAAATTATAAATGGCACCCCTAGGCTAATTTCTTTTTTCCATATCACAAATTCTCTTTGGTCATCTTCAGCAAATACCATCAAAAGCTGGCCTTCCCACCTATCCCTCCCTACAACCTCAGTATCAGTGACAGGAAGCAACTATGATTCCACAATTTATTGTATTAGCACTTCTAAAACAACAAAGGAGTCATTGATTTTCCAAGCCAAAGGCACATGGGAAAGCACAAAAAGCATCTCTGCCCGGCTCAGATCAGAGAGGAAAGAGACACTGCAGAGGAGAGGGCTTCCCCCAGCCTGGTGTCTGCTCCCTTTGAAGAAGGAGGATGGAAGTACAAGGAGCTCAACTGGCTGTTTTATTACGTGTCAGCATAATCATTCTGACACAGGACCCTGCTTGCTGCTTGTCACATTTAACAGAAAAATGGACAATAACAGTGAAAATATGACCCTTTTTTCCTCTTTCTTCCTTTTGAATACTCTATACTAGTTACCTGGAGAATGGCTGATAACATTGGGGATAATTCAGGCAAAAATACTGCAGACCCTCTTTGATGTCTGCTCTGATTTAATATAGGTTCACAAAATGAATGTGTGACACAGTAATACCATACAAAGTTACAGAAGATATGAGAAAGCTGTGTCAAAGGGAAATTTTACCAGACAGTTCAAGGGCAAGTCACTAATCATTTCATTCTGACTCTGGGTTAGGAAGGACATCCTGCGATGAGTCCCAGGAATGTGATCTCCACAGTCAGAAATCAAACATCAGGAAGGTCCTTTCAGGTGAAACAATGCCATTGACTGCTAACAAGGGTTTGCAGGCCTGCAGAGTCCAAGGACTCATTTTATTGCAGCCACATGTCCAGAGGTACAAAGTAAACTGACAGCCGCTATGATGTCTGATGGATATTTATACCTTAAATTTTATTGGAAAAATTATTACTAAAAGGAAAGCAAAAGTGGAGGTTGAAACCAAAGCCTCTACTTTATTACAGGAGACAGGAACCTGTTTTGCTTGTCCATGAGGAACTGAACAGGAGCATGCAGATAATTTTAGCCATTTGGACATATGTACCAAGGAGTAGCATCAGTTAGACCTGGCAGTTGAACATAGACTTTTAAAAACCACCTATAAGCCTTTTCCCCACTGTATAATCCCACCAGCACAGGCTCAGTTTAACACCTGCACACACTGTGTGTTAGGAAAGAGAGAAATCAGGTCATTGAAAATTGTGATGGACAGACTGAAAAAGGGAGAGAAGATCGGAGAGAAGGAGCTATGATGAGGGGGAGGCAGTTACCTCAAGCAAGTGGCATAACTGATGTGATTTACACTAAAACAGTTTACATTGCCACTTGATGTGCTCTGGACAGCCCCACGTTGGCTTTTTCCGAGATGGAGACCAGCAGAAAGCAAAGGCATGGCAGCTGACAAATGCTTCACCTCACAGAGCACCAGGTGAGAAGCACACAGAACTTGTAAGATAAACTACAAATCTGAGTCTTTGAAAATCTACTGACTGTTCACAGCAAAGCAGATGAACCTTTTTCAGCAGAGGAGATGCTGACTTCAGATTACAGGCTTCCAGGATTTCTCATCTTGCAGCTGTACTACCTGAGAAAATTTGCATAAGAACAAGCTGCCTTTTTCTTAGGAGTCCTTTTATGATTTCTACTGAAAATGATAATCCTCTGTTTGTGACATTGCAATCATTTCTACTACAATCAAGTATCCTGTCCAAAAGGAGGATTATTGCTTCAGTTTGGAAGTATATGGACTTTCAGAACAACAAAGGAGCCAGTTTCCAAGAAAATGACCTTGGTAATAGAGAACAAAGAAGACAAAGATATAAAAACAACACTACATGTGATCAGATCCGCCTTTTCCAAGAGACATCTAAAGCCCTTCAAGTTCATAAAAACTGATGTTTCCTATAGATGTTTGTACAATGGAGATGGAAAAAGCAGCGACAGACATGTCTCTTTACTTTGCCACTCCAACATTAGCTCAGATTTTTCCTTTGACAAGCTATCAGTGTTTTTAAACTAAACATCAGAGACACATATATAGAAAACCCACTGCAGTGCTCAACTCCATCCTTTTAGCAGTGTCCTGTGAGGAGGAACATCACTGCACATGGTGCTGAATGTCAGAAAACTCACTTAAGCCTGTGCCTCTGACAGCTGCTCTGAAATACAAAGAAGAAACAGTTAAAAAAGGGAGGGGGGAAAGCCTTTGTTTTTCTGCCTTTTTTTTTTTTTTTTCAAGAACATAATTTAGCACGACTTTCCACAGAACAATTTGCATGGGATTACCCACAATGCACCACATTGTGGTAATACATTTCAACCTCTGATGCATATTAGACTGACAGTCTTAAGAATCTGCTAAAGGAAAAATAAATGATACAGGAAAATGATGATGTAAGACAGGACAGTAAACATTCCACACTTGTGTAATCTGCCAAAATTCAGTCTAAAATTGGCCTAAGAAAGAGAACAAGAGTATTGTGCACTCAAAACAGCTTTAGGGAATGTTCCCAACTCAAGCAGAAAACAACACCTGACTGAAACATGGATGTAATCACAAAGGAATGGAAAGTACAACAAACCAGAACTAAGAGCTGAACAGGAGACAAGGAGAGATTTTCTTAATTTCTTTGATTTCCCACTGGGTAGCAACCTGGAGGGAATATTCCCTCTTGTTCATCCAAGGATAGTTCAGTTCACTGCACTTCACAACACACATTCGCTCACTCTGCCTTCTGCTTCTCTCCAAGCCCTGCTGAACCTCCTGCTGCTGCTGGTAGTGATCCCTAACAGATCTGGACAGACTCTGTGTCCAAAACCAGCCATACTGAAATACTGAGCCTCAGGGGTATATGGTCACAGAATCCAAACTACCAACACTTCCTTCCTGCAGTCACAGATGGCTACTCAGCCCTTCAGCAGGTTTCAGCCAGGGAACAAAGACTTCCTAACATTTTCTAGCATTGGTCTTGCACTTTCCCATAGGAAATAGCCACAGGAAAAGGGTATCAAATATCAACTCTCCCCTTCAGTGAATTCTACACACCGTTTTCCTAGTAATTGACGTAATCAGCTATCACTCTTCAAATCCCTAACTGAGGGATAAGTCTTTTTTTGTATCCAATGGAGAGTCATTTAACTGACCAGGGAACTTTTCTGCAAAGCCCTCAGACAAGCAAGGGCAAAAGATGTCAAGGAGGAAACAAGTCACAGGGATGATTGCGGGGAAGGGATATGGGAAGAGGCAGAATTTTCCAGTAACATCTTTTCATTATTTCTCACCAAACTAAGTCACAGAAAAATGAACAAAATAAGGGATGAGGCAAATTATATTTGCTGAAGAGGAGTTATAGAGATTACTGTATTAATTAATCAAGACAACGATGTCAGCAAGGTTCTGACCTTTATTCCTGCCCTAGTAACAACTTTGTCCCTAGTGACACTCAACTTGCATGCTAAAGTCATTTAGATACATCCCTCAATTAATCGCAGGATACCCTCTGGGAGATAGGAGAGCAGCACTGCAGACTGCAAGCAGGGATGCTGAATCAGAGGAGGAGTAACCTAGTCAAAGGCACCTCGTCAAGGGCATTGGCAGAGCTAGGGAGAGGGCCCACAGTTCTCTGCTCTCACACTTCACCTCTCACTGATAGGAACAAAACTGTTTGAAGCTATTAATCTGGAATTCTGCCATACTTTAATTTTTTAAGAAAAACAAGATCAGAGACTAACAAGAAAAAAAATTAAGATTCAAAAAACCCCACACCAAAACCACAGAAGAGCGTCTGATTTAAAACGATCTTTTATCTCTTTCGTAATAGAACAACAGCAATACATGAAAGAGACCAAGTGACAGATAGCTGCTGAGACCAGGACAGCAGGCAGGTTCTTCAGTCACCCCCTGCTTCTCCCCTTTCTGCTCAGACTAAGTCCTTCCCTCAGGCAGATTAGTTGCCCACCCCCATACTCAGTGTAGCCTGGATTCCTTTGCTTACTGTCTGTCACACATAAGGTTCACTCAGCTTCCTGAGGGCCAGCCTAAGGACAGAAGATCCAGCAAAACTCTGAGCCCCAGTCACTCTAACAGAGTCTCTACAGGTTGGGCTCTTGGTTGAATCTGACTATCCTCCACAGGCCTGGCCTGCTCACCTTGTTCAGGAGATGTGAGACAGAGTCTTGGTTGGCAAGGAGAGACGTCTAGAATTAACTCAATTTCTCCCATTGCTATCACTGCCCTTAAGCCTCTCCTCAGTACAGGATCTAAACTGTCTCAACTCCAGATGAGCAACAGTGCAGAAGCTGAAGCTTGGACAGGAAAAATTGGTCCTTCAACACATCTATCACTAGCTGAGCTGAACCTGCCTTCACATTCAGTCTTGATGATGGAGAAAGTTCAGGCAAGGTGGTGTGTAATGATGATGGAGACTAGACTGGCACATACTCAGTTTTGTTCCACACTCCTCAAACCACAGCTAGATTATGACTAACTTCACTGCATTATGTTACACTCACTTGTCTGGCACCTTCTTGTCCATAAGTAGCCAACACATATCACCTCTCAACCATCACATTTGAAATTGGTCAAAAAACCTTCCAGTACAAAGAATCCTTTAATTTTAGGCACTAAATTAATTCTCGTTAAAGCCAACAGGGTTACCTCATTTTAGAATCCATCTACAAAAATAGATTTCCTTTCCTCTTCCTTAGCTATTGTTGGCAAACATTAGTAATAGTGAGAGAAGCTATTTTTGGACTTTTATTGGCAAGTCTTATGTTCAGACACTAAAGGAAGTAATTGGCTGACAGTGGAAAAAAGCAATAGACATTGCTTTCAAGAAATACCATTTTCTGCCAAGCTCTTTATGCACATTTCTCTGGGGGGAAAAAAAGAAAAAAAAACACAACAAAAAAATCCACCACCAAACTCCAAAACAACAGAAACCCAAGATGTTTTATTAACTGCTACTAATAGGGATGGATCTGTGAGAACAAGTGAGAAAATAGGGCACGCATGGAAAATTCTCTCAGACTGACAATCGCAGATGCAGAAGGACACATTTCTAAGACACAGGTACCATAATTAATGAAACCATTCACAACTACACAATGAAAATCTTATTCATCATATACAGACACACCAGAGCACATTTGCATACTTCAAGGTTCAACATGTTTTGAACTAGTTCGCTCACATACATGCACCCACTTTCAGTCATAGCCTTTCACTGAGACAGCTCCAGGTTTGCACTCACAAATGTTAAGTGCACAGAAATACCCCACCAGTACAAACACCTCAGGTGATTCAAGAAAGTACAGGCAGAAAGCTAAATAGAAGCACACAGAAATTCATATCTATTTCTCTTGTAAATCGTGCACACAATCTTCACTCATTTATTAAGTCCCTGCTAATAATTTCTAGTAATTAGTGTTAAAATAGAAAAACACAATAATGCAGATCTTGATCCTTTACCAAGTGAATTAATTACACCCAGCAACACCTGTCACCCCCAATACAGACAAAGGGATAGCATAGACATGTTTTTCTATTTCCCAGATGTTTACTTCAGTGTAATTGGGATTTATTCATCAATAAGGAAAAATTCATCAACTAAGAAACAATACAATAAAAATGACTAAATGGAAACATAAAAATTAAGCCCTTTCCCACAAAGTCAAGTACTATTACCCATCACAGTACTATTACCCAGACTCTTTCAGACTCCTAATGAAAATCAAAAATGATTGACGAATGATTTGGGAAAAATATACCCTGTTCTTTTTCAGTTCCTTGTCTGGGTGTGGAGACAGTACATTTGTCAGCAAGCAACAGATTGCACAGGTTACAGTCATGCATAATCATAAACTCGTGTTGTGCTGTGTCTCAGTGCCACTAACCTTCCTCTGCATCCAAAACTCAATAAGGATTACATGTAATTAGTGAAGACAAAGTCTTTATTCAGTCCCTACATGTTCTTGTGTCGGGTTAGCAAGAGCTGTGGGTACAGCTATTCACAGGGACAAATCATTCACTTACAGGCAAACTTAAGCTCACAGAGGCAGATTACAGGAGTTATATGTTGAGTTAGTCTCTCCATGTACACTTCTGCTGATTTTCCCTCCAAATGTAAAGTAAATTCTATACAATACCTATATATTGAGAATGAGACTTCTATATATAACAAACAGTTTTGCACTGCTGCACAAAAAAAAAAAAAAA
>VXBX01002109.1:431109-469426 GCA_013400415.1 Scytalopus superciliaris
GGCCATGGAAGAAAAAGATCTTATAGCTTTATATTTTTATTTTTTTTCTCTTTTCCTTTTAAGTTCAAGCACATATACATAAATGAAATGTATTTTGGGATTATGCCAAGCCTCAGTAGTATTGACACAGAAATATTATTGGCAAAACATTTCTGGTTGTCTTGGGAGCATTCTGGCTGTCTTAAGGAGAAGGCTTTCAATTACTTACTCTTCCTTTTTGGAAGTTCTTTAAGGTTTAGATTCTGGGTGAGGAGTTATGAGAGCTCACATTTAATTCAGTTTATCATAGCTGTACACTCTCAAATGAAATCAGTGGAACTGACTGGAAAGAGAAGGATATTTAATGAAGCACCTTGGGGGTTGAAATATCTGTTATTCAATGTTCATGAAATAAGCTTCTCTTCAGAATTTTGCACTCCCTTATTTCAACCAGTCAGAGATCTCCAGCAAAGCCAGACTGACCTTAAATGCCATCTGGACTGTATTTATGTATTCTGAGCAGGCCTAGAAGAGCCACGTATTTCTCATTCTTGGGCTGTATGAGTAGATAATAAGCCAAATCTGTACCACAATAATTTGATCTCTCTTCAGGCTGTCCCTCTTTTAATTCACATGAATTCATAAATCTACCTGAACTTTTTCTTTCCCAGAGAGGGTCATAGAAGTTTATTCCAAGACGACATGAAAAATCCTGATAAGGTTTCTCCTTTCTAGCAATGAACTCACATAAGATCCCACTCATGCTACACCAGTCAACAACACAGAGTCAACAGTACATTCACTAAAATGTTATCTCAATACACTTCTAGCAAGTGCCTGCCTTTGTAATTAGTACCAAAGGCATGATCAAGTCACCATTTACATGTATATGGGGTATTGAGTGTCTCTGTATCAGAAAGTTGAGGACACAAATAGGATCTGACTCCACGCACCCAGTTGAAATAGTCTTGCTTTTTCTGTACTCCTCTACCACAAAA
The DNA here is from genome assembly GCA_013400415.1 of Scytalopus superciliaris. Classification (NCBI taxonomy): domain Eukaryota; kingdom Metazoa; phylum Chordata; class Aves; order Passeriformes; family Rhinocryptidae; genus Scytalopus; species Scytalopus superciliaris. The sequence goes on from VXBX01002109.1 coordinate 432,087, forward strand.
TTCATCCATATCATCTTAATTACCAAAATGTTTATACTGAGAAAGACATTTCTGAAGAGCTGTAGAAGATTCTAAGGAAAGGCAAGAAGAGTTAAGAATGATATGGGGGGTTCTTTCAACCTTTTGATAAACACTGAACAAGCAGTAAGGAGAAAACACTACAAGGGGTAAGCCATTTCCCCTTGCTCTGCAATGCAGCAGGTAACATCAGCTCAAAGAAGCAGTCCCGACAGGCACTGCCTGTGCTGGTTTGCTCTCCCCCACCTTAGTGCTCCTCATGTCCATAAGGTGTCATTGAACAGGACTGAACAGCATAAGGAGGCTGCCCTACCTTTCTGGTCCAATCCTGAATGGAAGGAGTGGTGGGACAGAACCTCAGCAGGCATTCATCTCCCCTGCTGTTCTGTGGGCTGCCACAGGCAAGCAACGACGCACAAATGCCAGTGTTGTGAGCATGCAGTCCGTCTGCAGGCTCCACTGCAATCCTATGCTCCACACACCTCCACTCCAATTAGTTACAAATGTAAAGGAGCTGAAAGACAGATTTCCCCTCAGCTTTGAATTTGCTAAAAGGTCACAAAGGAAATGTGGCTTTTTTTTCCTGTGAACAAAGATATCAGAAGCTAATGAAATCTGAATTCCATCGTTGCTGAATGTGTTCTCTTTTCAGTTTTCTTTTAGAAGTGAACTCCTTTTCCCTTCACAGGCTACTAAAGACTCCCACATGTGCTATGGCAAGGAAGATTTAGGAGGAAGGCTGAGGGTTATGCACCCAACTGTGGTGGTGTCACATGACAACAAAATGCCAGAGTTCATCATAATTTTATCTGCACTTTGCCCAATATCAACCCCACAGGGAGCAACCATGTGTTATTACGCATAGACAAGATACACACGTATATATTTAGAATTATAGAATCATTCAGGTTGGAAAAGACCTCCAAGATCCTAGAGTCTAACCTTTAAGTTGGACTCAAGCAATACTGATAACAACGACATATATGTTCTGCCTGTAAGCAGTGACAGATGCACACTCATGCATACAACCTTGTGCACTTCTTTCAAGCACTAAGTACAAACACATCCCTATTGTGCATACAATCAGCTACAGCATTTACAAATGCACGTGAAAATCAATCATGTAAATCCTGTTACTCAGCCATGCTAACAGGCCCCTACAAATGTGCATCTTCATGTCTGTACCCAAACACCCCCCCCTTTCCTGACCCCCACCTCTAGGAATGCAAGAGGTCTAGGAATCAATAACCATTTATAGCCCTTCAATCCAGCACTGTCAACTTTGTTCTCCCCTGTTTGCAGTGACAGACAAGCAGACTAAAGATGTGGGACATCAGCATGCAGAGGAGGAGTGGTGGGTACTGTGTCAGCATAAGAAGCAGGTAAAAGCTGTTGAAGCCAGTAGAGGTTGTTCTTGCCTCCTGCAAGCAACTGAGCAGAGGTGCCACTGCCCCAGAAACCTCCAGCTTTATTTCCAGGACATCAGTGCAACCAGACAGAACAGAACAGGGAAATAACCACAGGCCATTTTCCTGAAATAATATGACTGTATATGAAAAGATTCAGAAATAATCCCATTTTTACCTGTTATGAAATCTTAAGCAATGACCTTGCTGACATAAAGATGTGCTACCTGATCAATATCATACCAAAATGATTTGATAGTGTATCCTACAGAGGATGTATCCTACAGAGGAGACAGCACGAAACTAAACACACTGCAGGCACAGCATGCTGCCTTTAGAACTGTCAGGATGCTTTGCTGACCTTTTAAAGTGAATGAGCATGCAAATGCAGTGCACCTGAGAGCAGTCAATACCTGTGCCAATGGATTTCTACCAACTTTGCAGCATCCATAATAACCAAAAAGCTGTCAGTATTCCCAGAGTCTGACGTGAGCTCTAATCCTCTGTCACAGCCCACAGCCTCACCTGCACAACCAGCATATGGACATCCCAATGCTACTCAATCTGAGCCCACAACTCAACCTTCTCGCAACCCTGAGTTTCTCATTGTATCTATATTCAGAGATCTCACTTCTGTATTACAAACAAATCCTATTATGCCTGAATCTCTCCTGGGCAGAGACTTGAATTAATATAAATATAATTATGGTTGCTTAATAAATGTAAGATGTCTGCCGATCTATCTCATTAAATTAACCACAAGAGTGAATTTTGCATTAGTCCTGACAAGGCCTATTTTCAAAGTGACATCTATTACCAGACTCCATACTTCAGGGTACACAAATCAAAGGATTTGATGAGTATCTGTAAGGACTAAATGTGTGAAACCACAGAAGCAGTTTCAGTAGCTTGCTGCAGGTATCCAATCTGTGCAACACGTTTACCTAGAGCCGATCAATCAGATCAGAAAGTCAAATAATTTCTATGTATGTGTGGGGTAGCAGGGCTGTTCCTGACCCAGAAAGAGCTTCAAAGCTTTGACCCCTGGAAGCCCTTCCAATCACTGAACATACTGGCTTGATCAGAAAAGTGACCTTTCTGTCACTCTTTCAGAGCCAGCCTGAGCTCCACTTTCAGATCCCATTTATTTCATTCTCCCTCACTGGAAGAGACAAAAGGGCTGCTCTTAAAAGGTCATTGCAAAATTGGTGTCCAGCTGCCTACTGCAAAATCCATATGGGCCATCAGACTGCAGGGAACACAGAGCCCATCACACAACACGTTCACAGCTTTCATCTTTGGTGGAAAAGTTCCTTCTAGTAGCACAGGCTACAGTGTTGACTTCAGCTGCCAGGTCACCTGAGTGCAGTACAGCTGAAGGTTGTGAGCAGGTTACCAAGTAATTCAGGCTTGTTTGTTTATATTGTATTATAGGGTTGTCTCACTTTTTCCCCATCACTGCCAGCCAATGAGGCATACATGCTCTGGGCCATCGTGACATGGTTATGCAGCCCTTCTCTCTAACTCAGACAACAGCCAGATCCAAGCCCATTACTTCTCAAGGCCAGAAAGAGAAGTATGAGAAAGGCAGTTAAAATAGAATTGAAAGTATAAAATGATGGAAAAAGAGATGGGTAAAGTAAGTACTTTCAGAAGTGCATATTCCTACTCTACTGTTTTCATGTACAGATAGCATTTCAAACCAAATCGCCTTCTCACTCAGCTTTCAATTATGTTGCAGGATAAAATCATTTTATCAATGGCCAACTACCCCTCCAAATCAGAACAAGTCTCAGCTCTTCCAATCTATTGATCAATATCTTTTAAAGTAATGACTAGGGGAAGAAAAAAAGAAAGGAAAAAAAAAAAAAAGTACCTACCACCAAATGCAAACTCCCATTCTGGATCCTGTGGCAAAAGCAAATCCATATATTTGTTCTAAACTATTTTTTATAAAATAAGTTATCTCCAGCAGGACTAAGCTACTGTAAACTGAACAAAAAAAAAAAAATCTTGACTTTTTTTTAGCCCTGGCTGTATAGCTGTACTTCTCCCCCAAACTCATTTACAGTATCTTTTTCAAACTTATCACAAATCATCTTTCTCACTGTTGTTTTTCACAAATCTCTGATTCAATTTCAGTGTGGAATTCAGTCATTATTTCCAGCAGTCCCAAAGGAAGCTTTCTGCTTTATTCATAAAGCTAAGAGGAGGTAGGAATTAGGAAGAGATTTGGTGAGAAATGTTTTGAGAAAGTTGTCTTATTTAAGACAAAACTTCTATGTGAGAGTATAACCGGTTACAGGTGACCTTTTCTCTGGAAAAGCTGCTCAGCCTTTGGTTGACATTTTTGATCAGAGTCCACAAGAAAGACATCCCTGCAAGTTGAGCTCCCTTCTTCCCTATCAGGGTACAGGGACTGTTGCATTTTAGGTGAGTACCATTGGTACTAAGTTGTGCATTTAAGTCTCTTCCACTCAAGGAATATCTCATTACTTGCATAAAACATAGCTCCTACATGAGAAGTAGGGGTGAGTTCAACAGAGAACCTTCTAGTGATCTAAATCCTTGCTTTGAAGCTGGAAGACTGAAATCTGACTTTTCGTCAGCCAAAAGAGGGTAATGACCTATTCTGTGATAAGCTGTTTTAAATTTTTACATTTTAAAAGTCTGTTTTTTCACCCTAGTGCAAAATGGGAACATTGGCTGAAAATATCAGAAGATTTCAATGACAACACCTGCTTTCCACAATTATATATTGATATTTTTAGCTCCTGTGGCAAAATGTGCTGACGATGTGTTGACGATGGTGATGATGACGACAACAGAAAAAGAGGCAAAGCATCTTCAGAGATGTAAGTAAGTCCCAGTATCTGCCTAAGACTTTGAGCTCTTCAAAGCCCGTCCCAAAAGCAAAAATGTTGGACTAGGACTATGTGTGGAGTTAACAGGGTAGATTTACCATTTCAGGGACAGCAGGAACAAACTGAATAGCTATGTCTTATGGGTGCCAATCCATGTTAGATAGAACAGGTCCTGAAAAGGAACAGGTTGTTTGCTTTACACTTAGTCCAGTGACCTAATAAATCCCAGAGGAAGAAGTGATAAGGGCAAAAATAATCAGTGTTTAGCATCATCACTATGGAGAACATCCAGACAAGACGAGGCCATAATAACATGATTATGAGTGGAAAAGAAATACCTCTAACAAATTAAAGGCACTAATTTAATAAATAAGTCTGTTTAACAATCTTATCAATGCAATAATTTCTCTAGTATTGCTCTAGAGTTTGTTTTCTGGTGATGTTTTCAAATATTTTCTTACTGTTCTAAATACCGACTGCCATGAATTTTAACTTTTTGACTGCTTACGTGTATTTCCTACATTACAATGGCTGGAATGGTTTTCCCTGTTTTCTTTGTTCAACAATAAATCTACACATTCTTGTTCCTCTAAAGATTATTTTCATGAGCCACAATCAGGGAAATTACCTCTACTGGTGTTTATTCATTACATTCAGAAATATTAGTAAACAGTTAGTGCTAAAAAACAAGAAACTGAGACTGCAATAACCAAAATCTATCCTACTATGATCAATCATGTAGATTTTTCATCAGTAAGTGCACTCACTGTCCTCTACATTCTTATTGCTTTTTCTTTGCTATTAAACCAGCATACTTTTTAACCAAATATGTCCTCAATCTTGATTAGAGAATTATGCTTTTTTGGATATGTAACAAACCCCTTTTTTAAAAAGGGGAGTTTTTTGGTGATGGGTTTTGGGTTTTTTGGTTTTTTTTTGTTGATTGTTTTTGTTTGTTTGGTTTTTGGTTTTTTTTTTTTTTTTTTTTTTTTTTTAGATTAGATAATTNTTGGTTTTTTTTTTTTTTTTTTTTTTTTTTTTTTTTTTTTTTTGTTTCGTTTTTTTTGTTGGTGGTGGTGGTTTTTTTCCCCCCTTCTTGTGATCTGCTTTACCTCTAATATTTCTTCAACTCAGGAAAATCACCCTTATTCAGGAAAAAATATAGAGGAAAGCATGTTAATAGGAGCACAGTCTTCTGCCCATATTAAATGTAATTGGGTCACGATCACGGGTGTCTCGGTAACCACAAACTTCCACAAGAAAGATTAATTCATCCTTTCCTGTTACAGCGTAGTCCAAAATAGAGCTACAGTGGATACTACATCTTTTGTGTTAGAACGTAGTCATCTGTCATGTTTGGAATCTTTAGTAACATTTACGGCTGCCATATGAAATCTCAAGTATATCTCACCCAAACTGAAATCCAGGGCTACACATTTACTTTTATGTATGGAATACAAGTACCTATAAGGTAGCTTATGCCATTTTCTAGTTTGATTCAGTGTGCCAAGCAGGCTCATTTCCTAGACTTTGCCATGCTGCCTGCAATGTGTAGACCTGAATTATCAGTAAATGAAGATGTAACACACTGCTATTCCCCTCATCCCAGCCAGATATGCCTATTACCCTTTCTGTCCTCCCCAAGCAGTGAATAGACCAGTAGCTGGAGACTTCTAAATTCACAAAGTAAGATTCCAAAGTTCTCCTCTCAGATTTCAGTACAGCCACTTAAATTACACTTTGTCAGCAGGATTATCTTTCAATTAGTCTTCCTTATTACTCAAGTCTATGTCGACATTTGAGAAATTATTTTGCCTGCAGTTTTTTCCCTACACGGGTTCAATTTCTTTATGACAAGGTGTTTGATTTTGAACTGCCTTTGTAGAGCTTGCCCCACCAGGCACTTCCCACTTCATGAAAGATTAGTTCTCTTTCTCTGAAGGACAAGGGCCCTTCATTCGTGTGATCTCTGTGAGCACTGGAATATGGCTCACTTCTCCAAAAAAAAAAGATGTTCTGCTTCATATCAGTTTATGAAATCCATAGTTATCTTTCCTTCCGTCTTTGATTTACAGCTTTAAAAAACTTTCTGATAAAAACACCAAGATTTTTGTCTTTCTTTTTCATCAAGAGCCTTGAAGGATTCTACGATATACCACCCTACATATTTCTCTGCCATCTGTTCCCAAAATGCATCATCCAAACGTGCCTTTGCATCTCATACTTCTGGTCTAGGCAGACAATTCACTGCCACATTACGTCTGTGTTAACTCCTCTGCCCACTTTTCCTAAGTGAGCTTCACTTATGACAACTTACTGGGTTGCAAATATCTCAGTGGTTGGTTGTTTTACTCCAAAAGACATTGAGATATCCTTCTAATTCTCTGTGTGGCAGTAGCTGCCTTAATGAGTATCTCAGAGAAGAGCATCACACAAGATCAGCACTGAACATCTCTAAATTCTCTTTCTTCCCTTGGCTATGAGTAACCAATTTTTTTTTTTTTTCCCTCTTATCTTCAGCTCTTTCGGGTCTGAGCCTTCCCTGCTTATGGCATGTATGCAAATGATTTCTGAATTGTCCCCAATATCTGAATCTCTGAATGTTGTATGCTGTGCCAAAATGTCTCTTCCTAGACCACGTATCTTCACTTGTAGATCTCTCACCATCTGGCAGCACATGCACTCCTCAGGAAAAAAAATTAGAATATAGCACATCCAAGGCAGATCACAGCAGGTTTTTTTTCACTTCATCATCCATATGCAGTATGCAATACAGGGTCTTACCTAAAGATAAACCTTAAAACTTCAAATTCCATACAAAACTCTCCTGCTAGGTTTATCAACTTCTGTCTCAGAGTTCATCTGGCATAAGCATACCCTCACTTTACAAGTTTATTGCATACAAAAGCACATATTTCTGCTCTGCTATTCAAAATTAAAGTGTTTGCAATTTAGTTGGGCTTAATTTACTTTAGAAATTAGTTAAGCCAAATTTAATTAAGGCCACCTTAATTCTGCTTCAGAGTGTTGACATGTAGCCTAATGTGGTTTAGCACAAGACTTTCCACTTGCACCTTTAGCTAATTCAGAGGCACTTTCCTGCATGTTCTGATATAGACAAACTATTAAAGAATTTAGCATGTTTAATTAATTATCAAAAAAGACTGAAAGGTCACTTGGTTGCATTGTGTAAGTACCTCTAAGAGAACAAACTGTAAGTTACTAAAGGTCTCTCTAAACTAGCAGACAAAAATAATGAAAGCAGCTGTAAACATCAGGCAGACTAATTCAAATGAGAATAAAGCAATAATATTTAACAGTTACTGACATCTAGAACAAAATCCCAAGGGAGCAGATAGATTTTTAAATTGTGATATTCTCAAATCCAGACTGAATATTTTTCTACAAAATCTATTTACACAAACACAAGTTAACGGGCTTTGTATAAAGTTGCCTGGGTGAAGCCCAAAGTCTTATGATATATAAGAGGTCAAACCAGAAGAACTAACAGTCTCATCTGAGCATCAAAACTTCATAAATTTGTTATTAAGGTTCTGTTTTTAGTGCTTAATATCTTTCCCAGCAACTGCAGCTTTCATTGATACAGGAAAGGTTGCACCCAGACATGGCAGAGAAGGGCAGGAGGACTGAGTTCCCTTTGCTCTTGTTATGACACTGGAGTGTTTGTGCAGTCTTCAGTCCAGACTTAAGAAAGAATTACAGAAAAGCAGAGAGGCTGTGGAGCTGTGCTGCATAGAAGGAGCTATTATCATACTCCAGGAGCTGTGGTAAGAGCAGAATTTCCAGTTGTGGGCTCGTGCAATACCTGCCTTTTCCAGCTGAAAGACCTGACTTTACTCAAGGACAAACCCACAACATGGTTCAGTTTGCAGATACATATGTATTATTATTTAAGATGTTTAGAGTACCAGGTAACATGTGTATTGTAATTTAAGCAAAGAGAAATGTCACCACTCTGTCAGTAAAAAGAGAATATAGTACTTTCAACACAAAAAACCCCAATCGGTCCTGCTATATTGGGTGATTGGAAACAAATTTTGTGGTAGAAAAAAAAAAATAGAGAAAAGGTAACATAATTAGTACAATAGTTCAGCATGCTTGGGGAAAAAAAATAATCTGGATTGGAAACAAAACAAGGAAATCAACCAAACAGACAAAATCTGGGTGAAACCAGAATGTATCTGTGGACTTTGAGACTAAAGAGAATGAATTAGTGTGATTTTAGAGGAGACCAGGCCAGGGGACCTAGAAGTACATAATATAGGCATAAGCATGGCAGTGAGCATGGACAGAGAGCTGACAGACAAGCAGACTGGGAGCCACTGCAGCTGTATAGAGCACATTTTACAAGGATACAGAAACCAGCAAAAGGAAGATCAGATTTCAAAATATAGTTTATACTTAATCATGGACAGCATATACATATTACAGGCATCAACTAGTAGAATTCACTGCTGCAGGAAGCCCTGTCGGATAAAAGATTGTGAAAGAGAATGAAAAAGAGGCATAAGTATTCACAGAGAATGTAGCTCATTATTTCAAGGTTTTGATAATGATAATCAGGGCTCATGTTGCGGTGTATGAAGTGGAGGAGAGGCAGGTCAGGCTGGCAGGATTATTTCCTGTCCATGTCTTAGTGTAATTGAAGCAGTTGCCTTACAGGCAGGTTTTGTTTTCTTCTGAGCCGTGAGGAACCGGCATCTGTATGAGGCAGGACACCTGATTATATGGACCAGTGATCTGATCCAGCATAGCAAATGTTATGATCCTAAGAGGAATGAAATTAATCTTTACAGAAAATCCTGTAATCAAAGACTTTGAAATTTAGATGCTTCTAAAATCCATGCATAGTCAAAAGCAAACATGGCTTTTTTAGCCTGTGCTTTTCCACCTACCCATTCTTATTTTCCATGCCTGAGGAGTTCATGATTAGACTAGGAGCTTCATCAAAGGGCAATTTTCAGCTGCCAAATAGATTTGTACAATAAATCCACACGGGGCCAGATTAACAAGCAAGAGAGACATCAGAAATCAAAAAGCTAGCTGCTGTAATTCCTCAGAAAACTTGAAAGGATGATGTGCAATGATATTTGGGCTTTTAAAGGGACACCATTGAAATACTGCAGTTAATTTTCATTAGGAATGTTGCTTTTCTATTCCTTATGCTTCCCAAGGGTTTTTCCTTAGCTGACTGAGATCCCATGGACACTCAAGGTCATGCCATTCAGGACTGCATATTGGGCTTCAAATAAAACAGTAACATTTCATCCAGAAAAATCACACGTATGTGTGACTGCAATTGTCTGATTTGTCAGTATAATATTTAGAATAGAAAATGAAAAATAATCTTTAAACATCTAGTTTGCTTTACTTCTGTAGTTTTCTGTTTGCTCTAATAATTTGCACTGTGAATGTAGTTAAGGCTCTAACATCTGAAGTCAAACCAGGTCCTCAGCTATGCCCATAAACTGAATAAATACAATTCAGAGATTAGCCTGGCCATAAATTGCTAGGCATTTTCAGCCTTCTGGCACTACAAAAACCTGTTTGACTTCCAAGCATGACAAGCACTGATTTTAATACTAGGAGAGTTTGTTCCTTCTTACAGCACATGGACAGACCTACTTCCTCAATCACAAGGTGACAGCACTTACTGTTTTTATGGCTCCACATGAGTACACTGGTCTTGTTCATTTTCAGATGGGGACACAATAACAGTCTCTTGTCAGCAGGGTGAAAATATGGAGGTGAGCCACTGATTCACGTCTTGTTCCCTCACAAAATCCAATCTCTTCTCCATGCAAACCCAAGTGCTACTGCAAATGACTTTTTTGCTTCAAGCACCCAGGTTAGCCCAGATCAGTAATGTCAAAACCTAGGGATTCTTCCCTCTAAATCCTGCTCTCTCAGATTCTGGAAAATGGATGTGACAGGACACTTGCACTTCTGATTCTCTGTAGTCTTGTTACTCATCCACTTTGTAGAGAAACAGTTTGATAGCCCCTGTCAGTACCTATCACCACCTTTCTGGAGTACAGCACTGGAATATGGAAAAACTGGCTGGCAACCAAGTATCTGGGGAAGTGCAAAGCATCTGAGGGAACAAGATCTCAGAAGAAAACCCAGTTGTTTACAATACATTGGGGGGAAAACAGAAATTTATAAGAACATCGGCATTCAAGACAAGCATTATCCAAGAAAACGCCTGTTTTTCACTCCTCAGCCCCAAGAAACTTGCTATGCCTCTAGATTTAACAAAAAGCAAACTAGCAACTAGGACACATCATTAATGTTGCTGACATCATTAGCAAGTGAAAAGAACGTAGGAGATTTCCAGGGTTTGTTGGAACAAGCCCTCCAAGGCTAAGTCCCAAGCAGAAAGGGTAAACAGCAGAGATAATAAAACTCTTTCAATATGATGGTGGAAAATGATGGGCCAAGAAGGAGGTGCATGATAGCTCTGCTTTTCTATTCAACATGCCAGCTGTGTCCACTGAATCTCCACAGAACTGGATACCTCCCAGCTTTGTAGAGTCAAATCTATTATCATCTCACCTCTGTTGTAATTTTTTATTGTGCTGTAAATTTAAGCATATGTCATGGGACGTATTATCAAGGTCATAGCAAGTCAGGGATACAGCTGGCTCAGCATCTCAGGAGAAATAACCAAAATAAAATAATTTAATATCTTCATCCATGATCCAGCTAACATCAGCGATCACCTTGTTTCATACATACATTAAAAAAAAAAAAGTGCACTGTATCATTTCTTGGGTACTCATCAACAGTGAGGAAGACTAAAATACTGTTGCCCAGTGTCCCTAACAACTCTTTCATTGGATTTTAGTGCTTCCCGGGTGCTTTGGGGACAGGAAAGCTAAAGAGCTGTGCACCCATTCTTGTCCAGGAAGTGTCTTTCCCTCCTTTTCCTAGTAAATGTGTGAGTTCAAACACAATGCAACATTCCTCAGTCCCCCAACACTTGAATCCTTCAGCCCAGGAACAGGAAAGCAGATGGCCTGAGTGACACTGAAACCAACTGTGGCAGGTGCTGGGAAGGACTTTTTCCAAAATGTCTTTCAAGGCAGCATCCATAGTGCACCTCAACAGATGAACTAGTGCAGGCAGCCACCCCTATTCTGACTTCTTGAAAGAGTTAAAGAGTCATTCTGGGAAAATAATTGTTTGTTTGTGCAGCAGCAAACTCAGTCTACTGGATTAAGAGCCTGTGACTTTTCTAGAGGCATTCACAAAACACCAACATTTGGCAAACATTGAAAGAGGGCCTGAGTATTCTCAGCAAAAGACTTCGTGCAGTCACGGCAGTGCCAGAAAATCTCTTTTCCTATATAGAGTTAAGAATCCCCACACCAGTTCCCTGTCCTGCCAAAAAACCCAAACAAATAAGAAATAAGCCTTCTTCAGAAGTGATGGCAAGAAAAATGTCCCTACCTAACTAACTGATTTTTTCCAAAACAGCAAGGCTAAATTGACTCTGGAACAGACCAGGAAATGGGAAGACAAAGCATGGAGGCCTGAATTACCTTCTTGCAACATGTACAGACTTCTAAGTGCACACAAATAACCTTCCCATATGACAATATTAAGCACTTCCAAAAAAAATTAGCAGATAGTGATATCCATGACTTTTGGGAACAGAGATGATATTTACATCTCCTGTGGTTTCAGGCACCCTTACCTTACTACAAATGTCTTATTACTCATCAAGAAAAATGAGATCTGCTGGGATAGTCCTACAGACAAGATTTTCTTGAAGATACAAGGGCCAAGGAATCTCTACAATATTCTACCAGTTCTGTGATTTGATTTTCCAAGAAACTTGAGAGAGCCAGCATCAGCATATCTTCAAACTTCTTTTGTTTAATGTGGCAGGAAGCAAACAGAACTGAGCACAGCCAAGCATGTGATTTCTTAGTTAGCATTCTGTCAAATAATTAAAACAAACAAACCAATAAAAGACACTTAATGAGGGAAAATCCTGCAGCAGTTCATGTAAGAACCTTGTGGACATAAGAATCTACAAGGAAGATAAACACCCACCATCTCCTGATTTGTTTGCTCAGAAACCCCTTTCCTCTTCTTCCCCCACCTCCTAAATGCCATTAATCCTTACATAGCTTTATGAAGGAAAGCCCACAAACCTAAAAGGTACAATTAGAATATCTTACAAAATGAATCACCATTAAATTAGTGCAAGGGGTGGGTGGAAATAAGAGGCAGAAAAATAAAGTCAATAGGATGCAAGCCTTTCCCTTGAGTAACAACTTCAGAAAAAATCCAAATCCCTTAATTTGAACCTTCAGTCCTTAGATTACTATTAGATAACTATTTTTTTCTATACTTTTCTTGCTGTTACAGCTGCTTCCAATTTGAGCCACCTTGGACCAGAACTAGAAGCAGAACTATCAGAAAGAAAAATCATTCTTTCTTATTCTCAGAATCTGCTTTAGAATGAGATCTCCAGAGCACCAAGGGTCAGCTAAAAACCACTCATTTTAGAGATGATTTTTTTAAAGAAGCTTTTGAATGCTTTTGAGATTTACCCATACTCAGGAAAAGTGTAAGCTCTGCAGCACAAAAGAAATCAGAAATGAGAAAAAGTCTGTCAGACTCACAAAAACGATGTAAGTATCTTCCAGAAACTTACATCAGAAAGCAGAGCATACATATCCTATTTCTTTACTTTTCTTTCTGCAAGTACTTATCAAACATGCTTTATGGCAAGAATATTGATGAAACCATTTTTGTTGGTGGGTGAATAGTGGCAAGAGGCCAAATTAAAATTATTTGTAAGTTTGTGCTCCCAACTTCCAATTACAGAAACAATATACATCTTACTGGAAAACAGAAGCAGCACCATGTGCCCTGAAAACTCCATCAAAACAACTCAATTGCTGATTATTAAATGCAATAAATTGCTTGTGAATAAAGTGTAAGTAAAAATTCCTCACAGAACTTTGGTGAGTAATCTTCAAAAATAAGGAAGATAAAGGAAACATTTAATGGGGTACAGGTAATTTTTTAAAAATAGGTCTGTAATTCAATGACCAAGTCATACATTTGTAACAATTTGGCTAATTTTGGCAGAAACAGTTCAAAACAAAGTAGGCCACTTCAGAAGGATGAGACAAAGGGAAGGCTTTCACCTTGGCACACTGCTTTAATTCAGACTTCCATGGTAAATCACTGGTTCATCACTTATTTAAATAGTTCAGCCCAGCCTGGACAGGTTAAAGAGCATGGATAATATTAGATCTTCCAATTAAAATAACTCTCACCACTTCTGTTCAGCAAAGATATTTTTAATTAATGTCAAGAAAGTCTTATGAACTGTATGGTCATGCTGTTTGGTGCTGAGCTCTCCAATTCCAGTGTCTCTGCAAAGGGATGGCTTTTGCCTCTGATCAAGTCCTACGACTCAGAAGCATTATAATGGACAGAAAAAAAACCCCACTTATTTCTCAGCCCTCCCCAAAGCTTTCTTCAAAGAGGGATCCATATCACCAGTAAGATTTCCTTCACAGGGCACTGTCAAGATACCTGCCATAATTTTAAAACTCATTTGTTACGCCTTGTTGTTTATAATCTGTTTGAAGCAAGACGCTAAAATCTATTTCCATTACTACTCCATCTCCTCCATCAGGCACAACATGCCAAGGAAAATGCTTTTCCAACATAGCATGTACTCACAGAACATGAAGTCAATTTTTCAGATTTGCTTTATTACCAAGACATATGGTTTGGAACTCAGCTGTACACTATGGCACAAAAGACATTAACTTGTAGCATGATGGATGCAGTAATGAACAGAATAGCACAGTGCAATATGCTATAGAAGGGTCTTAATTATCAGGTGAGGTAACAAGAAATCAAGGGGAGCAGTGAAATGGTGTGACATGCCAGAAAACAAGGAGGTACCCAAGTTTATAAATGAATCACAGAAAAAACTTGGGAAACTGTCAGTATGTGTCACTGGAGATTTGACTCTTCTGCGGTCATAACTGTATCTGTAAGTACATAAACTGTACCTCAGCAGAACAAGCAGGACTTGCATTCAGTCGTTTAAAAACAAAAGATGAGAAGGTGCTCTGGGTTCTACATCCCACAAAAGAGAGACAGCAATTAAAATCATAAGGTAAGCTGGAGGAGTGAAAGCTCCAACAAGGGACCAGTGCAGACAGCCTTCACATGAGCAAAGAAATGATAAGAAGTTTATTTTTTTTATTATTAATATTTTCTGGTTTGGCCACAGGGTTGTAAACTGGCAGAAGCAGGAGGCAGAATTCCCTGTGAAAACTGGTTGCTCTGTTTTAAGCAACTTTCAAATAGAGATACTGCTCCTCTAAGACTGATTTGCACAATCCAGACAAAATGAAAAAGAGTTTGGATATTTTACCCCTTTCTTTTCTTCTTCCTTAGGTTGAACAAAACCTTAGATAAGATCAATAGTTTCTTTAGTTTTATGTTTCACTTCCTTAAGGGTAGTTGGCTTATTGCATTTCCATTGATCACACACACAGGGAGATTCGACAGGCAAACCATGTCTTTTCTCTTTTCATTTCCACCCTCCTTTCCATTTGAAATCAAATGACTTTTAAACGAGGCCAATGTCACTATTGTTTCTCATTTACATATCAATAGTACCAAATTCTTACCTTATCTTTCAGTCACTAAAGTATTTTAACATTTCAATCCAGGAGGAGACAAACATTCCTAGGAAAAAATTCTAGGAGGATCTTTTCAATCAGGAAAACTAAGTTCTCCTTTACCTCAGCCCTTACTTGACCAGTGGTGAGAGGGGGTACGCTTACCAGCCTTGTGCAATTAATATTTTAACCTCTTATAGCCTCCATACAGCCTTCTAGTTCTTTCTAAATTCTTTGCACAATCCCCATCTGATGCCTCTGTGCAACTCCAAGCACTGTACTTGTGCTCGCAAGCAGCTACTTCAATGAATTCCTTTCATCACTTACAAGCTGGAAGAAAGTTAAAGACTGGGATCCAGGTCTGCTGTGCTCTAATAGAAGTTTGACCACTGGTTCACTGAATGATGCTGGACTTGGGACCCTCTGCTGCATATAACAAGTTGTTTGAAATTCTAGTTGCTGTTTGTATTGTACTTCAAGTAACAAAAACATATGGGCATGCTTGTCTGGTGGAAATTGTGGATATATTCCTACAGAGAGATCAGTCCTATACAATTAAAAAAACTGATTCTATGATTCACAGTTAAACACAAATCTACTAAACATCAAAAAGCTATAAACATGAGATGCTGAAGACTCCTGCATTAATCTCCTCCATTAGTGTCAGTCTATTGTTTACACACATCAACTGGAGGGTCCAAGAGTGAAGAACTCAGATTGAAGCCACCAGAAAAACATGACCTCTTACATGATTAATTTCCAGTTTACAGGGATAATTTCAGGGCTTCAAGATACTAAGGAAGTAGTTTTGCCTTAATAGATGGAAGCTGATTACTAAATGGTATTATGCAACAAAATCTTCAGTCTGTCAATTCCATCCTGTTAATAATCCATTTGAAACAGCAAGTAAATAAGGAAACAAGGACCAACTCTAACACTAGAAAAGGAAGAGGAAATATGAATATTATTTGGAAGAGATAGTATATGTATTTACATGCAGCTCTAATATAATCAACATCGGAAACTATATTCCATTTTTATACTGACAGGTTGGGTACTTAGTGTACCTGGAAAAAAATTACTGGAAATACTTTAAAGCTGCCTGAATCAGAAAAACTGCAAAAAGTTTTATTAGCCTTATGATAAAGTAATGGCAAAGAAATGCTCCCTAATGGGAATATTTATGTATCCTCCCTCTTTGAGATAAATTATAGTCCTAAACAAATTAAAAAAAGGACATGTGAATTCATAAACATGATCCAATGATCCAACTGGGACTCAGCTTTTCAAGACGTTTAGACTGAAAATTTCAGAACTGCTTTAAAGCTTACAGACTTCCTTAGGGGCCATGAAAACATTGGATTCTGTCACCAGTCACATATGTGAACTTGCTTTTGCCTTCAATGGCTGCCTGTAGTCCTGACCAGTGATGAAAAAGAGGACAAGAAAGAGCGCAGAAAATAATTTCACATATTTTGAAAAAAGAATCCCGAACCATCAGCTTATTTTTTATATCTCTACTATGTATTATAAGTCCCCTGTGGATGGCACAATGCTTAAATGCAATGTCTGAATGTGGCATTTCATATTCTTTTTCTACTATTTCAAGCATCTAATAGCACAAATTAAGGAAATTTGGGTAAAGACCTCACAGATGCTGATGGAGAAAAAGTCATTAGATGTGATACAATCTGACGTGTCACTGCTGTTTAGATCTTACTGTGATTATCTAAGAAATCAGTGAAATCCTGCTCTGTGGAGATCACTAGGAGTTTTCTCATTCACTTCAGTCAAAGTATATTTTCCCCCCCCACTGTCTAAAAGGATTCAAACCCACTGGCTTGACCTGTGATGCCTATTAAAAAAACATTAGCACCGCTCAGGAGTAGGGAGTGTTAGTTGTAATGCCCATGGTAATTATATTCTCTTTCTTTTAACTGTCATTTTTTTAGTGCCTTTCTTGTCCTGGAATTGATGTGTGTATAGCAGAGCATGGTTAAAACAGCAGCTGAATACTTGCTGCTACATTCTACAGAGAGGTAAAAGGATTAGTATAGAGCTTCCAAAGATAATAATTTGAATGCCATATTAATTAATTGTTATTTGTAATAATGGCTCTTTCCTTAAGGGTCTTTCAGCATCCTTAACTGCTTATTAATGTTGTATAGATAAGGATTGCTCCCTAGTGGAAGAAATGAGGTGGAATGTGGAAGCCTTTCAATGAAAGCAATAGGTTTGGAAAAGGGACAAGCAAAAGAATTTAACATTTAAATGAATGGAGAATTCTAATCACTCAAATGCAATTACCAGAGTTCATCCTGTATGCTTAAAAAGTGCCAGGAGATCTCACAGACTGTTATCTGATGCACTCAGTACAAGTACAGCCCTTCCTACCAACACTGGAAACTCATTTGATGTGGAATTCAGGTCTGTCTAGATCACAGTCAGAGGCATAGCTTGAACTCATTGACAGCTGTCAAAACTAGCCTTAGATTAGTACCTTTGCCTGTCAGGAACAAGCAACTCCAAATGCAGGATTCTCAGTGCAGGCTCTTAAATTGAACCAGGTGAGCACTCAGGTAGGGAGCCTGTACCAAAGAGGTGCCACTAGTATTCCAGTTAATTACCTTAGAATTAGCCTCAAAAGTCTCCATATGACCTGCTAAGCACTTTTTTTACAACACTGTGAATGCCCTTGTGTCCCTTATCACCCCTAAAACACTCCTTTTCTTCATCTCAATGCTTTTGGTTCCAGACTGGAGATTCCTTTAATTTCACTGCTGAATGAAACCTTAGAGAGGGACTCTACTTTCCTGGCATGGAAGGCAAAAGAATGAGGGGTCCTGGAAAGATTTAACTGAAAAGAAACAAACTCAGACTCCCTGAGTGTGGAGAGAGCCAACAATGCTCAGCATCAAGACAACAGCCATATAATCCATTTTACCCTTCCAAGCTCACAAGATGTGCATTAGGAGGAGGGTGGCACAGGGTTCTTTGAAAGATTTACTCACTTTGTAGAGTCCATGGCTGCAGCTGCAGTATGTGCTTTCCATGGTGTAGCTCCTTAACACACCCATTTCCTTCCAGACCACCACCCGGGCCGTCGACTCCCGGGACTTCTCCACCAGGAAGCTACAGCTGTTCATGACAAATGCAGGGGCCACTTTATCCAGGATTTTAGGAAGGGTCTACAAGAAAACAAATTGCACAGGTATGCACGTGTTTATATCACACACATATGCACAGAGAGATCTGTGTGTTTTAATGTGTCTATAATCAAATCTATCTGTAGACACTGTTACCCCGAAGAGCTCCAGCTGGTGCATCACGTCCATCCCATGTGAAACCCTTGGATTCTAACATTGGGTTTAATCCCAAAGACTGAAATGAAATCTTTTCAGTACACTTGATATATCTCATTCAAAATCAAACATTCACACCCCCAATAGTTTGCGAGTGCTAAAGTCAGAATCACATCTTCCTGCAGTGCTGCTAGGAGAGGGCTGCAGTCACAGTTCAGTATCTGATATTCCTATTGTCCCCTCTGCAGTTCTACTCCATCTCCTCCCACCATACATCCATGGTTTGACTAAAGATTGAGCTATGGGAGGAATTTTGTCTGAACTTTGTACAGAGCAAAGAAAGGGGATGTGTATTCTCACAGAAGGTTGCACATAACTGTGAAAATAAAGCTGAGCATTTAACTAATTTGCATTGTGAAACAAACCAAAATATTATCATCAACATCCAAGTTATATATATTACACAATTCATTTAAATCATAGTAAAAAGTAATAATGAAACACCAGTAAATATTACATCTTAGCCCTGAGTGATTTTCTATTCTCAAAATTGTATTTCCCCAAAAAAAAAATCTATAAACACTTCTGAAGTATCAAATATCAATATCAGTGCAGAGGCACCACTTACTCATTTCAGAGGACTAAATTTGTTACTTTTACACTTTATGAAAACAGATACCAGCTGCAAAAAGTACAACATATACATGCATGTGGGTTAAGCCTGTGTGTGTCTAAACTTCAGTGCTGGTGAACTAATCACAACGTATGCCATAAGACCATTTGATCCATCTAGAGGAGAGCAAGCAAAATCCGAACATTTTTTCTTTTATGACAGTTTTCTTAAACATCTGAAATTAATGGACTCGTATAGAAGGAGTTTCCGTGCTAATGGCACTTACCCTTGAATTTTGTTCAGTTTGGTGAAAGCCAACCAAACTAATTTCACTTTCCAATAACCATCAGTTTCACTGAGTGATTCTGAGTAATTATAGTTCTGTTCTGTTGGGCTTTACTTCATAGCACTGTATGGGAATATTTGATTTGCAAGTAAACGAATAATGTCTTTTCCTAAAACACATTTGATGTGAATGATGCATATTTGGCTCAAACTATTTTGTAATATCTCCTGCAAACCATACACATCTTCATAATAAACAAGAAAATTTCATTTTTCAGTATATTCTGGCTACAGCTATCAATAGTCTCTACCAGTTCCATAAGACAGAGATATGAAGTTCCATAAGGTCCATTTTTCAGATGAAAAAACTGAGATGGAGAAACCCAGAACAAAGAAAAATATTTCACTTCAAATCTGAGACCACCCTGAGCCTCACTCAAGTCAAGATCTCCAGTGTACTACTAAGAATTCCTGTGTTCCCTTTCCCATGGGCACACTGAACAGAGGAACCTGGAAAACTGACTGCTTGCCTTCAACAAAGCACCCAGTATTTCTGCGTTGCCTTCAACCTGCTACTTGCTGCATGGGGATCACAAAATAGCATGCTTTCATGCACATCTTCCAGGTTTTCCTGGATTTTGGTTGAATACAATGCAGCAGAACCATATGACTCAGGGGCTTATAAGTCTTAGCACAACCATGAGATCCAGTTAAACTGTACGTGAAGGTTCAGAGAGTTTTCATTCTGTCCTTATCTGAAACTACAAATAATTTTTTTTTGAAAATATATACCATCAAACACAATAATTGGAACCCTAATCCAGTTTAGCTTTTTAAAGCAATTGAAATTATATGTATAATCAGTCTTTTGCTTTTAATTAAATAAAAACGCTGGCAGGTAACAGTAATGTCTCTGTACAGAGGACTCATTTAGGAGCATTAGGAAACCTGAATTTAATATTCTTTTCATTTTACCAGCATTCACTGAATTTCACACTAATGGTTTTTTCTTCTCTACTTATTCTTCTCATTAATTATCTTTCAATAGTATATTTTGCGTGAAAACACATCCATTTAAAGGATGCTTTTATGATAATGCAGCAGCGTGACTGTGTTCCACATCTCTTGCACAGCTGGATTTGTCATGTACAACAGCAAAAGAAGCTGTTCCCTTTACACTGGACACTGTCCATAAACCTCCAATACCATTAGGAAGAAATGGAATTATATTTCTTTACTGATGTCTCTGCAGAGATCACTGTCAAAGGCGCTTGGAATGTTTATCAAAAGGTTGGGATTACAATGCCAATGCTGTGCAAGTCACTCAAGGCCACCAAATATTAGAAGGCAGTGAAGACTCTGTATATTGCCACGGGCTACAGCTAAATCTATGACGTATGAGGCAAAGCCTGTTCCAAAAAAAACAATTTTCTTGCGATATTTGGTTCCTGCTCCTAGGAAGAAAAATCAATCATGGAGGCCAGATTATTTCTCAGTTCTCCCAAGGCAGGAGAGAAACCTGAGCAAACAGTGCAAGGAAGCAGGTCTGAGGCAGGTGTGGTTATCTGCTGAAGTTTGCAGTTGCAGGTGTGTTCCACTATATCCTAAGTAGGAAGGGGGTGACCCATAGGTTGGAACTGCAGCAGACACCCATTTCCCAGTTTGAGCACAAGAGAGGATTTGAACCACAAAGTCTTTCCCTATAGGCCACTACAGAGTATTTTTGGACATCCTTGGAGCCTTTCTTCATTGCAGATTCATGTCAGGCTCCAGATGCTGACAACAACATTTGAATTCTGTTTGTGTAGCAGCAAACCATCCTCAGCCTTTGCAAGCCCTTGGAATTCAAACAGCAAAAGATGTCCCAACTGTAAGGACCCTCCCTGCTTTCCTTGGGAAACAGCGTTTTCCACAGGGAGCATCTTCTTCCAGTAAAATCTCAGTACCTTGTGTGCAACTCCATAAGATGAACATGGAAGACTCTGTCATTATGAGGATAATTAGTATTATGTGAAGGAACAAAAATTATACAGAGGTATAAAACTGACAAATACTTTTCCACCTCTTTCAGGTTTGAGTGAATCAAGCTATAAATCTATAATAAGTTTAAGGCCATAATTCACATCTTGTGCAATTAACACTTTTAAAGACTAGAATTAGATCTTATAAGATTCTTTTGCGCTGCCCCCCCCAAAGAAATGTGTTGTTTAATAGCAAAATATCAGCTAAACAGATAAAAAAGGGGAAAAAAAAAAAGAAAGAGATGGGCAGGAAAAACCAAAGAATACTTTGATGAATGAGACATTCACATGAAGTAGAAATAAAATATATTTTAGTATTTGCTGTTTCTAATTAAAAAAAAAATTAAAAGCCAAGATATGACACCATACACTTGCTGTGGAAGTCACTTCATGATGTTAGATCTGTTTGGCATCTGTTGAATTATCTGGTGTCTTCAGTGGGACCAGGAGCATTTTGTGATGAAGCAATTCAATAGAGTAGGACACACTGTCATTTCCTCAGTTATCATTACATGATTCCTATTTATTTTCTTATTATCCTGGGGTAGTGGAGGCAAAAGTTTATGTGTCTCTCTAGAAGTCATAAACCACAAAAATGCATCTTTCTTATTAAAATGAAATAAATAACACAAATGTTGTTAGTAGATGGGTCTCTAATGTTTGGTGCATGAAGACATTATGCATGACTTGAAACTCTTGTACCATTACTCCTCTGGAGGAAAGGAAGCTTGCAACCTATGTCAAAAATTTGTGAGGTGATCTTATCTTAACTATATAGGCACATACAGGCCAGTAATTAAGGCAGGAACCAGTGGACTTACCCTGTAGCCAACATCTTCTGTGACAACTGCTGTGTCAACCATGCAACCGGCTTGCCACAAGGTCTCCTTGATGCTGCAGCCATAGAGAAACACATTCTTTTTCTGTGAGTGTCCATGGTAGTCACAGAATACCTAGGGAGAGGAAAAAGTAAGGCAAAATATCAAACATCAAAAAAGTTTCTTGGTTCTTCATAATAACCACTATAAGACTATGCTAATGTTTCTTTTTTTCAGGTCTCTTTGGAGTATCTTAGACTCTGGGCCATGCCTATAACCTGTGTCAAACTTGGTTAGAGAGTTGCATCTTGTTTTATTTATTTGATCTGACATAATCTCAGGGATCCAGAGTCAAGACTAGTGCATTTCTGTCTGCAGCAGAAATAAACATGACACCTGCGCAAGAATCCATGGCAACTCAGGAACCTCAGGGTTCATGGGAACTTCTGATACCACAACAGAGCAATTTGTCAAGCTCTTTCTACTTCTAAACTCCTAAACTCCAGCTTTATCCTTGTGAGATTTGAAACCTGTGCTTTCCCAAGCAATTAATCATCCTTTGTCATCTTTAAATTCAAAAACCCGTGCTACATAATCTTCAGGAAAATATAATTGTACAATTGCATTGTCAGATCTTTGCATGAATTCCTGGAAGTTAAGCACAGAGCATGACCCATCTTCACAGCAAATAATCTCATTTTACACTAATCTATGTGTCTATCTAATCCATCTCTCACGTCAGCTGTCATATAAGCTAGACACAAGGTGCATTCCCAGTTTTAGCAGAAGTTTTGATTGCCTTTATAGGCAGATATTGACTTCTATAGAAATGAACATCACAATTTAATGACCCAAGAGGTAAATATTGACCCAAGTCTTAAAGAAAAATCAATATTAGTGCCCTCCGAGAAATGAGGTCGATGTACACATGGCTGTTACATATATTTTCCATGTCTTAATCAGGAATATTCAGAAATCTGTCAATGAAAATACAAGAATTTATAAAGAGAAGGAATTGTTTCATTTGAAACCAGCATTCACCACTGAGTAGAAAGGAGCTTCAAGATTTCATCAAATTGTTTTCCAGAGCTCATGTGAGACAAACAAATTATGTAGGAACGTAGGGAAGAATTGTGGGTCAATATAAAGACAGATAGGGGAGAAACAAGGGGTAAAAAAATATAATCACAGAACCATTGAGGTTAGAAAATACTTCTCAGATCATTGAGTTCAAACATTAACCAGCACTGCTAAATCCATCACTTAAACCATGTCCCTGCTTTTAAATATCTCCAGGCTTGGTGACTTCATCATTGCTCTGGGCAGCCACTTCCAATGCTTGATAACTCTTCAGAGAAGAAATCTCTTCCTCAGATTCAATGTAAACCTCTCCTGGCACAACTTGAGTCTGTTTCCTCTTGTCCTGTCAAATGTGACTTGGGAGAAGAGCCTGACACCCACTCACTGTCAGCCCATTGATCCAGCCTGTCCAGATCCCTCTGCAGAGCCTTCCTACCCTCCAGCAGATCAACACTCCCACCCATATATACATATTCTTACCTAAATACATACACAAGAGGGGCCAAACAGATGGAGTAGATGAGCTTCTTCCACCGACTGTTAGGGCAAGATTTACCCTAGTTTGTTTATTTACCAGCTATACAGTATCTAAGTTTAGCCACAGCAAGTAAGGGAGTTTAATTATCTAGGAATTGAGCATGTACATTCCTCCAGCTCCTCTGACAAACAGCAAGCTGCCCTACTGGAGAGGTTAAGGCATCCATGCATAACAAACCATCCCAGTGCTCTCAGTCAGATGGACAATTATACACATCTAATATCTTATATAATGCTGCTTTCCTTTGGTTTCTCACCTGTCAACTTTCCTTCCTGCACTATCACTCACCTCCAGCTCTTTTTGTGGGGCTGGGGATCTGCACATCCCGGTACCTGCAGCATGCACATGCCACACCTAAAGCATGTGGATAGTGACCTACCCAGCAAAAACTCTGACCCATGCAGTTATTCTGTAGTATCTGCTTCCATAGAGATACATTTATTAATTCTCTTAATGACAGACATTTTTCCAGCTCACATTTCATCTAAGCCATCTGCAATACCCAGTCATAGCTTGGGTTAGCCACCTGGAATGTATTCCTGTGAATACGAAAGACGATTTTTATAGCTTTTGTCTTATTGCAAGGCAAAGAACCCAGCTCAATTGGGTATCAATTACCTGCCAATTCACAGAATTACCAACACAGAGAAGACAATATATTATCTGTCTAAAATATTATTTATCAGAAACCACACAGGGATGATCAGAGAGTGGGGCTGCCTGATCAGCAGCAAGTCTATAATTCTGCACCTCAAGAAACCTGCAAACAATTCCTTAGTGACAGGTCTAGAATACGCTTTTTACTGGTAAAGGATTATCAAAGACAGGTTCTGTAATATGGCAACTGGTCCAGGCCATGGGCTCTTTCACTGAGTGTCACCAGCTTCCACAGCAGAAGTGTCAGTGATACTGAAAACACTTCCATTCTGTTTGCAAGTTGCATAGAGCTACATTTTCATTAAGTTGACTGGATACTGCAGTCAATCCCAATGTTAGTACTCAATTATTCTTTATAGTGCATCCTTCTGCCTGATTTTCACACTACAGGGTAGCTTATGTCTCACCTTTCAGCCAAGGCTAAGCTATATTTCGTAGTCTGAGCACCCAATACAGAATTCTTCTAAGGATAAGTCTAGGCAAACACTGAACAAACTTGGCATCTACCAGTGCTTTTTCTCCAGCCTGCCCTTCCATACGTCTGGGAAACCAAGATACAAAAACCAGTCAGACTCCCAAGGTTTACACTCACTGGGATATGACTCAAATACACATGTTGATTTTTTTAAAATCTATTTAAAGCTTTTTTGTTTGCCAGCACTGATCATCCTAAAGGTAAGGATTGGTTTCTAACTCAAAAACAACTCTCCTCGTGAGTCACAGAACCAAGCACCTTTTTAAAATAAAGGAAAAGCAAAAAATAAAATGGGAAGCAAGAAAATCTGTTGGAAAACAGAACATTTTGAAATTTCTTTTTTTTGAGTAAAGTCTCTTTTTTTTCCTTAATAACATTTTGACAGGACTTTGAATGTCAGTTTTGAGGTAGACGTGCTTAGGGTTTTTTCCCCTCTCAGTGAGTACATCCCTGCAACCTGATGCTTGTTTCCAAGCTTGATATAATGCCTTTGAATGGCAGCAAACTTTGCTCATTGCCTCCTGGTCTTTCAGAAGTTTGTTCTTTCCCCTTCTAGGGCAGCCTCCTGTTCACTACAGCTCTTACCCTTTGCATCCAGTCCTGTAGTCATACAAGGGATCCCACCACCAACAAGAGAAGCAGAAAAACCTGCCACCATAATGAAGGTTCTTGTCTATACAACTTAACAATTAAAATGGCTTTGGTTTAAAGGCTGTTAGCTTTAAAGGTCTTTGCTTTTTTCCTTCAAGCAAGTTTTCTTTGCTTTAAAGAAACTGCTTGCATGTCGCCAGGATAAATTAAATGAAATCAGTTCACAGAAATCATTTGGCCATCAGTGAGCTTGGTTGCATGGCATCTTGGAGGTTACAAAAAAAAAAAAAAAAAAAAAAAAAACCTGGCTGTCTTCTGAAAGAGGGAAAAGGCATTTTTGAACAAGTATAAACTAAAATCAATGTACTCTTCAAAGGCAAAGAAAAATCAGTTTACCAAGTCTGACATGCAGTATGTGAGTGAGGGAGATGATAGATCAATAGTCTCCCTTCACTCAACAACGATGAAAACTTGCACTGAGTGTTAGACTTCATGCCTGGATATGACAAGGAGAGTCATGTATTAAAGAAGGTGAGACAGCAAACAGCAGGGTAAAACAAGACTGATCCTACACTGCTCTGAAC
Organism: Scytalopus superciliaris; assembly: GCA_013400415.1. Classification (NCBI taxonomy): domain Eukaryota; kingdom Metazoa; phylum Chordata; class Aves; order Passeriformes; family Rhinocryptidae; genus Scytalopus; species Scytalopus superciliaris. The sequence goes on from VXBX01002109.1 coordinate 458,027, forward strand.
CAAAGGAAAAGGTTAGCGACTTGATTTGCAACTGTGGGTTGAGTTTCCACAATATTCCTCAGCCTACAGAAATAAATTTCAGGGCTGCTGCCTTAGCCAAAACCCACACTCCCACGAGAATTCACTTCAAGAAACTCACAGACATTTTCACCTTGTCTGGGGCTTTTCTCATCAAACTCAGAGGGAATCTGGTGCACTTGGACATTTCCTGCCCAGTTGTAGCTGTCATCAGCCAACCTGCCAGTCCATGCATCCATCTCTGTTTGTCAACTTTTGAACCTCCTTGAGGCTTTTCTGCTGATGTCTCAGAACTATACTTTCATTCTGCTGGGAAACAAGATCGAGCAGATGTGATGGATTGCAGCCCTAACCCAGCTGCAGCTTTGAGATGAGACCCATCTCATGAATTTCTGATAGCTCACAAACCCAGTCATTTTCCTCCTTACCAAAGTATCAAGAAAGTTCAGACACTTTGAGAGCTTGGAGGCTCTGTTTTTGTGATTGCATGGGCTTCAGCATAGTCCACTTATACTAAATCTTTGTGGAATTTCTCCTATCACTGCCATGAAAATAGCAATAACCTACTCATAATATTTAGTTTAGTTGGAGTACTTTGAGGATATAAAGAGCTTTAAGGAATTCATTTTCTCATTTTTATTCCAGGTGTGCAGAGATTCTGAAATTTGGAGTTGCTGGTTAGAAGGCAGTAAGGAATAAATATCCAAGACTTCCAAAACAATTCTGTAAAATGACAGTGTAAAAGCACACGATGCTTTCCAAATCACTCCAGCTGTATAACAAGACAGTTCACAGAACTACAGTAAGCAATCCATATACAGAAACCCACAAAAGATGCTGGAAGAGACTCACCAGAGGAGCCCGGCCAATACTGCGCAGGTAATAGAGAAGACCTTTGGCATGGTAAATAGTTGGGTGCAGCTGGGAATTCGGTGTCAACCACTGTCTGTTCAGATCATCCCCACTCAACGAACAACGGTGACTGAAATCATAAAGCAACACATTACAAACTAGCCAAACAAGAGCTGACTCCAAAGAGTTTCCCATTCTTGAAAGCCCTGGTACCTGGACTGGGAATGTCAATAGAACACAGATTTACAGGTTTTGAACACTGGGCTCAAATTAATCCATGGGCCATATTATATTTCAAAGGTTCTTGCAGTATATGAATTTTTCAATTTCCTTTCATTCCAAGGCTCACATAATTGCAGCCTTGAAATAAATGCAGCTTTTCCTAAGTACACACAAATCAAAAGACTACTTTCAAAATGTCTACTGCAATGTTCTAAATTCTGTGCTACCTAAGAAATTCACCCAGCTTACACAGAGCATGGGCTTCTCAAAACCTCTACAGTAAACAAGCACATCCAACTCCTACTCATTTTAAGTGAAGACAGGCACTCCAATCTCTTCAACCAGTCTGAAGTACAAATGCACTTAAATGAGATGAGCTGGATCTCTCATTTAAGCTTCTCTACTTACAAGAAATGCCACTATCTAAATCCTATCAAGAAGATCTTGATGCATGCTACATCATTATGGAGAACAATTACCTAGCTTCACTGCAAAGGCTGGATAAAAAGCTAAATAAGGATCCCAGATTTGCAATGAGAAAATGTTTCCCTTAGTTATTCTGAACATATTCTGTTACTGACTCAGTGATCAGCGGAAGACTGTGCAGGATACTTGATTGTATGGAGCAGCACAATTTTGGGAAAAAAAAAAAAAATCAAACCAATCTTCCTTGTTAGTGACTATGTGTAGATCAAAGCCTCCTCACACTCTTCAAAGGATTTGCTGTAATTTGATTCATAATCTTCAAATCACGGTGTAGTAATAAAATTCAGGAATCAATCCTACAGCATATGAGATATTGTGGCAGGTCCTCATCAACTTCACACTATCCAGGTCAGTACCAGAATGCTTCTGGTGGCACTGTGAACTTGGGTTGCTTCTGCTTCAAAAATATTAAAATATCCTAAGTAAGTGTTGGAGGAATTTCTAGCTACAAATTTGTATCCAGCTTTGCTGCTCCAGCTTCCTTGAACAAAACAGAGTATAAATGCACTTGGGAAGATGGGGTCTGCTGTTGTATTGGCAGAGCCTTTGAACTGAGGGTGGGGTGGTCTGCATGTAGCAGCTTGGGCATGATCAATGCCTTGCAAAGGATGTTTGAAGAAAAAAGGTCATAAAAAGCAGAAATCCTTTAAAAAAATGAGGTGCAAACAGTGGAGAACTGGTTAAGAATGGAAGACAAAGAAAAAACAGCCATCAAGAGTATTTCATACATTTTTAATGTAGAAAAACAAGGTCTCTAATGCCATCTTGGGGTTTCTGGCAACACCACAAGATCCATTCCAAGTTTACTTTCATTTCAGTGATCTGAATTTCCTTATTTCCTCATAATCCATAGTTCCCATATTACTCATCCAGCAAGTCATATAACATTAGCAATAGCTAACACTTGGAAAATCCGCAAATGGTGCTGTGAGGCTTCTGCTGAAAATTCTACATGAAAACATGACAATTTCTATTACGTTTCTTAAAGGCTCTTCAGATGAAGTTACCTTTAGGCTCACCTCTCCTGATCTTCAGGACAACAGCTGCTCAAGTGAGATTAGCAGCTGTATTTCTGCCAAGAAATTGTGTGCTTACACAATTTCCTTTCAATAGGTACAATGCCACAGAGTCATTTGGTCTCATTCAGAAACTCATCTTTCCCCAATGTGACTATAAAAAAAAAAAAAAAAAAGCAAGAAAACCACCCAAACACTTCCTCAACATAAGTGTGATGTCTTCCCACATCACAGTTATACCAGGGAGCACAGCTAGCTGAAAATAACAACAGAATTTTCATCCTGAGGGAAAGAATGATAGCTAGACTTTTATTGTCATACTTTAATTTAACATCAAGAACAAAAAACAGAAGAGAGTCATGTTACTTCACACCCACAGAAATAGTTTCTCAACATTGTCATTGTTCACCAAAAAATAATCCCAAACCTACCATACCCCCTTTCCTGTGGGAATTGACATTAGTTTATGCCTAACCAAAACCATCCACACATGTCCCTCTGCTAAAATGCCTTGGTACACACACTGGCAGAGTCCCACACAGAGACAAACATGCAGGGAAGTAGAAACATGACAGCTGGAAATTGCCTCATCTGCAGTTCACAGGTGCTGCTGGTTGCTTAGTATTAGTTTAAAAAGCAGAACTCAACCCTAAACCAGTAATTTAAAAGCTCTTACTGACTGCAGGGAAGGAAGGTGAGGTCTTTGCATGAAGGTGAGAGCTATGAGAAACAGTTCTGCTTTGTCCCTTCCATGATTAACATCTCTGCTAATTTAAACAACCTTTAAATACTAGCCCTCAGCCTGGCTGTATCCACAGCTCTTAAGATGATGCAGAATTTAAATTTAATTACAAGAGGCTGATTTTTCCCCACCCTGCTCTCTCCTTTCAGCTAAAGTCTGTTTATTTTTTTAACATGTCGCTTCCCAGCCAGCCTGTTCCTCCTCATCCCTTCCCTTCCTTTCTTCTCTTTCCTAACAGTGATGATAAGCACAGATAATGGGTTTTGCCCGTTATGCTCTGCAGCCAAGGGCAAAGGTAAAATATTAAGCTGATTTCAAGTGCTGATAGCAAATAAAGGGACTGGGAAGCTGAGACTGGCTTTGAATCTTTGGCAGGATTTAATGAAATTCTCTACTCAAATCAAAGGCATTTCTTACAACACAGTTCCAAGCTATTCTATTTCCTTTAAATGCTTTACATGTCTTTTCTCCTTTGCAGCATTAGCAAGACTACATGCCACCTTGAGGACCAGTGGCAGCTCACAAAAACAATTGCCAGAAAGAATTCCAATAAGAAAATCCCACTTCTTTGTCTCTATATAAAGTACCTGTAAGTCTGCTAATTGTTATGTATTGTCAACCCAGGTGCATTACTCAGATACATTCAAAATAACTCTCTCATTTCTCTTGTTCACAAGCCTGATGCTTTTGTTACAGTCCTCCCTCTTTCCTCTTCTTTTGTATAGTCTTTGATGTGTCTCAGCCACAGGACAGGCATTAGCAGTCTCTAGGGCAGTGCACAGATATCAAGGGCAGCACAGCAAAAGGAGATGACACGCACATCTGACATTCTCCAAGAAGACCTTAGCAGTATTTCTGTAGGTATCTCTAGAAGACTCAAGAGAAGCTATGGATCTGGTAGAAAAAGGAATCCTCTGATCCTTGCTAACTAAACTTCTCTAACTGGACACAGGCATATAACACTGACTATCACAAAGATAGAGTGCAAGGTGTTCAGCAGTTATTACTGCCTAAGGAAATAAAATCTTGAGCAATCTGTCCTGCAGTTGTGCTCCAACAGTGCCACGTAGTGAGAAGAATAAACCCAAAGCATTGAAGCTCCAGTCTTTGGAGAAAAAAATAACTCATATGATTAGTTCCAAAGAGAGTAAGTTCATCCTTGGGTGAATTTGTTGCCAAGCGCTAGCTTCAAATATCATCATTACATGTTACCAAAATATTCCTATTTCTCCACAATTCTCAGTACTAAAGATGTATGAATACAAGTAGTCACATAGGAGAATTACCCTATGAAAACTGGATTCCTGTGATACACCACAAAGGTCAGGTTTGAATTCCACTCCTGAACTCATATGAGGTAACTGAACTTCTAACTGGAGCATTAGACTCTTGCTTTGAAGCCAAGGACACCTCACAGGGAGTTAATGCAGGTCAAGTAGATAATGAGCAGACTTGTTTGGTTTAAGATAAAATTGCATTTAAGATCTGTTTGCACTGTTAAGACCTTGCCTTTAATCTTAACTCACAGTACGACACTAAGTTTTACTAAAACTGTGTTCTCAGTTGCTTTTCTCTTAAGCCTGCTTGGTGGCTTTGAGGGCAAAGTAACCTGAGATGCTGCACAAAATTCTTCACAAACCGTGTGTATGGATGGAGAGATACTACCTGGTCCTAACCTGAGGCTTGATAAGGTCAATGGAACCTTTTAGTTGACTGCAATAAGCCTTTGTCCCACACTTGTAAAAAAACGTTGGGGGATGAGAAAGGTAGGCACATAGGAAAAACAAAACATAAAGGAACAGGGTTGCATAGTAAAGAAACCAGGGATAAATATAATGTACAATATATTAGACAAGAAAGAAAGAAATATATATAGAGAAAAGTCACCTTTTTAAAGAAAAGGTTGCCGTGCTTAGAAGATAAAATATTTCCAAGTCTCTTGTCCATTACAGATAAATGGAAAGACAGGACCCATCATATGGAATGAATGATGTCAGGACTGATAATAACAGCACCTGGGGCATAGTGAAGTATAAAGTCTAAAGGGACACATCACGTTTGATATGTAGAGAGAAGCATCACCATTCGCCATGCATCTTAAAAGCAGACAGCAGTACCGGTGTAGGATGAGAGTATCTATACAAAAGGAAGCAGGCACAAGTAGACAACAGGACACCATTGAGCAGCATGGGGCAGCTTCAACCAAACACAACATGCTGAACTTTATAAATAACTACTGCCTAGGATGGAAGCAAGAATATTTGCATGAAGGTGTTTTGGTCTTGCCATACAGGAAACTCAGGGCAACCTAACAAAAACAAACAAACAAACAAAAGAATCAAAACAAACAAAAACCATAAAAAAATAAAAACCCCAAAACAAAATAAACAAGAAAACCAACTAACTCAGATGGAAAAATCCCTGATTTCTCTTAATTTTAAATCTTTCCAAAGAGTGAGACTTGATGATGTGAGGAAGAAGCAATAGCAATAGCACCAGCAAAAATACCCTCATATGGTAATGGAGGGTGCACCAAGGCAGGTGTTTAACTAGATGATGAAAAACAGGGCCAAAAAAATCAACTTCTCCTAAGAGATCCTCATTAAGTACCAAGCAATGGTGGTTTCTCAACTGCGCTGTGAACTCTTGCCTATTTATCAGCAGGGCTTTAAGAAGAAATTTTTTACTACTTTTTTTTCTTTTTTTTTTTTTTTAAATTGGCACTTCACATAAACGTAGAATGCCAGATTCATCTCCTGAATGACACTCGTGCTATCTGGGTGCCAATCAATTTAAAGGTTCCACTGAAAGGATCTGTCTTATTTCAGACTGTGACTGCTGTACAACTCTTCCCTCCTGGCACTGACTAATGAATCCACGATGCACAATGCTTCCTCTTGGGCAAACAGTATCCTGAAGTATCACTCTGCCAGTTTTTCCTTGCCTCCCTACAGCTGAGCACTGATACTAATTAGTGTAATGAGCCTTCAGCATTTCACTTGCTACATCTGACTGATTTTTGTCGCAATGGACAATTCCTTGCTTCCCAAGATAAATGATGCAGTCTGTGTTCTTGTTCCACGCATGTAACCGTATCTCTAGCCTTGCTCAGCTGCCTCTGATAGAGAGGTTCCTTTTCTATCTATGGACACATTTCATTAAGTTGCATTTGGTCACAAATCACTTAGAGATGCAGAACAAGATCTGCTTCACCCCAGCTAATGCTGTCAATGTCATAATCAAATAAGACAAGGAGTTCACGTGATCTGCTGAACAGGTGAGTTAACACCATTCTCAGAGCTTCTGTCCAGTTTCACATCAAAGGATGCCCATCACATTTCCATTTCCTCTAATTGCAACAAAAGTAATCATTAAATACCAGATAATTCATTTCCCTGCACCATTTTTGCACCATCACCTGCAAGAAAAATGCAATTAATAAGGTTTTGTATTTATTTATCAAGGAGAAAATAATGATTCAGGAGCAAATAAAAGCTAGATTCTTGTCCATGAGATGTGGTCATCTCAAGAGTCTCTTCTAAGCATCTTCAAAACTTTATATATCATCGATTAAAAAAAGCCTTAGAACAGCATTTTTAGTCACTGATTTTGGATGGAAAAGTCAATTTTCGGCCCAAGAAGTTGCATATAGCAAGTACCTACTTTCTGCAGGAAATGTTGATTTTCCTCACCAATCCAACACCCTATTCCCCTCAAAAACTGACTTCTCTGTCAAAACTCCAAATTGTACCATCCAAAACATCAGAGCTGTTTAAGAAAGTTGTCGTAGAAAACATGCATTTGAGGTTTCCTAGGTGCCTGTTCCTCTCTGTCAGAGCATCTCCTTGACACACACGTCCCTAAATGCAACACCAAGACTCCATGACAGCAACTCAGTAAAAAAGCAGAATTATGATGCAACATGGGAGTTGTAGTTTGGCTGAGGGAGACAGGACAAGGACAGCCAAACAACTCCCAAATGGCACTGTGATGACACTTCCAAACAGAAATACTATTTTTAAATGGGAAGATTTGGCTCTAGTTTTGATTATCCATTATTCATAGAACAGCTTAAGCTTTCCATGGGGGGGGAAAAAACCCAACCAAGCAAACAACAAAAAAATATATTCCCAAATAACCCCACTTACATCTTCTTACAAGCAATGTCAGCAAATCCTCATTTTGCAGGCAGGGATATTGAAAAGTGAAGCCACTCATGCAACAAAGCAGTAAATCAGTGAAAAACTAGGAATAGAACCTGACAGCTGATGAAAGCATATCACATTAACTAAAACTTTACTTTTAAATTTATGTCCTTTAGCCTGGTTCTAATTCCTGTATTCTGCCTTTCTTATTTTAAATGTGGCTTGTATCCATAGAGCTGAAGAGGAATTTTAACTGACTTAAGCTAATTGCTCACATATGGGTTGCATCGAATTAACTGAGTTGATTTAAAAATCTGTTAGTTAAATCAGTGCAATCTCTGCATATAAATAAGCACTAAGAATTGCAATTTGCAGATGATTGTTTCAAAATTTAAACCAAAATAAATAATGCAGAAGGGCAAAGCGTAGCATCATAGATCAACTGATAATCACAAGCAAAGGGGTACACAGAGGCCTGGAATCTGTAGTTAGCCAAGTAGTCCAGGAGGTAGGACTCGCTATTTGCAAAGCTTCATAGGGCAACAAGACTTGTTCCAGCAAGCTGACACCTCACAGCAAGGCAGGACAGTGAACTGCCAGCTGGTATGGAAGACAGAAAGAAGGAGAAAAGAGGAAGAAGCCAAGAAGAAAGAGACAAAGGTGAGGAAGACTTAAATCACTCATACCAGGCTGAGGTGCAGAATGTCCCCTTCTCCATCACCTCAGCCATCTTCTCCAATAAAAACAAGCAGTAGGGATAAGTCTCTGCAAGTCACACCTGCATGACAATGAGGTGGTGGTATTCCAAAATAAAATGCTTTTGAGTGCATATATTTTCAGCCCTGTAGGAGTCTGAAAGGTTTTTTTGCCAAACTTGTTCTGTTGATTTCTGAAGGCAGGTTAATAATAAACCAGAAAAAAATTCAAACAAGGCTGCTCTAGATAAGGCAGACTTTCTCGTCCCCTGTAATGCTCAGTAGGTTCACACATTCATCCTTCAGTATTAAATCCCATTGATTAAAAAAGATGTTGTTTTTCTTCCGTAAGAAAGTTCTGACACAAGATGGGTGTACTTTGTCACTAAGTTGCTCAACTCAAAGTAGGAACACAAAAAGGGACCTCACAGTACAAGAGGCTGATGTGATTTATGGTGGGATTGGCCACACGTTGACATAGTCAAAGACACAATATACTGCCTCCATTAGTAAATTATAGTTCTGACAAAGCAGACTCAGCTGAAATATGCTGAGTTGTAGCTTACAAAAGAACACAAACCCAAGTACAAAGCTTGCCAAGTCCTTTCTTTTACAAGGCAGGTGTGGACTAGCTAAGGAAGGTAATATTAGATTATGTTATAGTTGCTTAAGCTAGAAGGGTTTATCTCTTCTTTTCCCCATCTCTATGCCACCTTTCTTTCCCATTTGTTGTAAACTCAATATGATTGTGAAGATATTACTGCTTCATCTTCAACACCACTGGAAATTCCCACTATAGGGGTCCACAGCATTATGGGACTTGACCTCTACTAACTTCACAGGTTATTTGCACAGCAGATATAATCTCTCTGCAGTATAGTAATATTTCCTTTCAGGTTACTCAGCAATGATACATATGAATCCAGGCTTGCTATATTTCTCCTTTGTGATGTGGGATTTCTAACTCTGCCTGTGAATTCCACTGGGAAGTCAGGAGTTCCTACAAAACACTGTTTACTCTCTCTGCAATAAATGTTTCCTGCTGTGCACATAAACAATATTTATGGGTCAGACCTGTTTGCAATACAGCTTCCACATTGAAACAAAGGGGCTAGAACTAGATGGCCTTCAAGGCTCCTTCCAACACAAGTCCATTATATGATTCTATGAGAACAGGAAAAGCAAACAAAATGACTACACACACCACATCCTCACAAAAACCCCCAAACAAACAAACAAAAAACCAAAAACAAACAAACAAAAAAACCTAAACAAACAAAAAATCCCCACCAACCCACAAAGAAAACAAACAATAACAAAAATCAAACCTCCACAAAAACCCCAACAAAACCACCTTCTCTTCTTTTCTTGTTGTACATTCCACCTGACTTTGAAGGGATGTGGTTATTTTCCATTTTTCCAGACATATATCCCTGAAATCTTTCTTCGCCAGCACATTACATCTTCCTCATTAATGTTCTACTCCCACATGTCTCCAGTGTGGTGAACTCTTGCATAACACTGTGCATGGCTCCCTTATGTATGTCTGGAGACCATTAAGGTTTTGAAGGCCTTGAGCAATGAGTTAAAAATACCATCACTGCCAGTAACTGGAGATTGCTTTTTGCAATAGCTAGAAAGTGATGCATAGCAAGTAGTTTGATAAGTCATTGCAAGTACTGGACAAAAAAAAAAAAATCCCCAAACACCACTCATTCTTTTGTGGACCCTCCTGCTCGCAAATGTGAGTGTTCCAGGAAAAAGGATAAGAAATACTAAGTTCTTTCAGTGCCCAGGTCAGGGAACAGCCAGACAAACGATGAATTTGAATTGTCCATGTACAAAACCCGGCACCTAGTACCAAGGCCACACATCAGGCCTGTAGACAGCAATGTGTTACCAATAAAGCATCCAGTCACCAGGATGGGCATGTTAAAAAATGATTAGTAAATAATTATAATGGTGGTGAGACACAAAGAGGTAACAGTTCTGCATGTGCAATTGTCCACAAAACAAATTCAGCCCTCTGGCAGCAGGAATCTAATCCTTCAATGCATCCTTAGAGATCAGGCAGCAGTCACTGCAACATTGCTAGAAGGACTTTCGGGGCACTGATCTGCAGCAAGCAGATAAATCAGGCACAGAGAAGGAAAGCAGTTTGGGGTTATGAATGTAGATGCACTAAGCTCCTTTTTATTTGTTTACTTCCCCCCATGCACATGCAGTATGAGCCTTCAAACCTCAGCTGAATCCTAATTCTGCTACTAAAAAAACTACAACAAATTGCACTTACATAACTGCTCATCCAAGCACAGTGTCTCTGGGCACTTCACAACAGTAAAGTTAAACGAAGCATTCAATACACACTTATTAAAATAAAGTATCCACTAGAGAAACCTGATGGGCTTGCAGAACCGCAAAACATCTAGAAAAAAAATTAAAATATACACATATAACAAGCAGTGATTCCTGTAAAACAAAAAAAACCAAAAAAAAACAAAACAAAACAAAAAAAACAAANAAACAAAAAAAACCAAAAAAACAAAACAAACAAAAAAAAAACAAAAAAAACCAAAACAAAACAAAAAAAAACAAAAAAAAACCAACAAAAAACCCCCAAAACCACCAAACAACCTGCCAAAAACAAACAACAAAAGAAAAAAACCCTGAACCAAATTCTCCATAAAGCTCACACACCCTGGCGAGACTTGGACCAAGTTTTAAGAGAGCCCATTTAAGTGCTAAGTAAAGCTGGCACTGAAAATTCAGGATGCACTGAAAGATTTAAAATTCCTAAGAGGTGCTATCAGAATCTCAGGGGAGCTGAGAGACTTGCAATAGGTACTCTGTGCTGCACACATTAACTGTGGAAGTCTTGCTGGAAGTTTCTAGTAAAGAAAAACTAGGGCACTAGATAGGAACAAATGTATGAAAGTGGTTCACATATACTCGTGTGAGCAAAAAAGTCTAAGCTGCTTTTGCATAGCAATTGACAAATTTTAATTGGGGACTAGTACGATCAAAAAATTCCCTCTTGAAACAGATTTGTAAAGGGAAGTTACTTGAATACTGAAATAAATGACCTGATTTTTCAAAATATGGAGCTACTCATCATAGCCTATTGAAGTTCAATAGAGTTGCAAGCACTCAGCATCTTCCAAAGTCAGGAAATTCTTAACTAGCTTCCAAAAAAAAAAAAAAAAAAAAAAAATTGGATAGGGGAA